>OY282641.1:96372032-96840057 GCA_958299015.1 Tetanocera ferruginea | reverse complement strand
ATAAATATAAAATATAAAATATAAAATATAAAATATAAAATATAAAATATAAAATATAAAATATAAAATATAAAATATAAAATATAAAATATAAAATATAAAAATATAAATATAAAATATAAATATAAAATATAAAATATAAAATATAAAATATAAAATATAAAATATAAAATATAAAATATAAAATATAAAATATAAAATATAAAATATAAAATATAAAATATAAAATATAAAATATAAAATATAAAATATAAATATAAAATATAAAATATAAAATATAAATATAAAATATAAAATATAAAATATAAAATATAAAATATAAAATATAAAATATAAAATATAAAATATAAAATATAAAATATAAATATAAATATAAAATATAAAATATAAAATATAAAATATAAAATATAAAATATAAAATATAAAATATAAAATATAAAATATAAAATATAAAATATAAAATATAAAATATAAAATATAAAATATAAAATATAAAAATATAAAATATAAAATATAAAATATAAAATATAAAATATAAAATATAAAATATAAAATATAAAATATAAAATATAAAATATAAAATATAAAATATAAAATATAAATATAAAATATAAATATAAAATATAAAATATAAAATATAAAATATAAAATATAAAATATAAATATAAAATATAAAATATAAAATATAAAATATAAAATATAAAATATAAAATATAAAATATAAAATATAAAATATAAAATATAAAATATAAAATATAAAATATAAAATATAAAATATAAAATATAAAATATAAAATATAAAATATAAAATATAAAATATAAAATATAAAATATAAAATATAAAATATAAAATATAAAATATAAAATATAAAATATAAATATAAAATATAAAATATAAAATATAAAATATAAAATATAAAATATAAAATATAAAATATAAAATATAAAATATAAAATATAAAATATAAAATATAAAATATAAAATATAAAATATAAAATATAAAATATAAAATATAAAATATAAAATATAAAATATAAAATATAAAATATAAAATATAAAATATAAAATATAAAATATAAAATATAAAATATAAAATATAAAATATAAAATATAAAATATAAAATATAAAATATAAAATATAAAATATAAAATATAAAATATAAAATATAAAATATAAAATATAAAATATAAAATATAAAATATAAAATATAAAATATAAAATATAAAATATAAAATATAAAATATAAAATATAAAATATAAAATATAAAATATAAAATATAAAATATAAAATATAAAATATAAAATATAAAATATAAAATATAAAATATAAAATATAAAATATAAAATATAAAATATAAAATATAAAATATAAAATATAAAATATAAAATATAAAATATAAAATATAAAATATAAAATATAAAATATAAAATATAAAATATAAAATATAAAATATAAAATATAAAATATAAAATATAAAATATAAAATATAAAATATAAAATATAAAATATAAAATATAAAATATAAAATATAAAATATAAAATATAAAATATAAAATATAAAATATAAAATATAAAATATAAAATATAAAATATAAAATATAAAATATAAAATATAAAATATAAAATATAAAATATAAAATATAAAATATAAAATATAAAATATAAAATATAAAATATAAAATATAAAATATAAAATATAAAATATAAAATATAAAATATAAAATATAAAATATAAAATATAAAATATAAAATATAAAATATAAAATATAAAATATAAAATATAAAATATAAAATATAAAATATAAAATATAAAATATAAAATATAAAATATAAAATATAAAATATAAAATATAAAATATAAAATATAAAATATAAAATATAAAATATAAAATATAAAATATAAAATATAAAATATAAAATATAAAATATAAAATATAAAATATAAAATATAAAATATAAAATATAAAATATAAAATATAAAATATAAAATATAAAATATAAAATATAAAATATAAAATATAAAATATAAAATATAAAATATAAAATATAAAATATAAAATATAAAATATAAAATATAAAATATAAAATATAAAATATAAAATATAAAATATAAAATATAAAATATAAAATATAAAATATAAAATATAAAATATAAAATATAAAATATAAAATATAAAATATAAAATATAAAATATAAAATATAAAATATAAAATATAAAATATAAAATATAAAATATAAAATATAAAATATAAAATATAAAATATAAAATATAAAATATAAAATATAAAATATAAAATATAAAATATAAAATATAAAATATAAAATATAAAATATAAAATATAAAATATAAAATATAAAATATAAAATATAAAATATAAAATATAAAATATAAAATATAAAATATAAAATATAAAATATAAAATATAAAATATAAAATATAAAATATAAAATATAAAATATAAAATATAAAATATAAAATATAAAATATAAAATATAAAATATAAAATATAAAATATAAAATATAAAATATAAAATATAAAATATAAAATATAAAATATAAAATATAAAATATAAAATATAAAATATAAAATATAAAATATAAAATATAAAATATAAAATATAAAATATAAAATATAAAATATAAAATATAAAATATAAAATATAAAATATAAAATATAAAATATAAAATATAAAATATAAAATATAAAATATAAAATATAAAATATAAAATATAAAATATAAAATATAAAATATAAAATATAAAATATAAAATATAAAATATAAAATATAAAATATAAAATATAAAATATAAAATATAAAATATAAAATATAAAATATAAAATATAAAATATAAAATATAAAATATAAAATATAAAATATAAAATATAAAATATAAAATATAAAATATAAAATATAAAATATAAAATATAAAATATAAAATATAAAATATAAAATATAAAATATAAAATATAAAATATAAAATATAAAATATAAAATATAAAATATAAAATATAAAATATAAAATATAAAATATAAAATATAAAATATAAAATATAAAATATAAAATATAAAATATAAAATATAAAATATAAAATATAAAATATAAAATATAAAATATAAAATATAAAATATAAAATATAAAATATAAAATATAAAATATAAAATATAAAATATAAAATATAAAATATAAAATATAAAATATAAAATATAAAATATAAAATATAAAATATAAAATATAAAATATAAAATATAAAATATAAAATATAAAATATAAAATATAAAATATAAAATATAAAATATAAAATATAAAATATAAAATATAAAATATAAAATATAAAATATAAAATATAAAATATAAAATATAAAATATAAAATATAAAATATAAAATATAAAATATAAAATATAAAATATAAAATATAAAATATAAAATATAAAATATAAAATATAAAATATAAAATATAAAATATAAAATATAAAATATAAAATATAAAATATAAAATATAAAATATAAAATATAAAATATAAAATATAAAATATAAAATATAAAATATAAAATATAAAATATAAAATATAAAATATAAAATATAAAATATAAAATATAAAATATAAAATATAAAATATAAAATATAAAATATAAAATATAAAATATAAAATATAAAATATAAAATATAAAATATAAAATATAAAATATAAAATATAAAATATAAAATATAAAATATAAAATATAAAATATAAAATATAAAATATAAAATATAAAATATAAAATATAAAATATAAAATATAAAATATAAAATATAAAATATAAAATATAAAATATAAAATATAAAATATAAAATATAAAATATAAAATATAAAATATAAAATATAAAATATAAAATATAAAATATAAAATATAAAATATAAAATATAAAATATAAAATATAAAATATAAAATATAAAATATAAAATATAAAATATAAAATATAAAATATAAAATATAAAATATAAAATATAAAATATAAAATATAAAATATAAAATATAAAATATAAAATATAAAATATAAAATATAAAATATAAAATATAAAATATAAAATATAAAATATAAAATATAAAATATAAAATATAAAATATAAAATATAAAATATAAAATATAAAATATAAAATATAAAATATAAAATATAAAATATAAAATATAAAATATAAAATATAAAATATAAAATATAAAATATAAAATATAAAATATAAAATATAAAATATAAAATATAAAATATAAAATATAAAATATAAAATATAAAATATAAAATATAAAATATAAAATATAAAATATAAAATATAAAATATAAAATATAAAATATAAAATATAAAATATAAAATATAAAATATAAAATATAAAATATAAAATATAAAATATAAAATATAAAATATAAAATATAAAATATAAAATATAAAATATAAAATATAAAATATAAAATATAAAATATAAAATATAAAATATAAAATATAAAATATAAAATATAAAATATAAAATATAAAATATAAAATATAAAATATAAAATATAAAATATAAAATATAAAATATAAAATATAAAATATAAAATATAAAATATAAAATATAAAATATAAAATATAAAATATAAAATATAAAATATAAAATATAAAATATAAAATATAAAATATAAAATATAAAATATAAAATATAAAATATAAAATATAAAATATAAAATATAAAATATAAAATATAAAATATAAAATATAAAATATAAAATATAAAATATAAAATATAAAATATAAAATATAAAATATAAAATATAAAATATAAAATATAAAATATAAAATATAAAATATAAAATATAAAATATAAAATATAAAATATAAAATATAAAATATAAAATATAAAATATAAAATATAAAATATAAAATATAAAATATAAAATATAAAATATAAAATATAAAATATAAAATATAAAATATAAAATATAAAATATAAAATATAAAATATAAAATATAAAATATAAAATATAAAATATAAAATATAAAATATAAAATATAAAATATAAAATATAAAATATAAAATATAAAATATAAAATATAAAATATAAAATATAAAATATAAAATATAAAATATAAAATATAAAATATAAAATATAAAATATAAAATATAAAATATAAAATATAAAATATAAAATATAAAATATAAAATATAAAATATAAAATATAAAATATAAAATATAAAATATAAAATATAAAATATAAAATATAAAATATAAAATATAAAATATAAAATATAAAATATAAAATATAAAATATAAAATATAAAATATAAAATATAAAATATAAAATATAAAATATAAAATATAAAATATAAAATATAAAATATAAAATATAAAATATAAAATATAAAATATAAAATATAAAATATAAAATATAAAATATAAAATATAAAATATAAAATATAAAATATAAAATATAAAATATAAAATATAAAATATAAAATATAAAATATAAAATATAAAATATAAAATATAAAATATAAAATATAAAATATAAAATATAAAATATAAAATATAAAATATAAAATATAAAATATAAAATATAAAATATAAAATATAAAATATAAAATATAAAATATAAAATATAAAATATAAAATATAAAATATAAAATATAAAATATAAAATATAAAATATAAAATATAAAATATAAAATATAAAATATAAAATATAAAATATAAAATATAAAATATAAAATATAAAATATAAAATATAAAATATAAAATATAAAATATAAAATATAAAATATAAAATATAAAATATAAAATATAAAATATAAAATATAAAATATAAAATATAAAATATAAAATATAAAATATAAAATATAAAATATAAAATATAAAATATAAAATATAAAATATAAAATATAAAATATAAAATATAAAATATAAAATATAAAATATAAAATATAAAATATAAAATATAAAATATAAAATATAAAATATAAAATATAAAATATAAAATATAAAATATAAAATATAAAATATAAAATATAAAATATAAAATATAAAATATAAAATATAAAATATAAAATATAAAATATAAAATATAAAATATAAAATATAAAATATAAAATATAAAATATAAAATATAAAATATAAAATATAAAATATAAAATATAAAATATAAAATATAAAATATAAAATATAAAATATAAAATATAAAATATAAAATATAAAATATAAAATATAAAATATAAAATATAAAATATAAAATATAAAATATAAAATATAAAATATAAAATATAAAATATAAAATATAAAATATAAAATATAAAATATAAAATATAAAATATAAAATATAAAATATAAAATATAAAATATAAAATATAAAATATAAAATATAAAATATAAAATATAAAATATAAAATATAAAATATAAAATATAAAATATAAAATATAAAATATAAAATATAAAATATAAAATATAAAATATAAAATATAAAATATAAAATATAAAATATAAAATATAAAATATAAAATATAAAATATAAAATATAAAATATAAAATATAAAATATAAAATATAAAATATAAAATATAAAATATAAAATATAAAATATAAAATATAAAATATAAAATATAAAATATAAAATATAAAATATAAAATATAAAATATAAAATATAAAATATAAAATATAAAATATAAAATATAAAATATAAAATATAAAATATAAAATATAAAATATAAAATATAAAATATAAAATATAAAATATAAAATATAAAATATAAAATATAAAATATAAAATATAAAATATAAAATATAAAATATAAAATATAAAATATAAAATATAAAATATAAAATATAAAATATAAAATATAAAATATAAAATATAAAATATAAAATATAAAATATAAAATATAAAATATAAAATATAAAATATAAAATATAAAATATAAAATATAAAATATAAAATATAAAATATAAAATATAAAATATAAAATATAAAATATAAAATATAAAATATAAAATATAAAATATAAAATATAAAATATAAAATATAAAATATAAAATATAAAATATAAAATATAAAATATAAAATATAAAATATAAAATATAAAATATAAAATATAAAATATAAAATATAAAATATAAAATATAAAATATAAAATATAAAATATAAAATATAAAATATAAAATATAAAATATAAAATATAAAATATAAAATATAAAATATAAAATATAAAATATAAAATATAAAATATAAAATATAAAATATAAAATATAAAATATAAAATATAAAATATAAAATATAAAATATAAAATATAAAATATAAAATATAAAATATAAAATATAAAATATAAAATATAAAATATAAAATATAAAATATAAAATATAAAATATAAAATATAAAATATAAAATATAAAATATAAAATATAAAATATAAAATATAAAATATAAAATATAAAATATAAAATATAAAATATAAAATATAAAATATAAAATATAAAATATAAAATATAAAATATAAAATATAAAATATAAAATATAAAATATAAAATATAAAATATAAAATATAAAATATAAAATATAAAATATAAAATATAAAATATAAAATATAAAATATAAAATATAAAATATAAAATATAAAATATAAAATATAAAATATAAAATATAAAATATAAAATATAAAATATAAAATATAAAATATAAAATATAAAATATAAAATATAAAATATAAAATATAAAATATAAAATATAAAATATAAAATATAAAATATAAAATATAAAATATAAAATATAAAATATAAAATATAAAATATAAAATATAAAATATAAAATATAAAATATAAAATATAAAATATAAAATATAAAATATAAAATATAAAATATAAAATATAAAATATAAAATATAAAATATAAAATATAAAATATAAAATATAAAATATAAAATATAAAATATAAAATATAAAATATAAAATATAAAATATAAAATATAAAATATAAAATATAAAATATAAAATATAAAATATAAAATATAAAATATAAAATATAAAATATAAAATATAAAATATAAAATATAAAATATAAAATATAAAATATAAAATATAAAATATAAAATATAAAATATAAAATATAAAATATAAAATATAAAATATAAAATATAAAATATAAAATATAAAATATAAAATATAAAATATAAAATATAAAATATAAAATATAAAATATAAAATATAAAATATAAAATATAAAATATAAAATATAAAATATAAAATATAAAATATAAAATATAAAATATAAAATATAAAATATAAAATATAAAATATAAAATATAAAATATAAAATATAAAATATAAAATATAAAATATAAAATATAAAATATAAAATATAAAATATAAAATATAAAATATAAAATATAAAATATAAAATATAAAATATAAAATATAAAATATAAAATATAAAATATAAAATATAAAATATAAAATATAAAATATAAAATATAAAATATAAAATATAAAATATAAAATATAAAATATAAAATATAAAATATAAAATATAAAATATAAAATATAAAATATAAAATATAAAATATAAAATATAAAATATAAAATATAAAATATAAAATATAAAATATAAAATATAAAATATAAAATATAAAATATAAAATATAAAATATAAAATATAAAATATAAAATATAAAATATAAAATATAAAATATAAAATATAAAATATAAAATATAAAATATAAAATATAAAATATAAAATATAAAATATAAAATATAAAATATAAAATATAAAATATAAAATATAAAATATAAAATATAAAATATAAAATATAAAATATAATATATAAAATAATAATAATAAAATATAATATATTTATAATATAAATATAATATAATAAAATATAATATAATATATATCCTTACATTTTTATAATGCATAACATTGTAACAATATTCTCAGAAAGCTTTAAGTCAATTGAATAACAATTGCTGCAGTTCTGAGCACAAACATCCGAAAAAAGCCAATTAATGTACTACTTCTTTAACTTTAAACACGTTTTTCTCGACAAGTTTTTTTCTAAATTTTAGTTTTATTTATATTGACTTGAGAAAAAATTCTTTCAACGGTTGCTGCAGAATGTGGGAGCAAGAATATGTCCCGAATTAACTTTAAAACTAGTTGAAAATGTATACTTCCATCCCCATCTATCCTTTACAACTCAAGGTTCTTTAACGGCCGATCCATGTTCCGTGAAGTTCTATATTCCATGTCGATCTCGTTATAAAATGTTCTTAGTATAACTGACGAAAAATATTGTGCCGCAGGTGTTATAGTTTTGTTTTAAATAAAATTTTGGATCGATTTTTTGGATTGGCCAATGGACATTTTTTTTATATTAAATGATTATAAGCTTCAATATAAAAATTCAAACAGAAAATTTGAATTTGCTGAATATAGTTGATACTGGCTGAATGTAAGTTTAAAATTTCTACTTCAACTTTTGCGCCAAGGTGCACATCAACTTGAATAGAATTCCCATATAAATCTGCTACCAAACAAAATGGTTTCATTTAGACAAAAACTAACCGATTTTGGTTATCTTTATCTCGTTGCTAAGGCAATATGTAACAAAATAGAATCGTTGCCAACTTTGTGAAGTTGTAACAAAGTAAGTTAACATATTTTTGAGTGATACGCAAATTTGTTTAACGATCAAATTAATTTTGACATTAAATTGACATAAACGTAAAAATCCTTAGAAATCCTCAAAAATCCGTGTGAAATTCTTAAAAATCCGTATATTTAGCATATTTTGTCGCTGTTGTCCGTTTATCTGTGTAAGGCTTAAATATCCGTAGAAATCCGTAATTTCTGTGTAGTTGGCATCACTGCTTTATACAAAGAAATTGTAGAGAACGCAGGCATTAAGACAACTAAGTATCATTGGGCAGTTATCTATACTATTATATAAAAGGCTTCTCACGTATCTACATTGCCGTATAACTCAAGAACTACCCAACCGATTTTTTAATTCTTTCACTAACATAAAGCATCATGTTTAACTTAGTCCATGGAGTCCTTTTTTTTCTTTAAAACTGCTCTTAAAAGTTATTAAAACTTGAGTTTAAAAAGTAGCCAAAAAAATCAAATCCAAAAAACATTGCTGCATTGAATCGTTACCCTACGGACAAAAGAACCGGTTCAGAACCTATCACGTGATAGGTTCCAAAGTGATAGTGACCGGTCCCAATTCTGCCACCAACATATGAAACCAACCGGTCCCTTTTATATGGCGTTGTCATTGACAGGGGTAAATTGACACCGGCTAGATACCTTTTGACCAATCCTAGAACCGGTTCAATAATATATCGGCTGGTGTCAATTGACACCTCATAGATACCTTTGGACCTAATCAGTAGCCGGTCTATTTATAGAACCCGGTACACTTATACGCATGTTGATAATGAAATTGAATCACAATTTTTGGAAATGCATGTTTAGCCCAGCTTGCTAGCGTTCACGTTTAGTACTCGACTGACCTGGGTTCAATCCAGCAAAACCAAAAAAATAATTTTTGTTTATTTAAAATATTTTTTTTTATATATAAAACGAAATTTAAAATTTTTTTCAAGGTGTTAAGCAAACTTATTTTGAAGGTTATTTTTTATAAAGCAGTTTATGAAATGGACTTTAAGAATTTAAATTAAAATTGTTGATACTTACACAGCCAGGGTTCGAACCCACGCCCACCGCGTGACAGTCTATCGCACTTCCACTGAGCTATTTGCAACGATAAGATAAATATAGCAAAACACATTTAAAAACTATCGGTCCCGTTTTAAGTTATATCGAACCTGTCCTGTGATAGGTTAAATAAGAACTGTCACAGGACCGGTCACTTTAGGGCAATTGACCCTGCTTTAGCCTAGGGTAGATACACAACCAGCGCGCTGCAGCATAAAGCTTTCTCGCTCTTTTCCTCTCCGATTGTGTTTGCTGTTATTGTTTATTTTACTTAAAGTGCTTTAAATAAGGGATGTTTTACGTACAAGAACAGACGCAAGAAGTTGTCTCATCCAGTTGGCGCTGAGACCAGTGTTGCCAAATTACACGATATATCGTATTTTCCCCGATCTGAGTCTCTGTGGACGATGTCCCGATATATGAGATAAAAACACGATCTGCAAAAAAGCAATAACGACACACGATCTAAAATACTAAATTCATTAAAACGGAATAAGTTTAACTAAAATGCGAAAGCTTTTATACACATTTCATGGAAAAATATCACAAAATGGATATTATTTTTGTTAATTTTTAATATAATATAAGTTAACTTCGCGGGTTCAGATGAAGTTAAAAAAATACTTTGCTGGAAACCTCAACTTCGGTTTCCAGACTTTTATATTGAAACACACGATTTTAAGTTTAACTTCACAAACTATTTACTTTATTTCGACTTCCCTGAGTCGGTCACTAATTAACACTAACTTAAATATTCTTTACTAGCTTATAAATAACCTTCAATTACCAATACCAATAACCAATAACTTAAGCTAAGTATGTTGCAATCCCACGATGAACTCGCTGCGTCGGCAATCCAACAGTGCTGGCAGAACGATGCCCCAATTAGCCGGCGCGTGTGCTGACTCTGCTGACCGCTTTGCGGCAAGCCGATGCTCCAATTTGACCGCGCGTGTGCTGACTCTGCTTACAGCTTTGCGTCAGCTTGTCGACGCTTGCTTGCAGTACAAGTGATGCGTATTCAGCATATTAGTGGGAATGCAGGGTGTTAACTCCTCCCTCCTTAAGTATCTGCGTCGCGCAGATTGAATAATGACGAGGAGATGGCATCGGGACTTCGATTAGGTTTGGGTACTGGATTTACAGCTGTTACTTGTTTTTCCGGAAATCGAATTGCAGGAATGTCAAAACTGCCACTTATTTTTCTCCAGAGGGTGTATGCAATGGATGCTATGATTATGACAATGAAGACGTCAGAAGCAAAGGAAAAGTTTAGTCTTCCTTTCAATTTTTCGAGATATCCAATATTTCTCAGACTAAGATCATGAACGTGTTCCAAGTTTACCTTCATGCCATGATTTGTGATATTTGACAGTACTGGCGGAAGTGCTTGAAGGCTTGAGACTGTTTTGCTGGAGAACGTATGGTTTCGCAAATGTATTGTCTCATTACTAAGTTGTAGAACATATGACCCATTCAGCAAGCTGGTTACGTTGTTGGCGTTAACTTCTCCACAGAAATTTGAAAGAAAAATGGTATTTTCATTTATAAGTTCGGAAATTACCTCGTTGTTCGCTTTGTAGTGACAAGCAGCGTGACCCCCCTTGAGTATTCTGGGCAGACAGTCATCCTCGTCTAACTTCTCCAAATCACCTGTTTCGCAAACAGTAGAATTGCTAATAGAGAAACAATTTCTTACCATGCCATATGTTTCTCTCTGGTTTACGAGCATCTTCTGGAACTTCAGATCAATCTGTTTACCATCATTTATCGTTGCCCGTGTTATCAACAAGTGGTACTTCTCATTTTTCAGCTTTGGCATCGAGAGGACATATAGAAGAAGAGAGCCGTTAGTCATTACGGTAGGTTTTCCATACTCAATCGCCTCTATAGTGTTCTGGTACGGAAGAGTCTCCATTTCTGCGAGTATTTGATTGATTTCTTCCAAGTCGAGGAGGTTGGTGTTCACGATTCCTTTTTAGCCATCTGGCAGGCTCGCATGATCTCTCCAACTTCTTCCTTAAGCAATATCACCTGGTTTATTGCATCTTGTTTTACCTGTCTCACTTCAGTTTCCTTGTAAATACCATTTATACTGTTGACAATTTGTTTCATCCTCTGCATTTCCTCCTGAGTCGCACTGAAGAGTTTTTCGTTGATTTTAAACTGCTGATTGTTGTTCTCAATGACTTCCCCTTGCTTTTGGAGAATCAGGTCCCAGTCGGTTGCATCCGGGTTCCCGGCGATCCATTTCCAAGCAGAACCGATCCAGTTTATCGAGCGCGGTCTCCTAATTTTTGCGCCTCGTAATTCATTCAGGCGTTCTTCAGTTTGGTTGACATAAAACTCCAAGAGAAAGCCCTTCCCCTCGTCTTTGAAATTTGTTGCAGCCAAATTTGTTATTTGCTCTAGCGTATCGGTATAGCGTTGTAGGTTAATGATGTGCACCAACTTGAAGTTTCCATTCACAATCCAGCCATCTCCTTCCCTAATGGATACTATGGGAGACTTGTATTTGAGTACATGAAAGCATTCTACAGCTGCTACTAAACATCTGCAAAGTAGTTATGAGCTTAAAAATTAGGTAAAAGAGTTCTTAATCTCTAATTTCTTTATACTTTATATTTTTATTTTTAACATTTCACAAAAATTTACTTATTTTCTAAAATTTCTTTATTTTATATGATTTTTCATAAATTTTTTTTTTTTTTTTTTGTTTTTTTTTTTTAAATTCAATAGAAGATTTATGAAATTTAATATAATTCTTTATAGAATGAATTAATTTTTAAAAAGGTGTATTTAAAAGAAACATTTGCAAATCATTTAAAAAATATTAACCAATGATGTTTAAGAAAAGGAAAGAAAAAATTATTTTTATAACAGTGTGTATCTTGTTATTAATAGCTAAAAGAAGGGAAGAGACAAAGAAAACAAAAACATTTAAATTAGTAAATTTTTAATCTCTTTATGCTTATCTCATTCCTCTTTTTTATTGGTTTTTTCATGTCTTTATTTTATGTTTTTTTTTTGCATTTTTTATAGAAGATACATTTATACATTTTTTATATGGGACTTATGAAACTTTTTTCCCGTTGTTGTGGTTATGGTAACGTGATTATCTTGTCCTACAATTTCTTTTTTGTATAGAGGTTTTTGTTTTCCCTTTATCTGCTTATTTACTATATATACCTCATCTAATGCATTATACTTTTTAGGTTCTGTTTTTTTTTTATTTATTCTGAGATTTCTTAACTCTTGGTTTCTTTCTAGTTGACTTCTTATATCATTGTGCACTTTTTCCTGAAAATCTTTTAAATTCTGATAATTTATTCGTTGCGTTCTGTTAAAAAATATGTCACTAGGTTTTTTATTAATTATAGAGTGCACGGAGTTATTGTACCTATCAACTGCTATATAGAGTCGCTCTTTTGGACTAATGTTTTTTAACTCCTTTTCGAGGCAACGATAAATTTCTAATACAGTGGAATGCAGCCTTTCAACTTGCCCGTTGACTTCACTTTTCTGAGTTGGAGTTTGGTAGAGTTCGATCCCCAATGATGTTATATAATTTGAAACTAAAGAACTCATGAATCCTCTTTCGTTGTCGGTAACGATTATTCTGGGTGTTGTAAAATAATGTAAAATTTTTATGAACTTTGTTCGAATATGAATTGCGGATTTGGTTTTAATGCTGAAAAATTTGGAAAATTTTGAAAATTTGTCGATACAACTTAAGAATTTAAATCCACACATTTCGAAGATATCAACATGAAGAATTTCGCATGGGTATTGAGGTATGTGAGTTTCTTGTAGCTTGGGTTTGGTTGGATGGCGATCATATTTATTCAAACAGCATAACTCACAATTACTTGTGTACCTTCTGATAAGGCTGTTCATGCTAGGGAAGTAATACTTTTCCAGAATTTGTTCCCTATTTTCTTTTGGATTCCTATGTGCCCTCTTGTGTTCCTCTTCAATTATGCTACAGACCCTCTCTTGGTTAGCTACGTCCTCAACTAATCTTTGTGTAACACGTATCTTGTAACTCCCAAACTTATCTAGGTAAACGTTTTGTAGTAATTGGAGGTAATTCTCAGGTATTTTAATACCATTTACTAGAACGGGATTAAGAAATTCTTTTAGTAGTTCTGTGAGATTTGACGTATTCAGTTCTTTCACTCTTATAAACTGACGGTGATAACCAGGATGTGGTTGTTCCGCAATACGCGAGTCTTCTCCTATCCTAAACACAATTTGATTTCTAAATACGTTTAGTGGCGCTTCTACGTGAGGAATTAAGTCAGAATTATCCTGCTCAGCGCTATGAATACTTTCGTCACCTCCGGTAGAGTTTTCCCCATCCTCACCTTGACTAGTTAATTGGTTTACCTCTGTTTTTAATCGCGAAAGAGCATCAGCCACAAAGTTTGATTTACCGGGAGTGTAAATTAACTCGTAGTTGTACTCTTCTATTCTTGCTTTCCAGCGCTTGAGCTTCGCATTGAAGTTTCTATTACCTAATGCAAAGGTCAAGGGCTGGTGGTCGGTGAATATTCTTATTTTCCCAGCGCCATATAAATAATTCCTCAGATTATCCAACGCCCACACAATTGCCAGCATCTCCTTCTCGTTTGTCGCATAGTTTTCTTCAGTGCGATTTAAGGAGCGGGATATGTAGGCAATTGGCTTTTTCTTTCCATGTTCCCCCTGGGAAAGTACTGCACCTATAGCGTAGTTGGATGCATCAGTCGTAAGATTGAATGGCTTATCAAATTCTGGGAAAATAAGAACTTCTGAAGAAGTAAGCACCTTCTTGAGGTCATTAAATGCTTGAAGGGCTTCATTATCGAGGTGGATTGTTATATTCCTTGATTGGCTAGCTTTTACTTGAGCGTGCTCGCCACGAGTTAGGTTAGTAAGTGGTTTTGCTATTTTCGCATAGTCGCGAATGAACTTTCTATAATATGAGGTAAGACCTAAAAATCTTTTCAATTCTTTTAAGGTTTCAGGTGGAAGAATACCATCTATCGCTTTAATTTTTTTTTTGATCAGGTCGAATGCCTTCGGGTGAAACCAGATAACCTAAAAATTTACCTTTAGTCCTGCTTCTTCCAATCTTTGAAACACTGTCTCTATGTCCTTAAGGTGATCTTCCTCTGTTTTACTGAATATAATTATATCGTCTATGTAGACGAAACATATTCTTCCTATAAATTCTTTTAACACGTCATCTATCATTCGTTGAAAGATGGCAGGGGCGTTTTTAAGCCCAAATGGCAATCTTAAAAATTCAAACTTGCCATTCATCGTGGAAAAAGCTAATTTCTTTATATATTTTTCTTTTATCAGTATTTGATGAAATCCAGAGGTAAGGTCAATTGTCGTAAAAAATTTTGCATTACCCAAGCTTGACAGAGTGCTGTTTATATCGGGAATAGGATAAGTATCCGCTATGGTCACAGCATTAAGCCTTTTGAAGTCAATGACCATGCGATACTGTTTTTCACCGCTGGGCTTCGGTTTTTTCGAGACCACCCATATGGGTGAATTGTAGGGACTGTCTGAATGGCGTATGACTCCAGAGCCAAGGAGTTCCTGTATCTGTCTATCTACTTCTTCCTTCATATTGATTGGGTATGGGTTACTTTTCATATAGATAGGGTCATCAGTAGTGGTTCGAATTTCGGCTCTAACTGTGGTTTTGACTACCTCTTCATTAGAGATAGGTCCATAAAGTTTGTCAAATTTAGAAATAAAATTATTAAGGCGAATTTTGGTTTCTTTAGACAGTCCTTCACCGACCAGAAAGTGTACATTTTCAGAAATTTTAGCTTTAAGAGGAATTTTAATATTAGGTTTTAATGTTAAGATATTCAGTTTTCTATCGATAACAGCTTCAAGTTCTCTTAAAGTGTCATCCCCAATGATACCGTGAAATGTTGTGAGACCCGGCAGAACATAAAAGGTGACAAGGGTATTATTTCCAGCTTTTTCGAAAAATCTGCCGGATATTTTTTCCAATATTTTGATGTTACCAGCAGCGGAATGTACAGAGAATGGTTTTTTTAATGAAGTTGGATTATTAGAATTGGATGGGCTGATAAAATTTTTATTTGCTCCTGTGTCTACCAGGAAATTTAAAACTCTACCATCCCCTGATTTGTACTCTAAATAAGGAACGCTGGAGAGGCATTTGTCATAAAATTTTCGTCCTCTTGTTCCTCATGAGTTCCATCATCTGCCATGACAGTGGTTTCCATGTTATTTAACTTTTGTTGCTGATAATATTGAGTTGACGGGGCTTCCCTTTTGTATGGATGAATTCTATCAGGTCGGTTTGTATAGTTAAGTCGTTTAGACTGAAATGAGCCATGTGGCTCCGATTTTCCCTGGAATTTTGAGTCATTGTGTCTAAATGATCGGCTTGAAGTAGAAGGGCCGGCGTTGTCATAGGCTATGGGCTTTGAGTTGAACCGGTTCCCAAAAGATGGCTCGAATTTCCTGGGGGGTAATGGTGGTCTTGTTTCGCTGGAAAAATTCCTATTCATGGGAACCGTTACGCGATTTTGGACATTTGAATGAATGATGTTATTGCGTAACGTTAGATTTTGTAGTTCGAGACAAGCAGCATAAGCTTCAGGAAGAGTTTTTGGTTTCTGAATTATTAACATACGTGATATATCGCTGTTAAGACCGCGAATAAACACATCCAGTGCTCGATTACGATAGGAGGCCACAAGGGCATCCACTGTTTCTTGCGAATACGCTTCTGACTTCAATTTATTTATTATGAGCGAAAATTGATGGTTTACTGTAGCGTAAAACTCATCAAGTTTTGAACCTTTTGAGACAACTGAGCGAGTTGATGCTCAAGCGTCTGCAGGTCCCTTTTATCTGCATAATGCAGCGAGAGTACACGTTTTATTTCAGACCATTCTTCGTTGAAAATATTATAAGATACCAGAGCGGTATCTGCATTACCTCTTATTTTTTGTCTAATGTGCTGCAGTATTGCCCTGTATATAGGCTTACTGCGAACTATTTCAAAGTCTTTTAGGATAGATTCTACGTTACTTATCCAAGAAACATATTGCACCGGATTGCCGTCAAAGACTTGCAGTTCTTATACACGTAGCTTACCGATATCCTTAAGGTCCTGTTCTGTCCTAGGAGCGCACAATGGTTCTGTTCCTTCGCTGATTGCAGGGAGGTTGACCATAGATTCTTGCTCCATCAAATTGAGGCGTCTTTCGGTCTGAGCGATACGGCTGTCTAGCCCCTTCAGCTGTTCGAGGATCACGTTCACCGCCCCGGTCAAATCCGTCAAAGATTTCTTTACTTCCTCCATTGTGTCGTAGTCGTTGATTGTCCTGGATCGGAGTCCGTACATGGATTCTCAAAATCTGAAAATAAAATAATAAGCTCCCCTTTTTTTCCTGGTTCTCCTTTTTTATTTTTGTGTTTTGGTTATTGTTTTTTTTATATATTTTTTGCACAAATTACTTGTTTTTGAGGAAAGATTAAGTCTCAGAAGACTTTCGAATATTTCTAGACATCAATTTTCCTTTGGAAAACTTAGTTTTGCTTTTTCTATTTTTTTTCTTGTATCTTTTTTTTATTTAGATTTTCTCAAATTCTTTTTCTTTTTACTGAAGTCTGAGTGTTACTTACTCAGCATTAGTTTTCATTTATTAGTTTCGATTTGGTTTTGAGAACTTGGTTTTCTCAATTTCTTTTTATTTCCGAAAAATGTTGAATTCAGTATTTATTTTTCACTTCTTTTTTCGATTAAGGCTTTTATCGAATTCTTTCGCAAAAATTTCGATTCAGTATTAATTTTTAATTTATTTTTCTTTTATACCTTCAGGTTTTCTCAAGATATTTTGTATTTTCACTAAATTCTGAATCTGTTTGTTCAATATTTTTCTACTTCTTTTTTATGAAGATTTTAATATTTTTTTTGTTTTTTTGTTTCTTTCAATATTTTAAAAAACATCACTTTACATATTCTTTTTATTTCTTCTTTAGGACTTTGTTTTTTGTTGCTTTTTCTTACCCAATTATAATTGCTTCCACAAATCTTCGGTGGACCGACATTGGAGGGATTGTGTACTCCGGTTAAGTTCCAAACGTTAAAAAATTGTAAAGAACCTACTAAGGCACAAGGACACCTCACCACCAGGATCTTTAACTCGTTTGATAAATGTTCTTTCTGAAAAAGTTATTATCTGGTTCTTATGTTCACAGATGTTAAACCTCTTTTGTTCGAACAAATCAATATATGGAAAGATCCTTGGCTTTATGCCGGTCCCTGCTCGGGCGCCAGTTAACTTCGCGGGTTCAGATGAAGTTAACAAAATACTTTGCTGGAAACCTCAACTTCGGTTTCCAGACTTTTATATTGAAACACACGATTTTAAGTTTAACGTCACAAACGATTTACTTTATTTCGACTTCCCTGAGACGGTCACTAATTAACACTAACTAAAATATTCTTTACTAGCTTATAAATAACCTTCAATTACCAATACCAATAACCAATAACTTAAGCTAAGTATGTTGCAATCCCACGATGAACTCGCTGCGTCGGCAATCCAACAGTGCTGGCAGAACGATGCCCCAATTAGCCGGCGCGTGTGCTGACTCTGCTGACCGCTTTGCGGCAAGCCGATGCTCCAATTTGACCGCGCGTGTGCTGACTCTGCTTACAGCTTTGCGTCAGCTTGTCGACGCTTGCTTGCAGTACAAGTGATGCGTATTCAGCATATTAGTGGGAATGCAGGGTGTTAACTTATATATAAAAAGATTTACATATATGCACTCATAAAAAATATAGCTATATATAGCTATATAAACCAAGTGTAGGTTGGCCGACATTAACTTTAATAAGCTTTTTAAGCAAACGAAGCAAGGTTTCTCGGAAATAAGTCGAGAACTTTCTTCACTTTCTGATAAATTTTTAAAATATCAAACTCTTTTCAACGAATTTAAATATATTGATGAGTCAATTCCTTCACCAAAGCGAAAAAAGAAACATATGACCCTTCAAAGCAAACAGAAAACTGACTCGACACCAACACAACCTTCTATAGAACAAGACAACGTTGATGACATGGACACGGATGCTCCTCCTCCTATTTTTTCTTCTTCGGCAAATTTGTCTATGTCTGCTCCTTTTCCACTATCAGCTCCACTATCAGCTCCACCTCTCGCTTTGCCTGAAATATCGTATGCACAAGCTGCTTCTCTTGCTCCTACTGTTGCTGATGTCCAACAAATTGCAATTACTTCTGACATTTCTGTTCCTAAACCTTTGATTGCTATTCCTCCAACTAAATCAATCTTTGTTTCGCGCTTAGCATCTGATACAACAGATAATGATATAGATTTTTTCATTAAATCAAAGTTGAAATGTTCATCGACTCTTTCTATTTCTATTCATAAATTCAAATATGTAAACTCACGTCCGACTACTTCCTTTAGATTGACAGTTCCAGAAAATTTATTAATACTATTGTTGATGTAAGTTTCTGGCCCCGAAATACAATTGTACGCGAATTCGAATTCAAAAATAACCCGCGATTAGTAAATGTAGTTCACTTGCCTCGCCCTCGAAATAGCCCGCAATCTCATCCAAAAAACGATTAACAAATCGCAAGTCTAAATTAGAACTTTTGTATCAAAACGTAAGGGGTCTTAATTCCAAACTTTCTGCAATGTTCATTAACAGTTTTGATTTTGAATATAACATTATAATATTCACGGAGACTTGGCTTCGCTCTAATATTCTAAATTCTTAAATAATGTGTAAAAATTATCAAATTTTCCGTAAAGACCGTTATAATAAGATCGGTGGTGGTGTTCTGATAGCTGTTCATATCTCGTTTGCATCTGATGAATTAACAATTCTCGACACTAGTGAACTGGAGTTTATTTGTGTTTCAGTTAAATTAAATAATTGCATTGCTTATCTTACCTGTTCTTACATTCCTCCAAATTGTGACATATCAATTTACTTAAGACATATAAACGCCATCGAGCAAGTTCATAATATGTTAAAAAATAATGATGTTCTTATTGTGTTGGTCGATTTTAACCTACCCTTTGTGTCTTGGAATTCGACAGATGACTCTTCATTTCTTACACCTGTTTCCACTAGTAATTGGATAAATGATTTTTTAGATAAGTTATCTGACCTGTGTCTTCAACAAGTCAATAATACTTTTAATAAAAACCATAGAACGCTGGACCTTGTGTTTGAAGATAGATGCACTACTGTATATCTCAATCGCTCAAACCCTGTATCATTTCCGGAAGATGAACATCATCCAACTCTTGAAATAACAGTTTTACTTGCTCATGAAAATGAAAATAAACTTACACCTGAAAAGCGAAACACAAAAATATATAATTTCAAAAGTACAGACTATGTTAAACTCAACGCCTTACTCTTGCAGACTGACTGGTCACCGATTCTATCTATTAAACCACCGTATTCATATTATGACGTCGAAACCTCGGTACAGTTTTTTAATGATACTTTGCAAAGGTGCTTCTTATTGTGCGTCCCAAAAATGCAAAATAATTCTAAACCCTTAAGTCCACCCTGGCTAACAAGTGAACTTAAGTCACTAAAAAATTTAAAAAATCGCTTATTTAAAAAATATAAAAAATCTGGTTCTAATATAGACTTTGCTTGTTATTCATCTTATCGTTGCAGATACCAGCTATTAAATAAACAGTGTTATTCTGCTTATATAGCCAACATCAAATCTCAATTTAATGATAATCCGAAACTCTTCTATACTTTTGTTAATTCAAAACGAAAGGCTTCCAACTTTCCACCCCTTATGAGATTCAATCAAGAGGAATCGTCTTGTGACAATGTTATTTCCAACATGTTTGCAAGCTTATTCAAATCAACTTACTCCAACATACCATTTAATATGTGTTCTGAGCATCCTTATTTACCTCCAGTTAGCTCTTTTGAAACTCCAGTAATAGACTCAATTATTGTTATGCATAACCTTCGTCAAGTTAAATGCTCTTTTTCGACTGGCCCTGATGAAATTCCGAGTTGCATTCTTAAGGAATGTGCTAGCAACCTGTGTGCTCCTCTAACAAACATATTTAATATATCCTTGCAAAGTGGACATTTTCCCATTATATGGAAAGATTCATATATTATACCCCTTCATAAATCTGGCTCCAAAATTGATGTCACTAACTACCGAGGCATCGCCAAATTAAGCGCAATCCCTAAATTATTTGAGAAAATCATAACTGAACAACTAACCCACTTCGTATCTTCTTCCATTTCTGACACTCAACATGGTTTTTTAAAGGGTAAATCAACTTCAACAAACCTTTTGGAGTTTACAACTCGTGTAATAAAAGGTTTTACTTTGGGAAAACAGACTGACGTTATTTATACGGACTTTAGCAAAGCTTTTGACAGTGTCAATCATAATCTTCTATTGAATAAACTTAAGCTAATTGGGTTTCCTGTAAAATTGCTAAATTGGATAGAATCTTATTTATCGCGACGTTTTCAAAAAGTTTTATATAAAAATTCTCTTTCACAAAATATAATGGTTACATCTGGTGTTCCGCAAGGAAGTCATCTTGGACCGGTTTTATTCTTACTATTTATTAATGACCTTCCCTCGGCAATTAAACATTGTGACGTCTTAATGTATGCTGACGATGTGAAACTTTTTCTTACCTACAAGTCACTCGACGAACAACACCTTTTACAATCTGATTTAAACAGACTAGTGGATTGGTGTAACTTCAACCTATTAAACCTTAACTTAAAATAATGCAAATCAATGACCTTCTCACGTAGAACTGCTCATAGAACAAATTACACTATAAATAACATCCACTTAGAAATTGTTCATAGTTTTGTTGATCTTGGTGTAATTATGGATCCAAAACTTCGCTTCAATCTCCACGTTAATTTGGTTGTAAATAAGGCTAGAGGTGTCCTTGGTTTCATTAAAAGATGGGCGAAAGAATTCAATGATGCCTTCACTACTAAATTACTGTATATATCTCTCGTAAGGCCTATTCTTGAATATGCTTCCGTAGTATGGAACCCTCAATATAACGTCCACATTGATGCAATAGAATCAGTTCAAAAACAGTTTTTACTTTTTGCTTTACGTCATAATTGTTGGAACCCAGATATTATTCTTCCTTCGTATGAAACCCGCCTTAAGCAAATTTTACTACCTTCCCTGAGAAGCAGAAGGATGGTGCTTAATGTCACCTTCCTATATAAATTACTTTGTGGTGAAATTGACTCCCAATATATTCTCTCATCTCTTAACTTTAACATCCCAAGAAGAGGATCTAGACATTTTGTGCTTTTTAAGTTGAGCCAGTGCACTTCAAATTTTGCCCTTCATGACCCTTTACGATGTATGTGTAGTGATTTCAACAATAGCTACAGCTTAATTAATTTTTGTGAGTCGGTGGATGCCTTGAAACGGAAAATGATTTTACATTTAAATAATTGATACATTTTAGAATTTTGTTTCAAACATTAACTCGGTTAATAATATTGTTATATTCTGTTAAAATGTTGGCTGAAGTTATTCCATATATTCGAGACCGTTTCAGTTGTTTTCCTTTATAATATTGCGTTTGATGAAGTAAACACCATCGAATATGATATGTATGCTTAAACTTGTTTGTTTTTAATCAAAACAAAATTTTTAATTTTTCTTATTTATTTTGACTTATTAGTTACTTAGTTTGGTGCGCAAGAGTTTATCTCTTTTCCATGCAAGTTTATGCCTGCGTTGGCCCAAATACATATCCAATTAATAACATTAGCACGGTGTTCCAAAATAACATAGTGACCCGTATATATATACACATATATGTTTGTACATATTTACACGTACATATATATCTCCGTTATAATTGGAATTGGTTTGGTGTTTAAGAGTTTACTCTCTTTTCCACGTAGGATCTTGGGTTGGATAGTTGCCGCAAACTTACTAATATTCATATTATTTATAGTTACTTTGGTCTCTTTGTTTTAGAGTTTTATGTAAAGTTTACTACTTATTTGATGTTGTTTACTTTGTTAAATTCAAATATTCTTAATAAATTCGTGTTTTTGTTAAAATTTTTAAGTTCCGCTGAAAAGCCAGTTATGTGCTTAGTGGAAATTCATACTTCGCCAACTGGGTGTGTTTTTTAGTACGTAGGTGCATTCTATCTTTCCGGTTAATCCGGACTGTTGTAGAATGTAAGTCGTGCATGCGTATAGTACGGGCTATACGTATTTATGAGATTTCTCACTCCTTTGGCGAATCCAAAAAAAAAAAAAAAAAAAAAAAACCAATCCAAAAAATTAGTTTGCCTTTGTCGTATTTAAATCAATAGTTAGGAATAAACGAACTGATTTCAAATATATCTACTAACAATCTCTTCTATCGCCCTATAGATGGGGTATTTACATATATTATTAGTTGTACCTTGTACAGTACTACAGGGCTGTACCGTAATATAGAAACTTCAAAGTTGTACTTTGTAGTTGTACACGACGAAATACGATATGGGATAGAAAAAATCCCGATATGGCGCATTGGTTTTCTGGCAACACTGGCTGAGACTTCAAGCAATTAAGTCTTTGATGCTTAATTTTTAGCTATTCTATATTTATGCTAAATATGTAAATGTTAATGTTTTGGTCATTAATACAGTCAAACCTGTTTTTAAGCGGTCTGTTTCTGTGCGATTTCTTTTTAGTGCTATTTGTTTTAAGCGATTTTTTTATTTACGCACATTCTTTAATGCGATTTCTTTAATGGTGCACAAGAGTTTCGTGAATTTGTTCGCCCTTTTTTTCTAGGTACTTTACTACCGCACAAAAACCGGTTCGACTGTACTTAAAAAGGTAGATCCAAAATTTGAATCAAAAATTTAAAAAACAGAACAAAGTCCAATTTTAGTTCCTTCATTCATATGCGTTTCCTGACGTTATATTTGATTGTAAAATTATATTTAAATTATAGCCTTGATTATAAAAATCGGATAAGTAGTATCCAAGATAGACTTGAAAAGAGCGAGAAAAAATTTAAAATATTGATGAATAGTGTTATCAATGTGTGGAAAGGTGTGTTCACATTAGTTAACAGGTGTAAGTGCATTGATACGATACTGAAAGGTGTGGTAAAATAAATTTACAAAATCCTTAAATTTGTAGTGTCATAGCACAGCCAGCTTACGGTACGTTACATATTTGGTAACAAAATATATATTCTTTGTTTTTCTTTCATTCATTCTTTCGATCGTGTGCCAACGCTTATCGAGTGTCATTAGGTCACTGTGTTTTTGCGTCACAGCCAATTGTAAGAAAATGCGCTCACTGGTGTTCGCTAACCCTATTAGCTGCACAAGTGCAAGCGCAGCAAAAATTCCAAGCTGAGGAATCAAAGAGCAAGTGAGAGAAGAACAATTATTAAGAACATAATTGAACTAAGAAACAATATGAGAATAGAATAATGGGGAGGAGTTTAAGAATATCTAAATAGAATTAATACTAGTATTTTTATTATAAATATTGAAGATCTTTGAAATAAAGAGGAGAATGAAACTTGACTTAAAACATCTAGTTCTTTTTATTGTCAAACAGTACGGCAAAATTGGCCATCTAAACTTTTAAGCCTTATCTTTGGCATTTTTAGGAACACCAGCTAAAACTTATTACATGGCGATCCTGCAAATTGATCCTGCCTTCTGATCCTGTCAAACTGATCTGATGTCAAAAGAAGATAATAACGAACAATACGAGATCACCAGAATCTTCGAAAAGTGGGAAAAATACGCTTTCCACGAAGAATACACACCGGAGCCCGTGACAATCCAAACCGAAGCTGCACCAACATACTCACCGACACCTTGCAACGCCGGTCCTAAAAGGATAACAATAGAGGACTACATAAACAGAACTGAACGGCAAAAACAAACGATCGCGCAGTACAGAAGCGAACAAGCTGCCGAAAATAAACCTTCGAAAAGACCCAGAGGAGGCCGAAGAGTAATTGCTAGACGTCGCGTTGCGGAAATACATAGTATTTTAAAGTTGGTAACTGATGCAAAGTTAAAACGGGCATTAATACGCAAAATACAAAAAGAAAAGTTAAATTACAGCAACCATGGGATGGTTTAGCAACAAGGAAATCGTAACAACTAACAACAACAACAGCAGCAGCAGCAGCAGCAGTAGTAGTGAAAGCAGCAAATTCAATGATCTTATTCTAGCACTTAGCTTAATATTTATGATTGCAACAATTTTATATATAGTTAATAGATATTACAAAAATTATGTTAGGCAACAAATGCTGCGAAACATCAGCAACTCTGTTTAACAAAATATTTTCATATATATTATAATATTTTAATATTTAAATAAATACAAAAATATATCAAGCACTTTTACATACGAAAATGATAAGGTTTGGTACCAACTGTTTCTACCAAGGATGCTTTGGTCAACTTTTTGACAAATATTATGAAAATTGTCAATAAAAAGTCATAGACATAGGAAAAATTAAATATATGGCACACAAAAACAAAGCATGGCATCGTGAATGCTCCAAGTGCAAATATTGTCACAAAAATTTAATCAAATCAGGCTTCATAGAGCATGAACCAAATTTAATGTGTCAAAAATGTTTTAAGAACAATAAAACTTATTATATTAACTTTTTAAATTAGAAGTAAATACAATGTTCCGTCGATATACATATAAATGGAAATAGATGCAGCAAAAGAAATATTAAGGAGATTAAAAAAGGCACCAGGTAGGGAATATACAAAGAAATACGTTAATGAAATAAGGAACAAAGTAGATGAGCTAAGAACCTCAATAGATAAGTCAGACAACCCTAAAAGAAAATTAGACTTAGAAAATTTCGAAGATATAGCTAGAGCAATAGAACAGTTTTTAATAGAAAAAAGTGAGTTAACAGATAGCCAAAACACAGATAGCCACAACACTGAAAGTCAAAGTAATACACCAGAAAAGAAGACTGTAAATCGAAACAATATAGAAATGTCAACTTTTAATATAGAAACGGCTATTAAAGCCATACCTACCTTTAATGGACAGCACAGCGAATTAGAACCATTTTTGAAGATAGTAGAATTATTACACAACTCATATACAGCTAATGCTCAGAAAACATTATTAGAGTTTGTAGTAAGTGTAAAATTTAATGCGGTAGTTCGAACAGCGCTAGGCTCAAACACATCGACATTCGTAGAATTTAAAACAAGACTACAAGAAAGATATAAGAGCAACGTAACAATAGCTCAAATACATACACAACTGTCCTCAACCACACAGAAGAACAAAACGGTAAACAATTTGAAAGACAAAATTTTAAATTTGATGTCAGAACTGAACAAACTACAAATAAACGATTTAGGTAATAATGCAACCAACGAACAGAAAACAGTCATAAAAACAATGAACGAAAAATATGCCTTGACCATATTCAAAAACGGGTTAGATGACACCATCAAACCAACACTTTTTGCAGCCCAACCCAAAGATTTAAGTACAGCAGTAAATATCGCACAAGAAGTGGAACGTGATAACCAAAACAGCGGTCCGCGGATCTTAAACTACAATGCAAGAACAAACAGAAACCAAAATTATCAGCATCATAACAACTTTAGCAGAAATAACTATCAAAATACATACAGAAATAATAACAATTTCAGGAACAACAGACGCATGAACAACATGAACCAACGAAACAACAACCACAATAACAACAGCAACAGAAATTTTCAACGTGGGAACAACAATAGAAACAACTATGGCAATAATAGAAATAGAGGCAGGTACAACAATAATATAAACAGACGCTCGAGTCAAGATGGAAACAGACATTATGTACGAACAGTAAACTATCAGGGAAACATGGAAGGCCCGGAGGACAAAAATCAAGAGCCTCCGGAAGGCCAAATGTAAAAGCAAACAAAATTTGCATGATATCAGAGAATCTCACCAATTTCATCACACTTAAATGTGCGCAAACAAAGCGTGCCTTGACATTCCTATTAGACACGGGTGCAGATATTTCGATATGCAAAACGAACACAAATTTTGAAATTGATCCTGACAATAAATGTAAATTATCAGGCATAACTAAAAATGAGGTAGACTCTTTAGGAGTTACGAAAATAACATTGTGCCTCGGAGAGCACCGTTCCAAAAATAATTTTCATGTAGTGAGTGACGATTTTCCCATTTCTACGGATGGAATTTTAGGTAGAGACTTTTTTATAAAATATACATGCAAAATAGACTACGAAACATTCACAATAACAATTGCAATCGGTAACACTGATTATATAGTACCCATAGTAACAAAACTTCCGAAACAGACAAATTATAGAATACCTCCTAGGTCAGAAATTATTTTTCCAATAAACTTAAACATTGCAGAAGACAGCGTAGTATTTAATTAAGAGCTCGAAAAAGGTGTATTTTTGGCAAACTGTCTAGTACCTTCTAAAGGCATTTGTCACATAAGAGTTATATATATAAACGATAAAGAGGTTATATTAAACGAAATAAAACCGAAACTAAAGAACTTGACCGAATATACAGTTATGAAAACTTACAACAAACATAGTACAGAAATGAATGAACAACGATTCAAGAAACTGATGACTGAACTGAAATTAGACCACAACACAGAAACTGAATTAAAAGACATATTTAAGAAACATCAATCAATTTTCCACCTTGAGGGAGAAGTTCTTACAATAAATAATTTTTATACGCAAAAACTGAATCTTTCAGACACAACACCAGTATACATAAAAAATTATAGACTACCTCACACTGAATATGACGAGATAGACAAACAAGTAAAGAAGCTAATAGAGAACGACATAATTGAACCTTCAATAAGCCCATATAACGCACCATTGTTATTAGTGCCAAAAAAAAGTAATGATGACAATAAGAAATGGCGCTTGGTGGTTGATTTTAGAAAACTCAACAAAAAGATGGTTAATGACAAATTTCCATTAACAAGACTGGAAGACATCCTAGACATGCTAGGACGAGCCAAATACTTTTCAACCTTGGATATGACAAGCTCTTTCCATCAAATACCATTAGACAAAAATTCACGACCACTAACTGCATTTTCTACACAAGATGGTCACTACCATTTTAAACGTTTACCTTTCGGACTTAAAATTTCTTCAAACAGTTTCCAAAGGATGCTCACAATAGCTTTAAGTGGTTTAAATTCAGAAGCTTTCCTCTATGTAGATGACATAATAGTTTTTGGATGTTCTTTGAAACATCACAACCAAAACTTGATAAAAGTATTTGAGCGGTTACAAAAATACAACTTAAAATTGAATGCGAGCAAATGTCAATTCCTAAGATCAGAAGTGGTTTATCTTACTTACTTACTTAGATGGCGCTTACAACCGTTGGTCGGTTTTGGCCTGGTCTAAGAATTTGCGCCAGCCTCTTTTGTCGTGCGCTTGCTGGCGCCAGTTGGAAACTCCAAGCGTCGTCAGGTTATCCAATGCCTGGTCTTTCCAACGGAGATGCGGTCTTTCTCGTCTGCGTTGGCCACCGCTGGGTACCGAGTCCAATATTTTTTTCGCTGGAGCTTCGTCGTTCATTCTCTCGACATGACCTAGCCAGCGAAGCCGCTCTATTTTAATACGCTTGACTATATCGATGTCGGCATATAGCTCATACAACTCGTGGTTCCATCGTATTCGGTACTCGCCATTGACGCAGATTGGACCATAGATCTTGCGAAGGATTTTTCTCTCGAACGCTCCCAAAGTCCTTTCATCAGAGCTGCTCAACGTCCAGGTTTGTGATGCGTATAGTAGGACGGGCATGATTATTGACTTATAGAGCGTCAGTTTTGTTCGTCGAGAGAGAGCTCTGCTTCTCAATTGCCTACTGAGCCCAAAGTAACACCTGTTGGCAAGAGTTATCCTTCGTTTAATCTCAAAACTGATATCGTTGGAGGAGTTAATACTGGATCCCAGGAAAACAAAGT
Organism: Tetanocera ferruginea; assembly: GCA_958299015.1. Lineage (NCBI taxonomy): Eukaryota > Metazoa > Arthropoda > Insecta > Diptera > Sciomyzidae > Tetanocera > Tetanocera ferruginea. Next base: position 96,810,254 of record OY282641.1, on the reverse strand, counting down.
CCTTCACTACCTCAAAGGAGGTGTTGTCAACAGTGACGTGGTTTCCAAGACGCTGGGACTGTTTGTTTGTTGACACAAGATACTTCGTTCTATCTGCGTTCACTGCAAGACCCATTCGACTCGACTCTTTTTCTAGCCTTGAGAATGCTTTGAAATCGACAAAGAGATGGTGCGTGTCGATTTGTTTTTCGAGGGTCTTTTCCAAGATTTGTCGGAGCGTGAAGATCTGGTCAATGGTGGACTTTCCAGGTCAGAAGCCACACTGATAAGGTCCAATCAGTTGGTTGACGATGGGCTTCAGTCTTTCACACAATACGCTTTCACACAATAAACAGAACTTCGCCACCGGTCTTAAACAGCTCAGCCGGTAGACCATCGGCTCCTGCGGCTTTGTTGTTTTTAAGCCGAGCTATAGCTGTTAAGACCTCGTTATAGTCGGGCAGTGGAACTTCAACGCTGTCATCCATGATTGGGGTTTCCGGGATATCATCTCCACTGGCGGGATTGTTGTCAGCGTCGCCATTTAAAAGACTAGAGAAGTGTTCCCTCCATAGCATCAGTGTACTCTGGATATCTGTCACTAGATTCCCATTCTCATCCTTGCAGGAAGAGGCTCCGGTCTTAAAACCATCGGCCAGGCGTCTTATTTTTTCAAAAAATTTTCGAGTCTCATTCCTGTTGCCATGCATCTCAATTTTCTCGCACTCACGCATTTCCGCCTCTCGTTTCTTTCGCCTGAAAATGCGTCTCTCTTCCCTCCTCTTCTCTCGGTATCGCTCCATAACAGCACGCGTTACAACCGACTGCAGGGTGGCTTTGTAGGCGATGTCCTTCTCTGCAGTGGCGTCGCGACACTCCTGGTCCTGCCACTGGTTTCGGCGAGGGCGGTGGTAGCCTATCACCTCTTCGGCAGCCGTACGCATAGAGTGGGATATGTGCGTCCACTGTCCGCATATATCGTCGATCGGAGGAGTGCTTTCTTGAAGCAGGAGTGAGAGTCGAGTAGCGAAGGCTTCGGCCGTCCGTTTTGACTGCAGCTTATCGACGTCTAGCTTTTTTTGTGTAGGATTGCGAGCATTCTTAGCTGCGCACAGACGTGTGCGGATCTTGGCTGCGACAAGATAATGATCCGAGTCTATGTTAGCACCACGGATCGTGCGTACGTCTAGTACACTGGAAGAGTGCCTTCCGTCAATCAAAACGTGATCAATTTGGTTGCATGTTTTTTGATCAGGGGACAGCCAAGTGGCCTTATGAATATTGAGATGCTTGAATCTAGTGCTACTAACGACCATGTTTCGTGCTGCGGCGAAGTCAATCAACCTCATTCCGTTATCGGATGTGTTGTCGTGGAGGCTGAACTTTCCGACTGTTGGACCAAATAAGTTTTCCTTACCCACCTTGGCGTTGAAGTCACCAAGCACGATTTTTATGTCATGGCGCTCGTATGCGTCTTCAAGGCACTCGTAAAAACTTTCTTTGGTCTCGTCATCTTTTTCTTCTGTCGGAGCGTGCGCACATATTAGGCTTATGTTAAAAAATTTAGCCTTGAAGCGGATTATGGCAAGTCGTTCGTTCACAGGAGTGAATCGCAGGACATGATGCCGTATTCTCTTGCCAACTACAAATCCGCATCCAAACTCGTGCTTCTCCGCATGGCCGCTGTAGTAGATATCACAGGATGCTTGCCGTAAGCAACCCTGTCCCTTCCATCGCATTTCTTGGATTGCAGTGATATCAGAATTATATCTTTCCAAGATATCAATCAGTTGGATGGAGGCACCATCCCAATTTAGGGTTCGGACATTCCAGGTGCATATCCGTAAATCATTATCAGTTTTTCGTTTGCGGTAGTCGTCATCAGATTTGGGGATCATTCTTTTATTTATTCTTAAACTTTTCATTGAAATGGTTTTATTACATGGTGGGCTTCAAACCCAACGCACAACCTTTGCTTGATGGCCAAAGGAAGCCCGCCGCTCAGATTCGCCGCCAAAGTTTATCGGGCGATAGTACTTTGACGTTTCCAGGAGACACCAAGTGGAGGTTTGAGTCGACTTGAGACGATTTCGACATGGATAATGCTGGCCTTGCCAAGTTGAGGCAGTCAGACACGTTGCCATGTGAAGATCGCCCCCTTATCTCCCTAGTGGTTTATCTTGGTCATTTAATAACAGACAAAGGAATTAAGACAGACCCAGCAAAAAATCAGGCGGTTTTAAACTACCCTACACCAGCAAATACAGATGATGTGAGAAGATTTGTGGCTTTCTGCAATTATTACAGACGGTTCATTCCCGATTTTGCAGCATTGGCAAAGTGTTTAAACTCTTTATTGAAGAAAGGGACGCCTTTCATCTGGTCACAAGAATGCGAAAAAGCATTCAACACTTTAAAACAAAAACTACTTAACCCACCAGTTCTGCAATACCCAAATTTTGAGAAACCATTTATCTTAACTACTGACGCATCTGACTTTCATTAGGAGCAGTACTTTCGCAAGGCGAAATTGGACACGATCTTCCAATATCGTACGCCAGCAAGTCGTTGCAAAAACATGACATAAACAAACCGATCATTGAGAAAGAACTATTAGCTATACATTGGAGTATACATTTTTTTAAGCCTTACCTTTATGGAAGAAAGTTTATAGTAGTCACTGACCATAGACCCTTAGTTTCGTTGTTTTCCCACAAGAATCCATCATCTAAAATGACGAGAATCAGACTGGACTTATCTGATTACGATTTTGAAATTGTCTACAAACAAGGCAAGATTAATACAAATGCTGATGCGCTATCTCGTATAAAAATCGATAGCAATATACTCAAAAGTTTAATTCCCACAAATAAAGAGAAAGAAGAAGTATTAGTAGTTACAAGGAGCAAAGCAAAACAAATTAACAAAAAAGAAAGGAGCAAAGAATTTAAGAACAATGCGAGTGAAAATAACATTGAAAATGGTACCCACCACCTGAGTCAACACCTCCAAGGAAGTCATATATTAAAAGACACATGTCCTAATGAGTCTGGCCAACTCTATATATAGGAATGCACATCTTTTAATGACGTAAGGAAATTGGTGAAATTGAAATTCAACATTGAGAATAATAGCACGCTTGCCATAAATATATATAATAATAAATTGCGCATAACGTGTAGCGATGACCCTTCGCGCCTAGGTGAGATGTTGGAGAAGCTACATCGTTTATTAAGAAAATCACAAATAAAGGAGCTAGCCCTTTGTGATAAAGATTTTGTATTTAAAAATATCGATATAAATATGTTTAAAGAGAAATACAATGAATTGAAAGATAATAAAGCCTTGCCAATACGAATACTAATATATAAGCCTCCAATACAAATAAACAGCATGCTCAAACAATACAAACTAATTGAAGAATTCCACGACTCAAGCACATCAGGACATATGGCAATTAGAAAAACGATTTCAAAACTAAAACAAAGATATATTTGGAAAGGGATGAGAAAAATGATTAAAGAATTTATAAATAGCTGTGAAAAATGCAACAAAAACAAGACCACACAACACATTAAAGAAGGTTTAGTATTGACAAACACACCAGCGACAAGTTTTGAGAAAATATCAATTGACACTGTAGGTCCTTTAAGAATATCAAACGGATATAGATATGTTTTAACGATGCAATGTGAGCTAACAAAATTTGTAGTCGCTCACCCAATTGCAACCAAAGACGCCAAGACAGTCGCATCAACCCTTGTCGAACAATTAATACTCAAGTACGGTTGTTTCAAAACACTTATGTCCGATCGTGGGACAGAATTTACAAACGAGCTAATGTCAAGTGTTTGTAAATTACTAGACACTCGTCAAATTTTTTCAACACCTTATCATCACCAAACAATCGGTGCTCTTGAAAGAAACCATAGAGTTCTAAATCAATACATACTTTCCTTCACAGACAATTATGAATGGGACAAATGGATACCCTATTACACTTTTGCATACAATACGACACCCCACGTTGACACAGACTATTCTCCGTTTGAGCTAGTCTTTGGAAAATTGCCGTCACTACCAAGTGATACACTTAGACAAACAAACAAAATTTATGACTAAGACAATTACGCTAATGAATTGAAACTAAGATTAAGAACATCAATAAGTAAAGCTAAAGAAATAATAAACAAAGTTAAGGATAAGAGAAAAATTAATCTATTTTTCGATAAAAATTAATCGATAAAAATATGAGGCCTCAATCGTTAGAAATAGGAGATTTAGTTTTTGTAAGAGTAGAAAATAAGAAAAAACTACAGAGCCCATATGAAGGACCATTTAGAATTATTGACAGAAAAGGAGTAAACTCGGTTGTAGAAATAAACGGCAAACCAAAAGAACTCCACAACAACTTATTAAAGAAATACAAAAACTAGCTAACAAAAAAAAAAAAAAAAAATGTTTACAAAATATAAGAATACATAAGAAGAATAGATAATTAGATAAACATAAAAATAAAGTTATCAATTGTATATGCAAATATTTCACTAAATTAATATTATTATATTGTAAACTTATACACGCTAAAGACATTTATTTAAATATATTAAAACCAAATAGAATTATATAGAAAAACGAATATTTTGCATATACATATATACACATAATTCAAACATGTAATTTGAATAAACCATAAATAAATATAGAAAAATAATTTAAGCTTTATAAATATGTAAAATATTCTTAAAATCCTCCATTCATTAAAAATCATTTCAAGAAATAATTTTTCGCTTAAGGGTAAGGCTGATCGCATAGTGACGGCCGAATCAGGCAGACAGACAGACAGGCAGGCAGGCCAACCCGCTCTACAAATAAACACCGCGTAGTGAAAGCAGATCATATCATATCAGATCAGATCAGATTGAGAAATAACTTTTTTTTATTTTCTTAAACTGACTTCATGGCAATCAGCTTCGTTTTGCTTATTGAAAACAACATAAAAAAGGCAAAATTGCACGTATTTGTTAAAAAAAAAACAACGCTCGCTCTATCATGTGCGCCGACTCAGCCGCTACTGTTGTTTGTATGGGTGTTCTTTTCGTATCTATTCTGTTGTTTATGTTGTCTATTTTCTGTTGTTTTGATTATTTTTCCACTTAAAAGATGACGATCACCAACAACATCAACATAGGTGCACAAGAAGAAATACAAATTTCACACTCGTTGCTATGTTGTATTTGCATGGTGTAGTTTTTGTATTTTTATCATAAGATATCCACGTGCGCTGATGCCCAATGTGCACAAAAACGGATGCGGATCCGTTTCGAACCCGTTACGAGTCCGTCAGAGCGGAATTTGTTTTTTTTATGTTTCGACGGATCCGTTTCGAACCCGTTACGAGTCCGTCGACGCGGAAACGTTTTTTTGTGTTTTGATGGACTCGTTTCGAAACCGTTACGAGTCCGTCGACGCGGAATCGATTTTTTTATGTTTTGACGGACCCGTTTCGAACCCGCTACGAGTCCGTCGACGCGGAATCGTTTTTTTGTGTTTTGACGGACCCGTTTCGAGTCCGTTACGAGTCCGTCAACGCAGAATCGGTTTTTTATGTTTTGAAATAATATTCAGAACGTTAACATTAATCAACCATCGCGTTTCGATTTTAGAAAACGTTTTATAAATTGAAATTACTTCTCATATAATTTGAAAAAAGCGAAATTTAAATTAAATTTAGCAATAATTTGCTTACTTATTATAAATTCAAATAGCAAATTTTGAATTTATTCAAGCAAAAAGGTGCTTGGTTATTAAAAAACAAAAAAAATTCGGACTGACTCATGTCTATAATAAAGAGAGAAAAAGATTGAATTTTCCTTTTTCTTCTTTTTTTTTCGTTTCTTCTTTCTCATCAGTCAGAATTTGTTTCTATTTGTTTTGTTTGTCGCGTGACTTTGAACAAATAGGTTGTGTGTTAAAGTGGACAGCACAATTTTATTTTATGTACATATATGTATATATTTTAATAATAAATAACAAATATTGTGTTGTGCTGTGTTTATTATTAAGGTAAAAAAGTGCGGACTTGTATAGTTTTTGATAGAACTTTGCAAAACAATTTAAAGTGTTAAAAACTATTTCGCAAAAAGAAACGCACTTGAAACGGCGTGCCTTGCTTTGTTTTGTTTTTGTTGTTTGTTGCCGCTATGTAACTGGTATTTCTATCGGCTGCTTCTGTTCGTGTCAAAGCAAATGCAAAAAAAGGCACATGAAAAAACGGCGTCACTTGCATTGCTTTGGCGTTGTTGTTTTGTAGTTTTTATATTTGTCACTGTTGCTCAAGGTTGCCAGTTAAAATTCGGAATAATTCCCACGAAAATTGGCTTTTCATACAGCACCATAAATTAATAACACCTAAATTACCATGGTTTTATTATTAATTAACTGGGTTAAGATACGATACGCGTTCAACTTAAGTGGTAAAAACCCACAAGCCTACTTGAAGACGTGTCTGCATGCTGTTTTCTCTGATGAATTAGCACAAAAGGTGATCTGGCTGGGCATAAAGGAGAAAAAAGCGGCTAAAAATTTAATCGTCGTTGCAACTATCCGAGCTAATAAATGTTTGTAAGTGCAAGTACATAACATGTATTTGCGTGCGTTTGAAAGTTGAAAATGTTGTTGCAGAAAGCTTACGTTTGCATTGCACTCTGCTTCATAAATTCTAATATATTCCAACTTTTCATTCGTTAATGACTTTACGCTTATGCACGCAAATTAATGCTATGTACTTGACCCTTTAAATTAAATAAAACGGGTCCGTCGCGGATTCGTTTTATTTAAAAACTAGTAAGGTATATCTTCGACTTGGCCAAGTCGGCCGAGTCTTAAGGGTAAAAGAATCTGAAATTGGAGAGCTTTTTGTATTAGATTTTGAGGGGTTTTAATATTTTTATGGGTCTAAAATATGAGTGTATATGGGTGTATGACGCCCATTTATCTAACACACCTCCGTTTTAACATAGAATACACGAACACCGAGTTTCCGTTTTGTACCTTTAGTATTTGCCTCTTTATAGGGTTTTCAATTTTGGGGTTGTATGGCAGGTGGGCGTGTTAGTAAGTGGATGACGCCCATTTTTCTAACACACCTCAGTTTTGACATAAAATACACAAATATCGAGTTTCCGTCTTGTAACTTTATTATTAGCCTATTTATAGACTTTTCAATTTTGGGGTTGTATGGGAGGTGGGCGTGTTAGTCGGTGAATGACGCCCATTTTTCTTACGCACCTTATGTTTGACATGGAATACACAAATACCGTTTTAGTTTTGTATCTTTAAAATTAGCCTCTTTATAGAGCTTTCAATTTTAGGGTTGTATGGGAGGTGGGCGTGTTCGTTAGTGGATCGCACCCATTTTTCTAACACATCTTAGTTTTGATATTGAATACACAAATACCGAATTTCAGTATTGTAGCTTTAATATTTGCCTCTTCATAGAGTTTTCAATTTTGGGGTTGTATGGGAGGTAGGCGTGGTTTTCATCCGATTTAGCCCATTCTCGAACTTGATCTTAGTTTTTTTAAAAAAAGGTTAAATATCGAATTTCATAATGATAGCTTGAAAATTACGGCTGTAATCGTGTCGACAGAAGGACAGACGGACGGACATGGCTAAATCAACTCAGGTGGTGATGCTGATCAATCATATATATACTTTTCTATACCTACCACGCCTCCTTATGGGCGTTACACACGTCGTGACAAAATTAATATACCCCTTACGCAGTACGCGTGGGGGTATAAAAAAGAGTCCGTTGCGGATTCTCATTATTAAAAATAGCGAGTCCGTTGCGGATTCGTATTATTAAATAAAAACGAGTCCGTCGCGGATTCGCATTATTTAAAAGAGCGAGTCCGTCGCGGACTCGCATTATTAAAAAAAACGAGTCCGAAACGGACTCGTATATGGAGTTCGTTCCGAGTTCGAAATGGATCCGGGGAAACGGTAAAAACGATTCGAATTTTTGAGAGGAATTTCATACGAAAACGGACCCGTAACGGATCCGAAACGCAATCCGTTTCGGAAAAAATGTACGAAGAAGTGAGTCCGTTTCGAATTCGAAACGGATCCGTTTGGCACACTGGGTGCTTATTAAGTTTGTGTGTGTGTTTCGTTCAACGAAAAAATAATAAATAGAAAATGCATAAAATATTGTTCAAATCAGATCAGATTGAAAAATAACTTTTTTTATTTTGGTCAATAAAAAATCTGTTCAATCAGTTTCGTTTTGTTTCAGTGCGAAATATGTAGTTTGTTTTTTTCGCATTTCTTTTGTTATTAATGCATCTCCACGAAAAATTTACCAACAACAGCAGCGACGCAAAACATTCACTGAAAAGATGACGATCGCCAACAACAACAACATAGATGCACAAAAACAATCACTGTTTTGTGCATCTATGTTGTCGATTTTTGCTGTCGATTTCACGCATTTGTCGCCAAAAAAAAAACAACCCTCACTCTATCATGTGCGCCGACTCAGTGGCTGCTGTTGTTTGTGTGTGTGCTCAAGAACAAAACAAAATTCACACTCGTTGCTATGTTGTGTTTGCATGGTGTTGTTTTTGTGTTTTTTTTTTATAATATATGCACGTATTTATTAAAAATATACAAAAATAAATATCAAATACATAAAATATATATTTTTCCTTGCGTTAAAAAAATTTTTTTTCTTCAAACATTAACAAAAATAACACAAACATGCTAAACCAGCGGCAGGAAACCAGGACTGACCTGTTTACCTGCTGTACCTGCTATGGTCTGCCTGCCGTCACTATGCGGACTTCGAGCAGATTTCTATGAAAATGTATGAAGCCACTTTTCTCGCTGTAGTGCCTGCCTGCCTGCCTGACTGTCTGTCTGCCTGATTCGGCGCTCACTATGCGATCAGCCTAAGGGTGTAGTGTCATAGCACAGCCAGCTTACGGTACGTTACATATTTGGTAACAAAATATATTTTCTTTGTTTTTCTTTCATTCATTCTTTCGATCGTGTGCCAACGCTTATAGAGTGTCATTAGGTCACTGTGTTTTTGCGTCACAGCCAGGGTACACTGAATAAGGTAGCCGCAACACGGAGAGCGCGACTGCCGCAAGTGTCAAAGCGAACTGCTTCAGCTGTTGTTGTTGCTGTTCTTTTTTTTCGATAGCCAGTTGATTTAGACACTTTCGGATATGCGAAAGAGAGCACAGTCAGTTTTGAAGCAACCTTGTTATTCAACCATGATTTTTGACACTTTCGGATATGCGAAAGAGAGCACAGTCAGTTTTGAAGCAACCTTGTTATTCAACCATGATTTTTGACACTTTCGGATATGCGAAAGAGAGCACAGTCAGTTTTGAAGCAACCTTGTTATTCAACCATGGTCACAGCCAATTGTAAGGAAATGCGCTCACTGGTGTTCGCTAACCCTATTAGCTGCACAAGTGCAAGCGCAGCAAAAATTCCAAGCTGAGGAATCAAAAAGCAAGTGAGAGAAGAACAATTATTAAGAACATAATTGAACTAAGAAACAATATGAGAATAGAATAATGGGGAGGAGTTTAAGAATATCTAAATAGAATTAATACTAGTATTTTTATTATAAATATTGAAGATCTTTGAAATAAAGAGGAGAATGAAACTTGACTTAAAACATCTAGTTCTTTTTATTGTCAAACAGTACGGCAAAATTGGCCATCTAAACTTTTAAGCCTAATCTTTGGCATTTTAACGAACACCAGCTAAAACTTATTACAAATTAATTTAAATGGAACAGTTTTCATCCCGATGCTTCTTACTTTAAAACAAGATGTTAAAAGTTACAGATAGATAGATAGATAGATAGATAGATAGATTAAGTTTAAGTTCGTGTTAAAGAATTGAAATGTCGTTTTTGGGAAACGAAAATAGATTCCTGAGCTGAAAAAAGGTAAAAAGCTCCTTATTTAGACTTCTCAGACCTTACCGAATGTAATTTCATTTTTGGAGCGAAAATTTAGTGTACTTGAAAATTTCCTATACAAATAAAGGACGGTCTTATGTATAAAGTAAAAAGTTAATGCAACTAAACCACAAGCCTTCAAATATTTTCATAAAAATATGTATCGCCCATTTCATATTGAAGTATAATATAAGTTGCACTCACCATTTCCGATTTGGCTCAAATATTTTTTTCTTGCATTGGTTTATTGTTTTAAAAGAAAATTCGAAGTTTTAGATTTAAAGAGTTTTTTCGCGGACCCACAGCCATGCGTATGCCTAAAAAGGGTATATTTTGAGACAACATAGCTCTGTCAATTTAAATTCGATTTTTGTAAATTTTATTTTTTAATTTTTTTAAATTTTTAATTTAAAAGTTTAATGCCATGCTAGCATCAAACGTTATAATTTTTTTAACTTTCATAATTTAAGCTTTTTAACGTTTCATTACCTGTCATTACCTTAAAATGAAAATAAACTTTATAAACTTTTTAAAATGAACTTCTAAAATGTGCGTTTGATTTTCTATAATAAACATTTAAAATTGAGCTTTTAAAACGTCCATTTTATAGTTTAAAATTAGCATTTTACAAAATAACTTCTTATTATTCTTCAATTCTAAAATGTTAATTTTAAAATATCAAATTAACGTTTTAAAAACTCATATTGAAATTTTTCTTATAGAAAATCAAATTGAAATTTGAATTTGTAATTTCATTTATTTTTTAGCCACTTTCATACCAATATTTTTTTTCATATATTATTAATTTTAATTCGATAAGTATTTTTTATTCATGCGTTTGGTTTGTGTTAATTTTTTAACCAAAGTAGTATATTTTAAACTTGGTTACTAACGAAATTCGATAGGGCTAAGACGGTTTTGACGTAGAATTACGTCTTACAGCGCGGTTTGTATGGGGTCGTTTTAACAGATTTTTTGAAGGTCATGCAACGTTTTTGGCGAATACTTTAGGGTATACCTACAGCCTTTAATACTTATTGTTCAAAGATAATATATATACTAAAATATCAGATATATCCTGCGCTGAATGAATATCTAATTTTGGATTTTGTCACTATTATATGAAAGTCAGAAAATAGTAAAATATAAGAAGAAAAATGCAGTCGATCTTCAGCTGCTTATAATGTACCTGCTGTGCTTGCTGCTTTCTTTGTTTTTGTTTCGTTGTTTATGCTTGCATTGTTTTTATTTTGCACGAACTGATTGGTTCGTATAGAGCAGGGATGCCCAGCGCTTAACTCTTTCCACTCTTTCCACTCTTTACAACAACTTCGATGTTTTCATGATTGTTGTAATTCGACAAATTCAGTTTGAAGAAAAATCATTGCTTGTTTGTATGTTTTTTTTTGCTTGGGCGCTGCCAGAATTCGTGTTGTTGTTTTTAACATGCTCCACTCTTTGCACTCTTTACAGCAGCTTCAATATTGCAATGATTGTTGAAATTCGCCGAATTAAGTTTTCAGCTTCACCCTTACTTCTTATTACTTTATTGTTGTATTTGCGCACATTGAAGGATTCGTGTTGTTGTTTTGTGTGTTCAATATTTATGAACTTTTGCGCTGGCGCAGATGTTGGTTTTATGCGTGTTGTTGTTTTATGTGTTTTTGTTGTTAAAAAAAAAATTGTGCCACGAATCCAAAGATTTGTTGTTGTTGTTGGCTTTTTGTTGTAATTGTTGTAGCACTCTTCAAATGATTTTTCTGGGCATCACTGGTATAGAGCTTCAGCTCTAAAATCATCCATTTTGGTCCATGGAACATTTGGACCAAAATGGATGATTCTATAGCCAATCGGAGGCAGTGGGATTATATGAGGTCACAGGTGGGTCATTGGCACATTTATGGGTTCCATGGAATATTTGGACCAAAATGGATGATTCTATGGCCAATCGGATGCAGTGGGATTATCTGAGGTCACAGGCGGATCAATGGTACTTTGATGGGTTCCATGGAACATTTGAACCAAAATGGATGATTCTATGGCCAATCGGATGCAGTGGGATTATCTGAGGTCACAGGTGGGTCAATGGTACTTTGATGGGTTCCATGGAACATTTGGACCAAAATGGATGATTCTATGGCCAATCGGATGCAGTGGGATTATCTGAGGTCACAGGCGGGTAATTGGTACTTTGATTGGTTTCATGGAACATTTGGACCAAAATGGATGATTCTATGGCCAATCGGATGCAGTGGGATTATCTGAGGTCACAGGTGGGTCATTGGCACATTTATGGGTTCCATGGAATATTTGGACCAAAATGGATGATTCTATGGCCAATCGGATGCAGTGGGATTATCTGAGGTCACAGGCGGATCAATGGTACTTTGATGGGTTCCATGGAACATTTGAACCAAAATGGATGATTCTATGGCCAATCGGATGCAGTGGGATTATCTGAGGTCACAGGCGGGTCATTGGTACTTTGATGGGTTCCATGGAAAATTTGGACCAAAATGGATGATTCTATGGCCAGTCGGATGCAGTGGGATTATCTGAGGTCACAGGTGGGTCAATGGTACTTTTATGGGTTCCATGGAATATTTGGACCAAAATGGATGATTCTATGGCCAATCGGATGCAGTGGGATTATCTGAGGTCACAGGTGGGTCAATGGTACTTTTATGGGTTCCATGGAACATTTGAACCAAAATGGATGATTCTATATCCAATCGGATGCAGTGGGATTATCTGAGGTCACAGGTGGGTCATTGGTACTTTTATGGGTTCCATGGCACATTTGGACCAAAATGGATGATTCAATGGCCAATCGGATGCAGTGGGATTATCTGAGGTCACAGGTGGGTCAATGGTACTTTGATGGGTTCCATGGAACATTTGAACCAAAATGGATGATTCTATGGCCAATCGGATGCAGTGGGATTATCTGAGGTCACTGGTGGGTCACTGGCACATTTATGGGTTCCATGGAACATTTGGACCAAAATGGATGATTCTATGGCCAATCGGATGCAGTGGGATTATCTGAGGTCACAGGTGGGTCAATGGTACTTTGATGGTTTCCATGGAACATTTGAACCAAAATGGATGATTCTATGGCCAATCGGATGCAGTGGGATTATCTGAGGTCACAGGTGGGTCATTGGTACTTTTATGGGTTCCATGGAACATTTGGACCAAAATGGATAATTCTATGGCCAATCGGATGCAGTGGGATTATCTGAGGTCACAGGCGGGTCATTGGTACTTTGATGGGTTTCATGGAACATTTGGACCAAAATGGATGATTCTATGGCCAATCGGATGCAGTGGGATTATCTGAGGCCACAGGTGGGTCATTGGCACTTTCACGTGAATACGAACTTCACGTGAAGTTCATGAATAAAATACACGTGTAGTTGAGGTTCGTGTTTTCGTGAAACTGGAAGTTCTAGTTCGTATTGGTAGTATTGTAAGCATTGGTTCGCATTGGGTTATATATGCACTACTGTTCTAGTTTACTAAGTGCTCTATTTTGAAACCAGAGGTCATTTACCTCTTTTCAACTCAGTCAATGAACTCAAACTGTTAAATTTAATGAAATGGGTCTGTGATCCGGTTAGATTTAACTCTTATGAAAAAAACGAGTTGGATCATATTTCGTTTTATGCTTTTACCCAATAGATAGCGTAAAATTTTAATTTATGTTTTTAATGCAAATTAATTTGGATCCCACATCCCACTAGCACTAGCGAGTGTAGTTCGCAAACTATACATCGAACAGAGACGAAAGTGTAGCTCGCAAACTAAATATCAGACAGAGACGAGAGGAAAGGACATGTGCTAAGCGTGAAATATAGACAACATACGATTTTTTAAAAATCGGGATCTTAATTTTAATTTGAAATTAGTAGATAGTTAAACTGACTGTAGCTCGCAAACTATATATCGGGCAGAGACGAAAGTGGCACCAATAGAAAGTGCATTTGCTTCGCCATCTTTTCAACTAATTCAATGAACTCAACCTATCAAACTAAACGAAATGATCGAAAAAATTTGAAATTTTGCTTGTTTCCTTTTGCTTGCTCATTTAATCATACTTACATTTTTACTTTTTCTTTGTTTTGGGCTCAATGAGTCCATAATTGAGTGTTATTCATTTATTTGTTAATTTTCGGAAGATCAATAAATATACGTGCAAAATGGACAAAACAATCGGACCAAAGAGACAAAGTAGAAGAGGCTACAACTAAAACGGAATTCTACGTCTACACTTACGATACTATCGAAACTGTTTCTTTTTTTAGTTGAAGCTTAATTTATAAGTAATAATTTAATCAGGGACCGTACCGGTTATGGCTTTTTTTCGAAAAATTCACATATTAACTGTTATATTTTAATTTTATATTTTGTGCCTTTTTTTCGGGCTAACATAACAGTTACTTTTGACTTTTATTTTATCAGTAAAAAATAACAGTAATTTTCTGCCTTTTATTTTTTCGGTCAAAACTATCAGGCAATTTGTATTTTTTCAAAGGCCGTTTAACCGTCTTAAAAACTATTGATAGCATGTGTAAAATATGCGCACCGATAACATGAAAATGAAAAAATGAAAATAATGAATCCTAATATTTTTGACCAAAAAATAAGTCACAAAATAACTGTTATTTTTGACCGATAAAAAAGAAGTAAAAAGTAACCGTTATTTTTGCCCGAAAAAATAAAAGGCACTAAATATCAGTTATCTTTTAACTTTTATAGAATCAGTCGAAAATTTTAAAGGCACATTCTTACTGGGCCTGCAGTGGGTGCGATAGCTTTTATTCCCAGGATTCCAATGATATCTTCAGATATACCATTTCAATTTAAAAGGGTAAATTTTCCTGTAAGAGTATGTTTTGCCATGACTATAAACAAAGCACAGGGACAGTTATTCAATGTTGTTGGTGTTGACTTACGTAATGATGTGTTCTCGCATGGGTAATTGTACGTTGGACTTTCACGTATTGGAAATTCTTCAAACCAATTCATATTACATACTTCCAAACGATGAATGTTTTACCAAAAACGTAGTTTATTCAGAAGTTTTAGCAACTAAAAATTATGTTTTAACTAAGTTATTTTATTATTCTCTTCTTTTCATACCAAAAGGTCCTTTTAGATCTGTTATTAACATTTCAAAAGTGGGCGTGTTAGTTCATTAACCTTTCATACTTCGTTTCTGCGCTTAATAATTGTATTTTATATATCGCTCATTCCAAATAAGGCATTGGGACATTTGGAGTACATATTTTGAAATGAAAATACATTTTAGTGAAGAAATATTTGTGGAATAATTTTTTTAATTTTTTCTACAATAGTACTACTTATGTCCTTACCAAATACACTTATATCAAAGTTAAATATGCAACTCCTTTCGAGAATAATGCATTCAGAAAACGTCAGGCACCGGGACACGGACAACTTTTTTTTTGTGAGATGAAATTTTGCAACCGAAATTTCTGCATTTTGGATACATTTAGAAAAAAAAGTTTTCCCACGAATTTTTTGTAAAGCATTACCCCTTCATAATATACCTTTATAATCTTAAGAGGTAATTTCAATAAAATAATATCTTTTTTTTATCTCGTATGGCATTGGGACATAGATTGTAAGGCATTGGGACTTTTCCGTTTTTCATGAAAAATTTCAAATTATTTATTAGAAAATACATTTTTAAATTATATATCACTTCATTTCATAAACATATCAAAGTTTAATATAAGAAAAATTAAAGAGTTTAAACATAAAAACAATAAAAATTAATTAAAAATAAATTAAATTATTTTAATTATTTTCTTTTGCGAGTTAGATGTTAAGCCACCGACTAAATCTGATGAATTGGTTGCTGTAAAATAGTGTAAGGATGCAATACCTTTAATCGATTGACAGTTTTCCCATCTTTTAGTCAATCTTTCTTTGCAACACTGAACTTTGACTTTCGGTACCATAATTATAGAAATGCCTTTAACTTTATTTGATGCACAGTGATAGAAATCTTGAGCAGAGAAGACGTTAAATGCTCTTGCCTTGACTTGTGTGCTAACAACTCGTTTAACAGTGCCCCCGATACCGTCCACTGCCCCTTTTCCATGACACGAGGCGAAAAAATTCCATGTTAAATTGACTCCAAAATCTTGTTCAGCGTACAGTAAATTGGATAAATTAAATTTATTCTTAAACTGGCCAATGCAACCGTCGGAGAATATTTCTACCATTTTTACATTTGGATTTCTTAATTTTAAATCTTTCAGAATGCTTTCTAAAAATGTCCAAACGGTGTATTTATCGTGTGACAATTCATCACTTATTATTGCGCAAGATGATGTACCTTGCATCGTCCAGCAACAGGCTGTAAAAACTGTTACTTGCTGATAGCTCCAATGAGCAGCTTGGATCTCGTCTTAGTGAATAGTATGGTAGTTTTCTGAAAAATCAATCTGCAATACAGCGTTGTCCTCTGTCAAACTATCCTTCCTATTTTCAAAATAATTATACTGTACTTTACGAATGTATGCATGTTTCTTAAACTTCAAGAATTTTGCCTGTGCATTATCTATTAGTTCATCAATCGTGCCGTTGTAAGTAACAAGACGCATTTTGTTATCTTCAATGTTCCATTGCTTCCATGAAACATCGTTCAAATCATATGATAAAGGTATAATATCCCGAATGTCGTTAAAACAGGATTGACAACATCCGGTCATACAATGCTCATTCAATGTATCGCAGCATGTTGTTTCGAGGACATTTTTATAAGTTTTTGGAAATCCAGGAATAGCTTTGTTCAATGCAGTTACTAAAAATTCGAAATTGCAATGATGTGGGCAAACGCACATGTTGTGGGGAGTTTTGGATATCGGCAATACCTCTTTTGGGCGTAAATTAAAAAATGTAGACTTACTTACTCTTATATCTGGATATTTAGTGCAAAAATTTTCATACGCCTCGGATACTGTCATTAGCATGTACCGAATAGTTTTCAGTTGTCGTTTTTTTGTCTCAGCATTTTTAACTGATTTTACGTCATTTTTCCCAGGAGCGATACGACTTATTTCGTCCCTTCGGTAGTAAGAATCAACTTTATGGTTTCTTTCTCTATATACTGTGAGACATTTTTGCGTTTTGACTTCTCCAACCAAAGTTTTGTGCTTAGGGAAAACTTCACGAACCAAATGGGCAACAACAGTTTCTTGTCTAGCTTTTAATAGTGGCAGAGCCTGGCGAAGTTTCTTAACAGCTTTTCCAAGTGATTGTTTAGACTTATAACCATTCATCGGTGTTGATGCTTCTAAACTTGTATCTTTATTACCCAATTTTAATCTTTGTCTGTATGTCCTCTTTCTCTTCGCTTCAGCTTCTCGTCGCATCTTTTGTAAACTTGCGTTAGATCTTTCTTCATCTTTTTTCTTACCACGAAACTTTTTGTTCACGATTTTTTTCTTCTCTAAATATAGCTTGTAACGTTCCGGATCTTCTTTTAAATGCCTATAGTATTTTTGTTGCCTTTTACAGGAACTCATTTTTTTTCTATAAAATTGTATTATCAAACTACTGTTTTATTGAATATTTTATGTCCCAATACCTGACGCTTTTTATACTAAGAAAAATTTGCAAAAAAATAAAAGGGTAATGTAATTATAGCATAATTGAATGTATTAAATTTTTTTAAATTTTTATAGAACCAAAAATAAAATTAAGCTTAAAAATTTAAAAAATCTTGTTTTTTGTCAAGCATTGGGACATGCTGTGACACATTAGAAAAAGTTTTTAAAAAAATGGGTTTGATACATACCGTTAATGAATTATATTGATATATGTAATGCTCAAGGTCACAACAATCGTACAAAAATTTTTAAGCGATCTGCCTTCATTCATATGCTCTCACGGACTGATTCCAATTTTACCTATACATGACCTACTCAGCAAACAATAAAACATAGAAGATTGCTTTGAGTGTTCAAGCATGATTGAGCTTGTTTTTGACAAGTGTTAATTTTTTTTTGTAACACTTACATATTGCACTTAGCATATACCATACATATATATATAAAATATGTATTCTAAAATTCGGCTGTGTGGTTGACTTTTTTTTGGAATGAGCGATATACTCCAATGTTTGATATTTAATGTTGTCATGTACAAGTCTTATACAAGTAATATTATAACATAATTTTAGGTGCGATAACTGGAGGACCTCCACCAGGTGCATTTAGTGGATTGAAGTTCCACACTATTGCATGCGACACTATTTGTACACTCAGAAAAATATCAACTGTTACATTAACAGTCGGCCGCTGTTATTTAAAAACTCTGTTAGATTAAATGATTTGCGTTTAAGTTAACAGTTTTCTTTGTTGAATGAACGTTTCAAAGTATTTTTGTGCTGTTAAAATCATCTGTTGAAATAGTTTTGTGTCTTTGTTGAAATGTCCATCTTCTCTAAGCAATATTTTTTAAATTGGTTTTGCTATATTTATATTATCGTTGACAATAGCTCAGTGGAAGTGCGCTCGACTGTCATGTGGGGGACGTGGGTTCGAACCCTAGCTGTGTGTAAATATAAAAAATTGTAATTTAATAATTGAAATAATAATTCTGTTTCATTAATTGGTTGGTCAAAAATAACTTTCAAAATAAGTTGCGTTATTATCTTAAAAAAAAATTGCAAAGTTCAGTTTTTATTAAAAAGAAATATTTTAAATAAAAAAAACTTTTTGGCCTTGCCGGAATTTGAACCCAGCACAGTCGATTACTAGACGCACACGTTAGCACACTTGGCCAAACATGAACTTTCAAAACATTGATAAAATTACAATAAGTAAGTTTTTATATGGGTTTCGTGTTCTTACAACTAACAGTCAACCGACTGTTGATTTGAAAGTTTCATTTATTGGATGGTATTTAACAGTGAAATCTGTTATTTTAACCCATGATTTGTTTGATAAAACAGCATTTTTTCCCTGAGTATAAATAAAAAAAGTAAAGAACAACTCTAAAGTTGGTCTAGCCCGATTACCCTAAAACCTCCTTCTCCGAAAACGAACACAATCATATTTATTGAAGTTTGGACAGGACAACGTCTGTCGGGTCTGCTAGTATTATTATATATACAATACAAATCGTTCTTGCATGGAAGTAGGAAAAAATCCAAAATATACAACCAGTACGGTTCGGCTGAAAAAATAATTAACATTCACCAAGCATAATCGATAATAAAAATTGAGGAGGTCAACAGGTTCGGGTCCATTCATATTAATGTAACTTTATATCCATCACCAAGTGAAAATTATGTGTCCTTGGAAAGAGCGTGATCAGACTCAGCGGCGGTACTACTGGTAATCTATAATTTTATGATTAATTCAGTGCATGGATTCATTTCAAGAAATAACATCTGAAACGAAATTAAAGTCTCCACAAGCGCTTCTTAGTGGTAAATTTTGCAAGTAATTAGTTCTACAAAAGTTCATAAAAAGTAGTTCAAAAGACCTTCTAGGATGAAGAGGAACATTAAAATAAATGTTACAAAGTCCATATGGACTATTAACATATCCATGTAAACGTTTAATAATCCAACTTACATTAAGCATAATTTTCCTATTTTCTTAAAGAAGGAAGATTAATAAGCTGTAATTGATATTCATGAGGAGGTAATAGATAGCGTATTCAGAACAGAAGAAATTGTTTTTGAACAGATTTAATATCGTCAATATAACACCCATAACGAGGGCACCAAACAATTGACGCGTATTTTAGAATAGGCCTCATTGCAATGTGAATAAGGTTTTAGTTATAAAAGGATCATTAAACTCTTTAGACCATCGTTTAATAAATCCTAGATAACTATTAGCTCTGCTAATAGTTTTATTAATGTGAATGTTATTGGCCTGCTAGTTTTAAATAAACGAAGCAAGCATAATTTACTTGAAACAAATATTTTGAACATAAATAATAGATTCATTCGGATGTTTGTTTTACATAACAAAAACGAAAGTAAGTCTTTCGTATATGTCTAATAAATTTAAATTTTATATTAACTTGTTATTTGATGTTAATAGGAAATGTTCACATCAAAAAATGCATTGAGGTGCATTAAATAAAAAAGTATAAAATATACAAAATTCGTTCTCCATGCGAAACATCGTTCTCTATGTAATTAAGGAACTGCCATATTTATGTATATACATTAGGGTGGCCCTTAACTGTATGCGCAATTTTTTTTTTTATAAATTGAATATGTGCGGTGCCCTCGTTTGTTTCTTATCATGTCAAAAGTATATTCTGAAAATTTCAGGAAAATATATTAAGATTTAGACGTGCCGCAAAGCGAAACTTCATTCGAAATACACTTTTATATTGAAAAAATTGTTTTTTTTCAACAACAATTACATTTAAGACAATTTCGTATGATTGCTTTATCAACGAGACATTATATTACATTAGGTATATAATTTATCTCTCCAACGTGCTATCATTCGTCGAAATCGGTTCACTAATACGAAAACTACAACATTTTTGCTGAGCGCAATGTTAAAAAAGTTTTTAAGAAATATTTTTTTTTCCAAAAACAAATAAAATTAATGTAATTACTCAATTTCAATCAACTCGATTGATGAGCATAAAACTATTATTATTACTCGAGGAAATATTCCAAGGAAATGTTGTGTGTCGAAATGGGATAAATAATGCGAAAAATCAATATTTTTTGTGTAGCAAAAAAAACTATTTTTAAAAACAATTTTTTTCGAAAATACATATATAAAATTTATTATTTTGAAAAAAGTTTATGTTTCTAATTACAAATTGTACAAAGTTTCTAACACAACAAAACCAACAACAAATAAAATATAAACCACGAATCAATAGTTTTACTTGTATATAAATTTAACAAAGCTTATTAATAATAATAATTATTAAAAATAAGTTATTATATATAATTGAGGAGTTTACATTCAAATCCAGATAAGTCACAGGAAAAAAAAATTTTAGCTAGAAATTACGTTGTAAAGATAATGTTAAAATACATCGATCCATAATCGATCCATAAAAATGATAAAAATCCTAGAGAAAAATGCATTAAAAAATCTCCTTTTCAATCAAAAGCAGACATGTCCACTGAAAATTTTGAATCAAAACCAGATAAGTCCAAGCAAGTTTTCATTTTTGTAGTTTTCATTCAAATTTTAAAAAAACTTTTTTATGTCAAAACATTGGTATGAGTAATAAATTAAACATTTTAGCGGATTTGGGTATGCGTTCTGTAAAAAATTAAAAGTTAAAAGCAAAAAATATTTTTTTTACTAAAAAGGACCTTCAGGAGATTTAAAATTGCTTCGGCGGATTTCCTCCAATTTGAAAAACAAAGTATGCAAAAATCATTTTAATGATTTCCTCCAACTTTTGAGACTTCGAACGGCGGAATCTAAATTTTGATTAAACAAAACCAGAAATTGAAATTGAAAATACAAACTTTTTTTTTCACTATGAGACTATTATTTTTTTCGCATAATAAATCTGTTCAAGTGGAACATAATATTGCATAATTGATTTGTTTATAAAAAATGTCTGGTCAATATTAAGACTTTTTTTTCGATTTCCCAACAATTCGATCTGTATGACTTATCTGGTTTTGAATGTTAACTCTTCAATTGTTTTTAATTTAGTTATTGCTCATAGGGCCGAGATAAAATTTCACGACTGTATCCTGGATATTTCTTACGATAGTCCTGAACTATCTACATTTAAAAAAGAAAAATCATTAAAATCTCAATCAAATAATCAGAAATACATATATACTTTTAGGAGATAATCCTGTTGGCTTGTGTTCTTACTAAGGAGGCTATTAAAATCAGTTATTAATTTAACCGCACGTTCAGCTGTGTCGTTCACTACTTTAAGAAAAGTTATGATTTTCAGACCATCTGTCTTCCTCTATTCGGATTAGGTTCAGAGCATCCCTGTGTGAAATATCGAATAGATTGTCCAATTTATCGCAGAACAAAGTCTCCTTAATTCACTGCTTTTCTGTTGGGCAGTGTTGGCAGACAAATTTTTCCAACATTTGTGCAAACCTAACAACTTTTGGACGCATCGATGGGGAACTCTACTAGGTATTCTTGTATCCTTCCAAAAACTTATACATTCTTCTATAGTAAAACTTGCACTTTTGTTTAAAGATAATTTCAATGTTTTTATCTTAAAAAGGATACTAGAGGACATCTCTGTTAGAAGGTAACTTTGAACCAGTGATTTCACTTTTAGAATTTTCAATTAAATATATTTTATGTCTTAAATCCATTTTGTATAAAAAAGCAATTTCTCTCCAGCCACAAACTTGCAAAACTTATGTTCAAATAAAATCTGTTCACTGTTCACTAGACCGGATCGAAATTTAGATTCCGCCGGTCGGGGTCTCAAAAGTTAGAGGAACTCATTAAAATGATTTCTGCATACATTTTTTTCAAATCGGAGAAAAACCGCCGAAGCAATTTTGATTCTCCTGAAGGTCCTCCTTTTAAAAAAATGCCTTTTTAAAAATAGCAAAAAATTAAATTTTTGGTGGTCAATAAGAGTTCTAATGAAACAAAATTTTAACAATTATTTAATTTAAGCAAAAAACATGTTTTTTTTACCAAAAAGGACCTTCAGGGGAATCAAAATTGCTTCGGCGGTTTTTCTCCGATTTGAAAAAAAAGTATGTAGAAATCATTTTAATGAGTTCCTCTAACTTTTGAAACCCCGACCGGTTGATATTTTTTGTATCCATATAAAAATGATCCGGCCTACTGTTCACGCACGCAAATTGAAAAATAGTGGTAAATAGATAGAGAATGCAAATACGTTGCTAACGTTCTTTTAGAGAAAATGCAATTAAAATATTATTTTTCGATAAATATCGATGTCAACCGTTTGTTATTAATTATAATTGATGGCAAAACAAATTGTGAAAAATATAATTGCTATGTTGGCCGCCACTTGTTATGTAAGTAAATTTTTTTTATGTTTTTTGATGCATACTGATCATAAAATTTTAAGAAATGTTTTTTTCACTCAACAGAAATATTGTAGTTTTCGCATTAGTCAACCGATTTCTACGAATGATAGAACTTTGGAAAGATAATTTTATGCCTAATGCGATAATGTAATAAGTTGATCGGAAAAACATAATTGTACGTTAGTTATAATTATTTTCGAAAATAATATTTGTTTCTTTTCGCTCGAAAGAAAATGTAGTTTTCTCATTTTGTTACCAATTTCAACGGCTGATAGCTCATTTGACAGATAATGTTATGTTAAATACGATGTTTTGTTGAGTAGATAAGAAAAGAACTTTCAATTTTAATTATTGTTGGAAAATACCAATTTTTTTTAATACAAATGTGTATTTCGAATGAAGTTTCTCTTTGCGGCACGTCTAAATATTAATATTTTTTCTTGAAATTTTCACAATATACTTTTGATATAATAAGAAACAAACGAGGGCACCGCATATGTTCAATTTTAAAAAAATAAATTTAAGGGCCACTCTAATATACATACATAAATGAAGTGAAATATTTCTAAAACTAAGCAGTTGAGAATTTTTTCTTGGCAAGACTTTTTTGGCAAGTTGAATGGCCTTTAGTAGCTGCTCATTTAGTGTGCCTGCCTCCCCAAACGAAATTGATTCAATGAACTCATTAAAAAAGTCTTTATAAACTTTTAAACCAGGGAAGGGCACAATTTCAATTCCCAAACACACGCGTTTGGAAAAAAAATGTTGCTTGCGCTACGTCGATACACGTTCACTAAAAGCTTCTTCGTGTATCTTTCGATCGTGTGCATTCGGCTGTTGCATTGTTTTTATTTTGGCATCAAATCAAGTCAGTTGCTGTTCAGTATTCTCTTCGCGCAATTTTTTAAAATATAGCGAGAAATTAGGTAAATTTATCTTCTTTTTTTTCTGCTTTAGACACAAGAAAAGAATGTAATAGTATGTGTGTGCCCATCACTGCTTTAGACTCTTCTTGCCGGAAACTCCATCGACGTTATAATGAACAGACCTGGGACTTAAAAGAGGTAATGCATTGACCATTGTTTTATAGTTAAATTAAATCAATGCATATGGAAGTTTATTTAATTACCTTTAACTAGAGCAATTTTAATGCATTTTTATACCCCCACGCGTACTGCGTAAGGGGAATATTAATTTTGTCACGACGTGTGTAACACCCAAAACAAGGCGTGGTAGGTAAAGAAAAGTATATATATTCTTGCTCGGCATCACCACCTGAGCTGATTTAGCCATGTCCGTCTGTCTGTCCGTCTGTCCGTCTGTCTGTGGACACGATTACAGCCGTAATTTTGGAGTTATCGTAATTAAATTTGATATTTAAGCTTTTTTAAAAAAAAACTAAGATCAAGTTCGAGAATGGGCTAAATCGGATGAAAACCACGCCTACCTCCCATACAACCCCAAAATTGAAAATTCTATAAAGAGGCTAATATTAAAGTTACAAGACGGAAACTCAGTATTTGTGTATTCTATGTCAAAACTGAGATGTGTTAAAAACTTGGGCGTAATCCATTTACTAACACGCCCACCTCTCTACAACCCCAAAATCGAAAACCCTATAAAGAGGCTAATATTAAAGGTACAAAACGAAAACTCGGTATTCGTGTATTCTGTGTCAAAACTGAGGTGTATTAGAAAAATGGGCGTCATACACAAACTAATACGCCCACCTCCCATACAACCCCAATAACACTAAATCAATAAATAAATGAATAACACTCAATTATGGACTACTTATCGAGGCCAAAACAAAGAAAAAGTAAAAATGTAAGTATGATTAAATGAGCAAGCAAAAAGAACAAGCAAAATTTCAAATTTGTTCGATCATTTCGTTAAGTTTGATAGGTTGACTTCATTGACTTGAAAAGTTGAAAAAGTTGAAAAGAAGGCGAAGCAAATGCACTTTCCATTTGTGCCACTTTCGTCTCTGCCCGATATATAGTTTGCGATATATAGTTTAATTTAAAATTAAAATTAAGACCCCGATTTTTAAAAAATCGTATGGTGTCTATATTTCACGCTGAGCACATGTCCTTTCCTCTCGTCTCTACACTTTCGTCTCTGTTCGATGAATAGTTTGCGATCTACACTCGCTAGTGCTAGTGGGATGTGGAATCCAAATTAATTTGCATTAAAAACAAAAATTCAAATTTTACGCCATCTATTGGGTAAAAGCGTTAACCGAAATATGATCCAACTCGTTTTTTTCATAAAAGTTAAATCTAACCGGATCACAGACCCATTTCGTTAAAATTGACAGTTGGAGTTCATTGATTGAGTTAAAAAGAGGTTCATTACCTCTGGTTTCAAAATAGTATACTAGAACAGTAGTGTATACATAAGCCCAATGCTTACAATGCTGCCAAAGCGAACCAATCAGTTCGTGCAATACAAGCATAAACAACGAAAGAAAAACAAAGAAAGCAGCAGACACATTATAAGCAGCTGATGATTGATATTCTTATATAAAACATGCATTTTTCTTCTTATATTTTACTATTTTGTGACTTTATAATATAATAGTGACAAAATCCAAAATTAGATATTCATTCAGCGCAGGATATAAATGATATTATAATATATATATTATCTTTGAACAATGAGTATTAAAGACTGTAGGTATACCCTAAAGTATTCGTCAAAACGTTGCCTAATGACCTTGAAAAAATCTGTTAAAACGACCCCATACAAACCGCGCTGTAAGACGTAATTCTACGTTAAAAGCTCTCCAATTTAAGATTCGGCCCTTAAGAATCGGCCGTGGGGTATTTTAACTTCGGCCAAGTCGAAGATATACCTTACTAGTTTTTGCATTACATTAATTTCTTATCAAAACAATGCATTAATTTTTATATATTTTTTTTTTCATTGCCATTAAAGAGTATGACAAATTATGCATTAATTTGCATTATCATTAAAACGCATTGTGAATAATGCATTTTTTTGCATTATTATTAAAAAGCATTATAATATCAAAAATATTATCAGTAATTTCAAAAATTTTTTATTAAATGAAATAATAAATAAACAACCCTAGTAACACAAGGAGAATCCAGCTTATAAAACAGCAATGTCTTTATATGAGCTCTGGTAGAATAATTAAAAGGATCTAGGCTTTTATAGCGAAATATTGAATTTATAATGTCTTGCTAGAGCATATACAAAATCATTATAAAGAGAGACGTAAGAAATGTCTTTAATATGCATTTTTAAAGCTCAGATTGTAGTGGTTATAAAGAGATGGCGACATGTCTCTTTAGTGTCTTTTTACTGTGCATAATAAAATTATTATAAAGATTGCGATTCGGCACATCAACTGAAAAATATTCTTGCTTGAAACGAAAAAACATCGAACTTAATGAAATTTTATCATTATTTTGGAAGTTCAAGTTTAGCCGAGTGCGCTGGCGTTCGAGTCTAGGAACTCGAATGAACTGTGTTCAATTCCCAACAAGAACACCAAATATTTTTTTTTTTAAAGAATGTTTTTTTTTAATTTTTTAATGAATGAATTTATTTAGATTAGAAACATGTGTGTCATAAGAAATGGATATTTTTTCTACAAATGAAGTTTTGAGTTTAACAAAACAAATTGTTCGGTTACCGCAATTTAAAAACAACTTATTTTAATCGCAAACGAAATTAATTTCTTGCAAGTAAATAACGCGTTTCCCGCAGCTGACTATTATTATGACAACTGTTCAAACGTTTCCAAAAAATGATTTTAAGCACGATAAACGAAGTTGGTTTGCAGCAAACTGGCGATAAACATTTTTTTTTCTTTGCGTGCATGTATCCTGCGTTTTCATTCAAAGTGAACGTGTCATAAGGAGATGTGGTTAATAAGCATACGGGCAGTAAGGAAAACGAAAAGGTAAGATATATTTTATAAATAGTAAAATTTGAGCACAATTCGAGCTATTTGGGAGAATTATGGAGTGCTATCATGGCCAGAAGTCAAAAGCGATAAAAAGGTCAATAAGTTTATTGAGAATTATTGATATATTGTTATCCAAGGAGATAACATAAAATATTTATGTTCAAGGAGTTTTAAATGGATTTATACAAGTTTTGAAATACATTGGATAAACTCATTTTCATTTTATTGTGTCAATATTCTCCACCACGATTGAGTCTGAATAACGCTTGAATAGCGCCTGAATAACGCCAAAAAGCGTTTGTAGCAGAGTTCTTGAACGCCGCTGTTTTCACCAAAACACGTATCAATTATCTTCAATAAATGATTTAATGCCAAATGGCTGATACGGTTTGTAAGGCCCAATTTCTGATATTTTGTCTAAAGAGATCACTGACTGAAAATTCAGGGTTTTCCATAAATCATCGTCATAATCTAAATCTTCACTGTCAACATAAAAATAGTGGTCAGAATAATTCATGTTGTCGGAGTTATTGTTTAGGGTCACTCCATGGTCACTTGGTTTCAGCACAAATTTGGGTGAAGCAGGCACTACATTATCGAGTGCAGCAATATTGTTCAAACTATTGAGTTTTGTTGACGACAATATTTGTCCTTTCAACAATTTCATCTTTTTCTCGAATGATATACGTTGTGATTTCAAGTTTCGGTAATATGTCCCACTTCTTTTAACTTTTCTCCAAGATCGAATCATATATACAAATTCTTAAAATTTGGAAAAAAACTTGTATGCGTCGAGATTGACTGCAAAAGATTTTTTGAACGACGGCATACTTTTCTTCATTTTATTACTTTATAACGCTATATTTAAAGACTTTATCAGACAAACCAAAGAAAAATATGGTTCGTCTTCGACGTAGATTTGTACATGTCACATATAGCCTAGTGGATAGCGTGCATGACTATGGAGCGTTTGGACGTTGGTTCGAATCCGAATATAACAGGTAAGTACAATCAAAATTTTAAAAGTATAATAATAATGGCTTTATAATAACAATCATATTTAAAATAAATTGTAACATATAAGAGAAAAAATATTACAAATTTAGTTTTTTATATTTATTTTTCGCGCAACTCTTTTTTAAGTCTTTGTAAGGAGTATTTTAAAGTCCTTTGAAATACCTCTACAAAAGACATTTGTCTTGATAACATGGAGGGGAACACGTCTTTATAACCCAAACGCCAAATTGGCCTTATAAGCTCCTATAAAGAACATATAAATACAATTCCATGTTTTTGTAATTATCTTTCAAAGGCCTATAAAAGAACCTATAAATACTGTTTGTGCTACTAGGGAATGAAATAAACTTACTTACTTACTTAGATGGCGCTAACCGTTGGTCGGTTTTGGCTTTATCTAAGAATTTGCGCCAGCCTCTTTTGTCGTGCGCTTGCTGGCGCCAGTTGAAAACTCCAAGCGTTGTCAGGTTATCCAATGCCAGATCTTTCCAACGGATACCGAATCGAATATTTTTTTCGATGGAGCTTCGTCGTTAATTCTCTCGACATGACCTAGCCAGCGAAGCCGCTCTAATT
This sequence comes from Tetanocera ferruginea, assembly GCA_958299015.1. Taxonomy (NCBI): domain Eukaryota; kingdom Metazoa; phylum Arthropoda; class Insecta; order Diptera; family Sciomyzidae; genus Tetanocera; species Tetanocera ferruginea. The sequence continues at coordinate 96,781,724 of OY282641.1, read as the reverse complement.
AAATCATTAAACTCTTTAGACCATCGTTTAATAAATCCTAGATAACTATTAGCTCTGCTCATAGCTTTATGAATGTGAATGTTAAAGCGGAGTTTGGTGTCCAAAGTTGTCCGAGATCATCGAAAACCTCTAAGAACTCTTGTGTATAGTCTCATATTTTGTAATAAATTCGAGAAGGTTGTCTCCGAAAAAAGTCATGTGTTTACACTTCTTGAAGTTGAGCTTCATGCAGTTAATTTCACACCAGTTACAAAGATGGTCAAAGTGGGTTTGAAGGAATAAAGAGTCGTGCTCATTTTTATATGAAAGAAAAAGTTTAACATCATCAGCGTATAGCAAGATATTGCAATGCTTTACCACAGATGGTAAATCATTTACATAAAGTAAAAACAATAAAGGACCTTGATGGCTTCCTTGAGGTACATCAGAAGTAACAAGAAACTCATCTGACTTTACGAGGTTAAATATAACGCTTTGTGTTCAATTTAATAAATATGAGCATATATACACTTAAAAAACTTTACTGGCCTGATGGACTTCGTACATACGTAGCTCGTCGAAAATTACTTGGCTTGCAATCGTTTAATGAGAGAAGATCGATTTGTTCTCTTATATTAGTACTAGCAACCCTCCGCGGCCTTGCTCGCGATATGTTTTAATATAAAAAACAATGTCTTATGTAATTTGTTGCATTATTGTTTTAGTATTGTCATATGTATTCAAAATTAAAATTATTTTAAATCTTATATAAATTCATTATTTTCGGTTGTTTTCTGATATCAGGTAGATTTTCTATCCTAAATTTCCTATCCTAAAAAGACCAAAATATTACGGAAAAACAGTTCTGCGTTAGATAATCACAGACATTCAAAAGGATGGACCTTGTGCTTGGTTTTTTGTCAAAGTAAAACACGTTGGTACAGAATTGTAAACTTAAATCCCCTTAAATGTGAGGGAATCAAAGGGATTCGAGGCATTAAAATATTTTCTCCTCTGCTGGACCAGTCAGAATAATACCATTAAAACGTAACCGAACTCCATTGCATACAAATTCGAAAGTAAGTCATCTTTTGTTTTCAGTGCATTGCTCAAGCATGAAGTAAACTTTATGCCAGTATCCAACTGTCAGAACTGTTGAAGCAAAGGTTCCAGTTTTTAGTTACCGCGAAGTTGCACTCGAATATTCGTGCTCTTTATGCCAAAATAATTTTACAACTCGAATTTTACAACTTGCTCTTTATGCCAAAATAATGACTTTTAAAGGAGCTTCTTTAAAATCGCCCGAAATCACCGGAAAAAAACAAAATTACCCGAGCTTCATGAAATGAACGAATATCTCTTTCGTTAAGGACATTAATTCGTTCTTATTATTCTCGATTTACATATGTAAGTTATGTTACTGTACAAACCTTAAAAATAACCTACATAGCTTTTTAAAATAACTAATACCGACCCTGTGTAAAAAAAGTAATTGTGTGTTTCCGATTAAAAATTTGCTTATAAAACCCGCATGTCTTTGATTTATTATAACATTTTATACTTTTCTAACCCCACTTCTATGAAAACATTTTTTATTTTATCACGAAATAGCCGCGAAAAATTAAAGGGACTCTGTTTTATTTTTAAATTTTACTGAAAACCAAATAGAGCAACTTTGAAAAACTTTACTCTTTTTTATTTTATACCTCAGCCTTTGAAATAAAACTCGTTGCAGTGGTTTATCTATAATTAACTTCTTTCAATAATAATTATTTCTTAATTGTTTCTGATTTAGCAAAAACAGAAAAATTTTAACCGTTAGACTAAGTCGGCTTTGATAAGTATCGAATCATTTATTTAAGAAGTATGACTTTACTTCTGACTTCTTTTTATAGTACGGAAAGATCTTCAGTTTGTCTATATATATTGCATTGACTTACTTACTTACTTAGGTGGCCATGACAACCCGTTGACGGGTTACGGCCGACTTCATCAGGTCTCGCCAGGCGTCTCTGCTTCGCGCGCGCCGTCTCCAATCTCTTTCACCAAGCGCGGTAAGGGCTTCCTCGGCCTGGTCAATCCATCGGAGGCATGGCCTTCCTCTTCGTCGTCGACCCTCGGCTTTCGCCTCAAACACCTTTTTCGCTGGAGCTTCTTCATCCATACGAAAGACATGACCCAGCCAACGTAGTCGCTGAATTGTTATACGCTGGACTATGTCAATGTCGTCGTAGAGCTCGTACAGTTCGTGGTTCATTCGAATGCGATAGTCGTCGCCAACTCGAACAGGACCAAAGATTTTGCGAAGAACTTTCCTCTCGAACACCCCAAGAGCGGCTGCATCTGCTTGCGATACCACCCATGCTTCAGCGCCATAGAGAAGCACAGGTATGATGAGCGTCTTGTAGAGTGTTAGTTTTGTCGATCGAGAGAGGGCTCTGGAACCTAATTGCTTACTTAGCCCGTAGTAGCACCTATTAGCAATTGTTGTTCTTCGCTTTATCTCCAGGCTGACATTGTTGTTACTGTTTACGGCGGTGCCAAGGTAAGTAAACTCCTTGACAACTTCAAAGTTATATTTGCCTGCTGTAACATGGGAGCCTAGACGCCGCACTTCCCTATTTGCAGACAGCATATACTTTGTTTTGCCCTCGTTCACCGTCAAACCCACTTTGGCTGATTCCTTTTCGATAGCGGCGAAAGCAGCGGTTACATCTCTCTTGGTTCTGCCGATAATATCGATATCGTCAGCATACGCAAGGAGCTGGACACCTTTGTAGAAAATGGTGCCATTTCGATGTACACCTGCCTTTCGTAGGATCCCCTCCATGATGAAATTGAAGAGATCGCATGATAGCGGGTCGCCTTGTCTGAAACCTCGTTCGGTATTAAAGGTTTTGGAGAGGTCATTTCCTACCTTGACGGAGCTGCATGTATTGCTCAACGTCATCTTGCAGAGCCTAATCAACTTTGCAGGTATACCGAACTCAGACATTGTTGCGTACAGGCAATCCCGAATCGGGCTATCGAACGCAGCTTTGTAATCAACAAAGAGATGATGGGTGTCGATTTGGTTTTCGTGGGTTTTTTCCAGGATTTGGCGTAGTGTAAAAATCTGGTCTATGGTGGACTTGCCAGGACGAAAGCCACACTGATAAGGTCCAATCAGTGTTTTGGTATGCGGCTTCAATCTTTCACACAATACGCTCGAAAGAACCTTATATGCGATGGATATAAGACTGATACCTCTGTAGTTGGCGCAGATTGTCGGGTCTCCTTTCTTAAGTATAGGACAAAGCACACTGAGATTCCAATCGTCGGGCATGCTTTCCGCTAGCCATATTTTGCTGATGAGTTGATGCATGCACCTTATCAATTCACCGCCTCCGGTTTTAAACAATTCAGCAGCCAGGCCGTCAGCACCTGCGGCTTTGTTGTTTTTGAGTCGCTGGATAGCAACTTTAACCTCGTCATGGCTAGGTGGTGGAATTTCCACTCCATCATCGTCGATTGGTGGTGTCAGACTGCATTCTCCAAGGGCGGAATTGTTGGTATCGTCGCCTGCAAGCAGATTGGAAAAATGCTGTCTCCATAATCTCAATGCGCACTGCGTATCTGTTACCAGATCACCATTCTCATCTCTACAAGTGGATGCTCCGGGCTTGAAACCTTGGGTTAGACGCTTAACCTGCTGGTAGAATTTTCGAGCATCCTTCCTGCCCTGGTACACCTCAATTTTTTCTCGCTCACGCTTTTCCTGCTCTCTTTTTTTACGTCTGAAAAGGCATCTCTCTTCCTTCCTCTTATCGCGATAGTTTTCGTGCATGGCTCGCGTTGCAGCTGACTGATTGCATTGACTACCTTTATATCAATTCAAATAAAGAGAATCCTAATGAAAAATAAAGCAATTTATGAGATATCATGTTAAATGTTCAACAATTAATAAAAATTGTAGATCGAAGATATTTTCATTTTTTAATAATTTAAAATTCGAAGTGAAAATTTTATTTAAATCAATGATACATATTCATGAGTTATTAAACAAACAAAAAAAACGAATCTTTGAGATTAATTTGTACATAATTCCATAGATATATCCAAGCTCTTTTATACTGCAAGTTGAAACCATTTTTATACCATAAAAATATAAGGTGATGTGATTAAATTTCTGCAAACGGTATAGAAAAGTATATATATTCTTGATCAGGTGTCATCTCATGAGTCGATTTATCTATGTCTGTTTATCCGTCCGTCTGTGTGTTGTCCATAAGCATAGGATAAGAAGCAGTTGAGATAGCTCCATTTTGGTAGACATATTGAAATGAATCCAAGATCTACACTTTTGAATATTTTTGGAATTCACCCATGGACACGCTTACCTCCCCTACAACCCAAATATTTAAAACTCCATACATAAGCTTATGTTTGGCCAAAAGAGACACAATTTGGTTTATATTTTATATGAAAACTAAGATGTGTTAAAAATAATGTGTGTAATACGAATAAACTCATACCTTTTTAAAATATTTAATTTTTGGGAAATGAATACAAAAATAATTCTTTATCACTTTAATTGCTTATAAATAAACATATAAAAAAACCCATGAAATGCTTGTAAATATACATAGTATAAAAAAACCTAAAGTGAATCTTTGTATTTTATCCTTTTAAGGCAAATGCACTTCAAAACGTCATGCTCTTTAATTTTAGCCTTAAATTTTAACAAAAATTTCGATTCCCCTTTTTCTGAAGCTTTATTATTCTGCACACAGTAGAGAGCGAGTAACAATTCTAGTGTTTATTTGGACCGGAAAAATTCCCACTGCAAATAATGATTACGTTGAGACAGCAACAAACGAAGAACTCATAAGAATTTCTTAAATAAGAAATTTCAATTGAAAAAAATAAAGCAAAGACATAAATGCAAATACCCAAATAAAGCTAATATTAATGTTTAACACAACACCATGTTGCTCTATTTATTTTCAAAACAGCGCTCAGCCGCAAATCAACACAACATAACCAGTCGATTTCGCAGTCGCAACTAAATTGTCTCCTTCTCGTTCATCGACTTGACTTAAATTTCTGCACGAAACAATTTGCAGCGAAATCAACAATGTGTGCGCTGCAAACAACGATAGCCATCGACGCTATCAACAATCGACCTGCTTGCAAGAAATTTGAAGGAAAATTAATAAATTTTTAACTAAAATATCAATTTTACGGAAAAACTATTGATCTGAGATACATGTCACCACTGACTTTTTTGTTGGAAACGGCAAGATCTTTCATTTGCTCATACATCATACCCACCTAACTGTTAAGGTGTAGGCAGCATATGGAAAAAAAGTGATTAATTTGATGAAATATATTGACTTAAGTAAGATTATTGGCCAAAAACTTCTTAGCTTTTTAATAACTTAAAATTCTGAGGACACAAAAGCAGTCTTGAATAATTTATTGTTCGATTAGTGAAAATTTCATTCAAATCAGTACAGTGGTTCCGGAGATCCTGAGCATCATACATGAAAAAGCGAATCTTGGAGTTTCATTTTTATATAATAGTATAGATATAACATATTTTCTGGTAGAATTAATTGTATTGAACTTACAAATCTGTTTAAAATTTATGAAGCGCCAAGGGATTTGAGGCGTATTTGTTTGTTTGAAGTTAATACCCACAGGATCAATTATGCTAATAATGAACCAATTGCCAGATGCATGCAATTATGCAACAGTCTTTCCGACACTTTGAAGTTTAATGTATCTGAACAAAATTTTAGAATGATACTGTTTACTATTTTTAATTAGTTTTAAAATAATAAAAATATTTAAAATAAGTCTGTCAGATTGCAATAAATCCGTAGACTGATGGAAATAAATAAATATTAACATATGTATAAATTTAACTTGTTAACGTATAAGTATAAGAAAGAAAATTAACAAAATAAGAAAATCATACGATATCAATGTTTTAATAACAATAACAAAAAACATTATAACAAATTTGATTTCTTTCTTTGAAAGCTTCGTTGTAATCAGAGGAAATAATTTGGATAATAAGTTTCTGATTTAATTTGAACCGGCCTCGCCGAAACCAGTGGCACGACCAGGAGTGTCACGACGCCACTGCAGAGAAGGACGCCGCCTACAAAGCTACCCTGCAGTCGGTTGTGAGTGCGAGAAAATTGAGATGCATGGCGACAAGAATTAGACTCGAAAATTTTTGTAAAACAATATGATGCCTGGCCGATGGTTTTAAGACCGGAGCCTCTACCTGCAGGGATGAAAACAGGAATCTAGTGTCAGATATCCAGAGTATACTGGTGTTATGGAGGGAACACTTCTCTAGTCTTCTAAATGGTGACGCTGATAACAATCCCGCCAGTGGAGATTGTCAAGATGTGTTTTTTAATTTTATTTTACATTTTAAAGTTTATTAAAATGAACGAAATAACATTTTGCTTTAAATGAATAATTAACGTAACTTTAAATGGAACTCAGCAAATATTAAAGAAATGTCGCACGTCTGATTATCTCACTCGTTATGCGTCGACTGCCTCATCGTTGACAGCTCGGCCCTTCCTGATAGTTCGTCACCCCTGGACGAATGAGGATCAGATGTCATCTCATCTGCGGTGTCTTCTAAATATTTCTCTGGTCCTAACATACACCATGGCTTCATATGATCACTTGCCATCACCCCTGTGTAAGGACGACGTGTCCGATGGGTGTCCGGAAGATCTTCTACTACATACCTGTCATAATCCAAAACCTTGGTCACGATATATGGCCCTTTAAAGAGTGGATCTAATTTATGGGGCCCTCCTGTTGGCTGTGACACATAATCGATAACAACTAAATCTCCCTCGGAATACTGTTTAGGCTTTTGGTGTTTGGCATCATAACGAATCTTCCATTTAGGCTTTTCTTCTTTGATATTGAATGCGGCTGCTTGAAGTCTAAGTTCATTAATATTGTTGTCTTGCATTGGAACTTCATCCTGTATAGCCTGGATGATTCGATTGTCGCTGACATTCCGCTGGTTATAATTAAAAATTAACTCGTTCGGACTAAATTTGGTGGTGGAGTTCCTTTGAGAATTGATGCACCATTGCAACTTGGCAAGTGTCGTATCCCAATCCTTTTCATTTTCCGTTGAACATTTGAGCGAAGATAGAATCGTTTTGTTGACGCGCTCTGCTTGTCCGTTACCTCTTGGTGTCCTGACTGCGGTTTTGACATGCTGAATTCCGTACTCGCTCGCAAAGTTCTCAAATTCTTTCGACGTAAAAGCAGTGCCTCGGTCCGTGGTGATGCGTAAAGGTTGGCCAAATATCGACATAACTTCCTGAAGAACATGAATCACAGGTGTTGTTTTCGTGTTTCTTAACGGTTTTAATACAACGTATTTGCTGAACGCGCAAACAAGAACAATGATGTATGAGTTTCCTTTTTTACTTCTAGGGAACGGTCCCAAATGATCCATATTGATGCTACGAAATGGAATTGGCAATACCTCAGAAACATGCAATTGACCTTCGGGCTTGCCGCTCTTTGCCTTATTAAGGCAGCACTCGGGGCATGAGTCAATATACGACTTTATGTATCGTCTCATGCGTGGAAACCAAAAATCCTTCGCCATCCGTTCCAACGTCCTCTCAACATCAAAATGACCAGCATCATCATGGCAAGCTTTTGAAATGCGCCACCTAGCTGAATGTGGTATGACCAGTTTTTTTGAACCTTGAACTTTACGATAAAATCGTCCCGCTTGAACAGCATAGTCTTGTTTAATTTGCAACTGGTTATGTGCCTCTTTTCCTCCAATTATTGCTACGATATCGCGTAGACTGTCATCTTGTAGTTGCATAGATACTACCCAATCGATGCCATAGTTGAACATAATTTGAAACACACTATCTGCAACTGTGCCTGCTTCTTGTGGTGGCAAAGTTGGTGCTCGACTCATACCATCCACATGTGACATCTTAGCTCCAGGCCGATGGACGCACTCGAAATCAAACTCTTGGAGCTTAAGCCACCATCTTGCTACGCGTGGTGGTAAGGGAGATGTCGCTTTGGTTGTCACTATGGCGTTACAATCAGTTACGATACGAAAATGCGTGCCCAGTAAATACAGACGGAACCGTTGCAAAGTTTCTACGATGGCCAATATTTCAAGTTCGTGGCTTGCATACCTGGTCTCTGCATCCGTACACTGTCTACTGTAGTAAAACACCGGTTTCAAATCTTCTGCTTCACGCTGCATTAATATGCCAGAAAGCCCTATGCTGCTGGCATCTGTATGTACTTCGTGTTGTTTGTTGGCATCAAACAAGGTCAAAACTGGTCTACTAGATATAGCCGATTTAAGCTTAGAAAATGCCTCCTCTTGTTCTCGCTGCCATTGATAAGGTACATTTAGGGAATTCACAGTTTGCTTCTAAAGTTAACACCTGGCAACTTTAGAAAGATATTTCAATCGAACTGTGAGTACCTCTTTTTGTGTTTTGGAGCTAAATTGCAAAAATAGTTTTCAAAAATTTGAAATTTGTTCAATAACATGCCTCGAATGAACGGAAACGAAGAATTATCGAAAAATGTACTTACTTCTTCGATGATCCATTCTTCTTCCATTTTTTGCAACAAAATTAAATCAGCTGATTAGTGATACCACATTAACACAAAAGAAAGACATGAGCAAAAGTGAGATAACTTTTGCAACAAGTGGTATCTCAAGTTTGTACGTAAAACAAAAACAATCAAAGTTAACACGTGCTAAAATGTTCTAAAGTTAATAGACGGCAAAGTTAACAGAGCAGATAATACAGAACTGTGAGCACCCTAATTATTCCTGAGAAGTTTCGTGAGTGGCTGTGCGATGTGACTGTATCCATTTACAAATTTCCGGAAAAATCCAGTTACACCCAAGAACTGTCGTTTTGCCGAAGTGCTCGTCGGTGTTGGAAATTCTACAATGCACTTTGTTTTTATGTTGCCTGGTTTTATTCCGTCACAGCTCACAATGTGCCCCAAAAAGTTTACCGAAGTCTCTAAAAATACACATTTCGATGGTCGCAGTGTTAGCCCAGCCTGTTTAACAGCCTCCAAAAATTCTCTTAAGGCTTCAGTGCCCTCGTTGACAGATTTTGAAGTAATTATCACCTCGTCTACGTAGCTAATAATACGGTCACGGTTTTGTAATTTGTTAATAATATTAACGATCATTTCTTGAAACCACATTGGAGCATTAATAAGTCCAAACGGCATGACATTAAATTCGTATAATCCCTCGTGTGTCAAAAATGCCGTGAATGGTTTGCTTTGCTCTTGTAACGGAATTTGGTAATAGCCTGCTGTCATGTCCAAGATGGTGAAATAGTTTCTACCTGACAAACGTGAAAGCTGCTCCTCGACCACTGGCATTGGAAACTGTTTTTTCACGGTGACCGCATTCAGAGCTCGATAGTCAATGCACATTCGACTCTCTCCATCTGATTTATTGACCAGCAAAACTGATGCGGCGTGCGGAGAGGTACTCGTTCGGATAATATTATTAGTTTGTAAGTTTTTCAAGATTTCAGACAGCTTACCTCGTTGTGCAAATGGCACTTGGTAACGTTTTCCCAATATAGGTTTATCTGTGGTAACCTCAATTACCATGGTCATAGTTTTGGACCGGCCAAGGTGACTGATGTCTTCAGCGAAGCAATTGTCATATTCCTTGATGACCCGGTACACCTTTTCACGCTCATTATCTCTGAGCTGTGCTGAAACTTGGAATTGTTTTGTCCCAATTGACTCGAGCTGCAACACACCCGCTTCTATAACCATGCGTTGATCATCTCTGCATAGAACATCGCGACCCAGCAAAATTTCGAAGGGAAGAACCTCGTCTGGTACAATACACAAGGTAACGTGCACCGTCTGCTTTTCCATTTGAATCGTTGCATCAATCTTTTCTGCTGACTCGACAATCGACCCACCGAACCCTTTGAGATGAACAAGAGACTTTTGCCGTGCGCCCTTGGGTGTTACTGATTCTCTGATGAGAGAATTATCGCTACCAGTATCCACGAAGGCAGAATAGTGTCGACCTTCAAGTACTACCTCTTTCATTACAGGTGGAACGAATGCAGGCGACTCCCCATCATTGTCAATTTTTGCAACGCTTGACTTTGCTGCCGCAGAGCGACACTCCTTTGCGCTGTGGCCAGTTTTTAAGCAGTTATCGCATCGCATTTTTCGCTGTGGTCGTGGACACTTAACCGAAATGTGTCCCCATTCACTGCAATTGAAGCACTTGGGCCCCCGTCGGTCGTTTATCCCCTGAGCACTCTCTTGTTTTAAATTCGTGAGGTCAGCCGGCGCTGTTGCCCCAAAGCGCGTGCTTGAAGCTGACATTGAAGATAAATTCTCCAAGGAAGCCAACAGCTCAGTGCAAGTTGGAATATTCAAAGCCAAAAGCGCTCGTGTGATGTTGGAATCGTTCAATCCATTGATTATGTAGTGGTTTATAGATTTGTCGTCTAAAGCGCCACGGCGTGCCATAACCAACATAGCATAATAATATTCAACTAAACTTTCGTTTGGCTTGCGTCTGCGCCGAGTGAGCTCTTTGTGTAACTCGGCTGAATTCGTTGTCGTTGGAAAATCACGTAACAATAAGACCACAAACTCTGCCCATGATTGAAAAACAGGCTGTCCGTCCATCCAATCTTTGGCCACTCCCTTCATTTTGTGCTGCACAGAAAATAGAACCATGTCTTCACTCCAGGAATAAGCTCGCTGCAGCTGCTCAACTCGTTGCACAAATTGTGTTGATGAAACTGATTTCTTTAAAGGATCGAAGTCCGGTAGAATTCCAATAATATCGCGCGTGCTGCATACATTTTGCGTTGGAAAATTTGAATTTGTTCCGAAATTCACTGCGCTGGCTTGTGGTTGCTGCTCTTGCCTCGACGTGCCCAAGGTTATCATTCCGACCGCTTTCGTTAACTCAGCCACCATATTTTTCAGCTCGCTTATTTGAAGCTGTACGTCTTCGTTTGATGACATGTCGTTGTTGTCTAGATCTGCCGGATCAAACTCGTCCGTTCCAAGCACCTCCACAAGTTTTGCAATTTTATGCGTTTTATTGCCAACTACTTGCAGGTTATTCGCCTGCAAAAGATAATTTAATTCCTCTGTTTTTAATGTGTTTAGCTTTACCATTTCTTGCTGCTTTTTCGTGCACCGCTCTAGAATGTTCTTCCTTTCTCCTTCGTTGCAAACAGCAAAAACAAACGCAAAATTTTTCAACTTCATTCACTTTATTTCGTACTGTTTTTTTTTTCTCTATTTTCCTTTTCTCCCGTTGTTTATCTCTTCGTGCTGCTCTTTGATCTCGTGAAACACACTTGTCAAAAGTTGTATTATCTTGATTGCTTATGTTCGTTCAAACCAAATAAAAGCTTTTTCTTCAAGTTTTCGTTGTTTCTTGTCGACTCTGTTGCATGCTTTTCTATCGCCTGTTTCAACTCGTTCGTTTTTACTCCTTTTAGCTTTCCTTGAGTGTTCGCTCGTTGTTTAATTTGTATTAAACAGCTTTAACGCTCGCCGAAATTTGATTCGTTTTCTTTCGTCGCCGCTATCGTTGGCTTCGTTTTGTTTAGACTTGACTCGTTTATGTTTGCTTGGTATTTTCCCTTCCTTCTCTCTTCTGTCGTGCATATGAAAATTTTAATTTAAGAGCTTTAACTTTAAGAAATATTTATTAACTCAAAGCATCCCACTTCTGACTTGTCAAGATGTGTTTTTTAAATTTATTTTACATTTTAAAGTTTATTAAAATGAACGAAATAACATTTTGCTTTAAATGAATAATTAACGTAACTTTAAATGGAACTCAGCAAATATTAAAGAAATGTCGCACGTCTGATTATCTCACTCGTTATGCGTCGACTGCCTCATCGTTGACAAGATGATATCCCGGAAACCCCAATTATGGATGACAGCGTTGAAGTTCCGCTGCCCGACTATAACGAGGTCTTAACAGCTATAGCTCGGCTTAAAAACAACAAAGCCGCAAGAGCCGATGGGGTACCGGCTGAGCTGTTTAAGACCGGTGGCAGAGCTCTGTTTAAATGCATTCACAGACTTCTATGCAGAATATGGTCGGAAGAATGCATTCCAGATGATTGGAACCTCAGTGTGCTCTGCCCAATCCACAAGAAAGGCGATCCCACCATTTGCGCCAACTACCGTGGGATTAGCCTTCTTAATATCGTATATAAGGTCCTGTCGAGTGTATTGTGTGAAAGACTGAAGCCCATCGTCAACCAACTGATTGGACCTTGTCAGTGTGACTTCAGACCTGGAAAGTCCACCATTGACCATATCTTCACGCTCCGACAAATCTTGGAAAAGACCCTCGAAAACAAATCGACACACACTATTTTTTGTAGATTTCAAAGCCGCCGACAGTTCAATACGAAGTCACCTATACTCCATCATGTCTGATTTTGGTATTCCTGCGAAACTTATACGTCTTTGCAGGATAACACTGAACAACATCAGCAGCGCAGTGAAAATCTGGAAGGACCTCTCCCTTCCGTTCAATACCAAGCGAGGATTCAGACAAGGTGATTCCTTATCGTGCGACTTCTTTCATATAGTCATGAAGAAGATCATCTGAGGTGCTGACCTGAGACGCAGCGGCTAAATTTTCTATAAGAGTGTTATGCTGCTGGCGTATGCTGATTATATTGACATCATTGGTCAAAATACGCGCGAGGTCAGTGCAGCATTCTCAAGGCTAGAAAAAGAGTCGAGTTGAATGGGTTTTGCAGTGAATGCAGATAAAACGAAGTATCTTGTGTCAACAAACAAACAATCCCAGCGTCTTGAAAACCACGCCACTATTGAGAACACTTCTTTTGAGGTTGTGAAGAACTTCGCTTACCTGTGATCCAGCATAAACTTCTTCAACGATATCAGTATTGAGATTGAACGAAGGATAACTCTTGCCAACAGGTGTAACTTTGGACTCAGAAGGCAATTGAGAAGCAGAGCTCTCTCTCTCCAAGAACAAAACTAACGCTCTATAAGCCAATTACCATACCCGTCCTTCTTTACCCATCACAAACCTGGACGTTGAGCAGCACTGATGAAAGGACTTTGGGAGCGTTTGAGAGAAAAATCCTTCGCAAGATCTATGGTCCAATCTGCGTCAATGGCGAGCACCAAATAAGATGGAACCACGAGATTTATGAGCTATCGATATAGTCAAGCGTATTTAATTAGAGCGGCTTCGCTGGCTAGGTCATGTTGAGAGAATTAACGACAAAGCTCCAGCGAAATAATTATTCGATTCGGTACCCAGTGGGGGCCAACGCAGACAAGGAAGATCGCATTCCGTTGGAAAGATAACCTCAGACGATTGGATTGGATAACCTCACAACGCTTGGAGTTTCCAACTAGCGCCAGCAAGCGCACGACAAAAGAGGCTGGTGCAAATTCTTAGATAAAGCCAAAACCGACCAACGGTAAGCGCCATCTAAGTAAGTAAGTAAGATTTTTCTTGCATTGAATTATTTTTTTGGAAATTTTTGACTTATTTTTGGTTAGTTTATTTCATTTAATAAAACATTTTTGATATGATACTGTTTCCGGCAGGAAGAGTCTAAAGCAGTGATGGGCACACACATACTATTACTTTCTTCGCTTGTGTCTAAAGCAGGAAAAAACGAAGATAAATTAACCTAATTTCTCGCTATATTTTAAAAAATTGCGCGAAGAGACAGTGGCGTAGCGAGGGGGGCAGGGGGTGTCATCATGCACCGGGCGCCACTCGCAGAGGGGCGCCAAATCATTCTCAAGACAAACAAAATTTTGCAAAAAAATTTGTTTTAATTAATTAATTCAATAATTAAGTTAGCCAACTGTAGGGTACAATGCTATGATAATGCTGCCCTTATGTCAAATCACATATCTGGCGTTGAACAAAGAATAATAGAAAAAAATAATAAGGCAACATTTGTAAATTGTGATAACCACACATTACATTTAGTAGGAGTTACTACAGCTAACCAAGATTCAATCTTTGTAACATGTTTTGGAATAATTGATAACATACATCTCTTTTTCTCACGTTCAACATTACGATGGAAATTGTTAAAAAAAATCTGTAACACGATGGGACTGGAAGAATACGTAGAACTATAAGAAAAATTAGCAGATGAAAATAATGCCACAAGTGGTACACCAGAAATGCTGCAATCTTTATCTTAAACCGAATTTAAATATCATAACTTTAGTCCATTTCTGGCATGAACTCTAAGAGAATTGACCGTGTGCAGCTCAGATTACAAGGTCCTAAAATTAAGTTTAAAGAAGCGTTCCATGATCTCAAATTATTGGCGACTGAACTTGCAGAAATTCGTTACGAGATATGTGAAAAAGTTATCGAAAAGGCTAAAAATCTTTGTAAAAAATGGAGAATCGATACAACAATCTGTATAAAATGTTGCCGACAAATGCGCGGAGAATAGACTCGAGATATGGTCATTCCGCAGAAAGCGAAAAATCTGGCGTTATGAAAAGCGTTCTTGGTCGTCTGCATCAGGAAATAAGTTCACAATTTTCAAGACAAGGGACCTTAATTCCAAATTTTGGTATTTTCTGGACGTTGAAAATTTATTAAGTAAGAATAATCCTTACAACGATCTTGAAAAGAATTGTAAAAAATTTGGCTGAGTTTTATAATACAGATTTAAATGGAACAGAACTTCCATTTAAAGAAAAAGATGTTTTTCCAAACCTGAGAGTAGCACTTCAAATATTTATTACTATTTCAGTATCAATGTATCAATCAGTGTAAAATTGAATAAAATATGTAAAATACAGTACAATGTCGAATTTTAGCGTCTTCACTCAAATGCATCTCCTGACCGTATTTTTACACGCATTTCTTTCGGCGGTAGTTTATATTCTCCACTAAAAATGAAAATAGTTTTCAATTTTTTATGAATTATGATAGCGCAAAAACTACTCATCCAAATGAAAAAATTTGTTGATCAAACATGAAAAAAATTATAAATTTTATTCGGCTTAGCGTGATTATTAATATTGAACAAGAAGTGTACAAGATATATTTCAACATATGCGACTATATTTGAAAAAAGTGAGAAAAACTTTAAAAATCTTATAAAATCTTTAAAAAACACGTGAACCCTAGTTCCCTATCCGTGTGCGTGAAATTTCACTCGCAACATTCATTTTTTTGTTGCGTGAAAATTCTGACAATTATTTTGTTGTGAAGAAATTGAAAAATTTGAGAAAGTCATGCTTTACTTCTCAAAATAGACCAGCTTATTCATACAAAAATTCAATATATCTTTAGTTCGTGTTTGTAAGAGTAGAATATAGTTAAAAAATCGAATGTTACATGATCAGTTCGATACAATTGATGTCAAAATTATATATAGTAAAATTTTCTTAATTGAAATAAAAAAATATGAACTTTATTATTTCAGTTAGCGAGTAGTTAAGCAAGCAACAGTTATCTTTAACGAACTGTCAAAGTTAGGAATAAACATTGCTAGCAAAGATGTTGTGGATACGAGTTAACAGGTTAGGTAGTTAAGGGCCAGTTAACGATAACCACAACCGTCTTTAACGCTTTTGGGAATTCCACTGATGCTAATGCTCTACATAAAAAATAATTTAAAAGTGAAGTGGCTGAATACTTGGAAAAAATAAGACTAGCATTACAGAACAACCAAAAATAATCAGAGCTCAGAATTACTAATATTCTTAGACTTTCATTCTTCATTCCTTAACGAAAGTTCTTTTCTCTTCATGTCCTTTTATTTCTTCGGCTAATGATACTCCTATTCTGATGTTTGAAACCACCTTTTTTATTAAAACCAATTAAGAAATATATTAAAAAACTTTTAAATGACTTGGTAACATCTCGATGTTACTCGATCTTTGTACTCGTACAACTAACATTTGTCAAATGTACCCCAATCAAAAATGTAAAATGTACCCAAATGCTCTCGGCATCTTTTTTTTAAACTTTTTTAGTTTATATTTAGTTCTTTTGAAATTCACTTATATTTTCAAAAAAAATAAATAGTTTTTACCTTTTGTAAAAGGTACTTTGATAAACTTTTATAACTCGGTCAAGAAGTCGTTACGTATCAGTGCCGGAAAATAACAGTTACGCGCGCAAAACGTAAGAACTTTTCTGTTACTTTTCTTCATGTAATGCAAGAATCGTCAAACTTCGTGACGATTACTGAAATACAATGATGCAAAATTTATAAAACAAATTATTGAAAAATAACAGTTCGTTCATGCCGAAAACGTCATAGTCAAATGTGCACCAAAGTCAAGGGTACCCCAGTTTACCCTACTAGGCTTAACTATAAAAACTTGCTTTGCGATTTTCGTGTTAAGAGACCCTAAATCTGGAACAAAATATAATGAACTGTCGTGTACAGAACCTTTTTCTGGTTTTCACGCATAGTGTTATTTGTATTAATGTAATTTAATAAGTGTATTATAATTATTTGTACTAAATATTAAAAAATATATATAATATATCATAATTTGTTTCATTATTTCATTGGGGGCGCCAAAAAATTGTTTTGCCCCGGGCGCCAGTTATGCTTGCTACGCCACTGAGCGCAAGCAACATTTTTTTTTCCAAACGCGTGTGTTTGGGAATTGAAATTGTGCCCTTCCCTGGTTTAAAAGTTTATAAAGACTTTTTTAATGCGTTCATTGAATCAATTTCATTTGGGGAGGCAGGCACACTTAATGAGCAGCTACTAAAGGAAATTCAACTTGCCAAAAAAGTCTTGCCAAGAAAAAATTTTCAACTGCTTAGTTTAAGAAATATTTCACTTCATTTATGTATGTATATTAGGGCGTATCGAAAAATTTAGATCGTATTCTAAAAGGTCTCAAAAGTAGCATAGGCTTGTCAAGATCACCCAAAACAAATTTTATAAAAAATAAAGGACATCTTCCTGCCCCGCAAGGACTGAGTTGTTTTTTATGAAAAACAATAAAAAATAACGATCTTAAAATGCTTTGATTTTTTTAAGAAAAACCACATATGCCTTAAAGCAAAAGTAATAATGCAGTTTAACTAAGAATTTCTTGCCACACACGGTGCTGCTCATGATTTTTACCAACAGTGTCCTGTATGAAGGACATTCGAAGCGAAAGTTGTACTTGGGATAGCACAAGAATTTCGGTTGTAAACATTGGTTATAAATTTTGGTGGTACTGTTTATATTGTTGATGCATCCCATAAATATCATGAATTAATAATTTGCATAGTTTTTGCATTTGTATTCTCTTGTTTTAGAGTAATGTATAGTCGAACGAAATTTTTTAACTTTTTCAAAAAAATGAATATAAGATTTTATGTCAAGCGATTCAGAAGTGGTGTCGAAAATAATCTTCTCAATTTGAGTTTTTTGAAAATTTCTTAATATGATACTGCCTAAAAATATTTATTTAGTATATCATCTTTAGTATATCATCTTATTTCAATATTTTAAAAAAAAAATATTTCCTAGCATCAAATTTCTCATTTTGATTTATGTCCCCTTTATGGTTATAATTTCATTAAAACACATTTTAAAAACATTTATTCAGTCTTTTGAGACCGACTGAATGACATAAAATGTATTTTAACGATATAATAACCATAAAGAAGGTATAACTCAAATTGAGAACTTTGACGGTACGAAGTAAAATTTATTTTAAGTATTAAAATATAAAAAAAAATCGTGGTCTTAGCCTGGCATAATAAATACAAATTTTAAGGTAGGGTCATGTACAGAAATATTTGAAAAATCCAAATTGAGAAAATTATCTTGGACACCACTTCTTATGCCCGTGATATAGAATCTAATATTCAGTTTTTTTGAAAAAGTTAAAAAATTGCGTTCTAGTATACATTTCTCTAAAATAAGAGAATTGATATGCAAAAACTATGCAAATTATTAATTCATCATATTTAAGAAATACGCCAACACTATAATCAATGCCATCAAAATTAAGACTCAATGGTTACAATCAAAAGTTATGTGCCATCTCGAGTATTACTTTCGCTTCGAATATCCTTCAAACAGGATACTGTGGGTAAAAATCGTGAGTATCATCGTGTTTGGTAAGATATTGCTAGTTAAACTGTATTTACATTTTTTCCTTTAGACATATGTAGTTTTTTTACAAAAATCAAAGCATTTTAAGATCGTTATTTTTACTGTTTTTCTCAAAAAACAACTTTGTCCTTGCGGGGCAGGAAGATGTCCTTTTATTTTCATAAAATTTTTTTGGCAGATCTTGACAACCACATGAAACTTTTGAGACCTCATAGAATGTGAAATTCGAAAAAAATTTAATTCGATACGCCCTTATGTATATACATAAATATGGCAGTTCCTTAATCACATAGAGAACGACGTTTCGCATACAGAACGGATTTTTTTATATTTAATACTTTTTTTTATTTAATGCACCTCAGTGCATTTTTTGATGTGAACATTTCCTATTGACATCAAATAACAAGCTAATATAAAATTTAAATTTATTAGACATATACGAAAGTTTTACTTTCATTTTTGTTATGTACAACACACATCTGAACTAATCTATTATTTATGTTCAAAATATTTCTTTTGAACTTTCAAATAAATTATGCTTGCTTCTTTTATTTAAAACTAGCAGGCCACAGTGGTCCGAGGCTTCGCTACGGACATTTTCTTTTTATCAATAATGCCTTTGTTAAAGTTTTAAAAAAATTGCAATAATAAAAAACGTTAAGATATTTGCATATTATTTGTGTTTGGAAGCAAATTATAATAAATAGTGTTATGTAATAAAGTGAAGATATTTTCATTTTAGTTATTGTATACTTCAGCAACACAACAAACTTTTTTGATTCATTGGCTTCACAAGGAATAAGAAAAGTTAAATTTTCTGCTGTACCGACTCGTTAACCATAATCTATTTCTACGTTTTTTCAAAGTTTTTTATTAAATATCTATTTATTATACTCCACGCGTAAAGCGAAGCGGGTACATTAATTTATTCACGACATTTGTTTCACGACCATGAGTCGATTAAGCCATGTCCGTCTGTCTGTCTGTTCATTCGTCTATCGACACGATTACAGCCATTATTTTGCTAAGCTATCGTAATGATATTAAATTATCGTAATGATAATGTGATATTTAAGCTTTTTTCTAAAAAATAAAGATAAAGACATAACAGAAAAATTGGAAAAAAAATACGCCTTTCCCCCCATACAAAGTGACGTCATCAAATTAATATAACCTAAATAAATTTGAATAAACTTCAACCGGAGTATTTTGTCTTCGGGCAAGTCGAAGATAATTTTTTAATGGTTTTATTTTTCATTTGTTTTTTATTTATCATTAAAGTGAGTATCTCAGAATTTAATACATGATTTTAGGAAGATTCTTTGTAAATCTGTTAAAACTTTCTTTGTTAAAGCTTTTCATGGCATTATTTACTTTCTGAGGTTTGCCATTGTCTGCATAGAGGTGGTGACCGATGTTGTGACTCAATCGTCACAAGCGACGTTTTTCATATTATAAATTACAAACACTGATCTGCCTCAAAAATAAGTGAAACGATCGGCGTTTTTGCAATGCTTACCAATCGAAGTTGACAGTCAAATTAAAAAATGCAACGGTCAGCTTAAAATAGCAATTAAGCACGGGCCAGCTACTTGAGCTGTGCTTCTGTTAACATAGCTCGAAAATGATCGCGGAAGTAAATGAACTCTTGTGGGTTGAATTGCAATGTAGTATGTATGTTTCTAGGTTAATAAACCGCGCTGTTGTTGAAAATATGTATGTTGAAATATAAAACGCGGAAATAAGCCAATTCGTGGTGCCAACGATGTCACATATCGAGGTGACCAAACGAAGAATGTATATATGTAAATAAACTAACATGTATGTTTGTATATTTAAATAAGTTTGTATATTTAATCGTTTATAAATCTTAAACTAAAAACTGTACTATAAATAAGAGTAAAATTAATAAAGAAAGAAGAGTGTTAATTAACCAATAAAGAAGTGCAGTTTAATTTTAAACTTTCAGGTTCCACCGATAAAGGAAAGGATTATCTGGTGAGAATAAATATAACGATGTAACAGTTCATATTTAACGTTACACAACAGAGTTGTGTGGGTTCAACGGAGAACGCCACACAACATTATGGCGCAGCCGGTAGGATCTCGCTGGACAACCCCACACAACATTATGGCGCAGCCGGTAGTCCTTTTAAAAAAAGGGTAGTCCCTTTTAAAAAGGATAGTGATTCGAACTCGGTTATCCGTGTTAAAATAAAAAAATAATAATAACTTTTCAAAGATTCTGCGACTCCGTAGCCAATTCCTTGTAGTTGACCGGACCCTCCAGAATATGATTAAAAAGGTGTAAAACCAATAAAACATGAAAATTTGTAGATTAGATTACAAAATAAGATTCCAAAGAGAAATTATGGTATAGGGAGAGAATTGTTGTAGAACACAGAACATTTTAAAGACAACGAAAAGATAATGAAAATAGCTTAAAAAAAAAAATTTCAGAATGAACATATGCGAGATAGCGAAAACAGTATCGGAGCTTGTGCCTATATTTTCAGGAGCAGACTCCGGAGAGCTACAGGAGGAAGTGTATAAGTTTATACTTGGAACAGAATTAGCTTTCCAAGTGGTAGGAGAATCGAATTTAGAAAAATTTATTCAATGTGTGAAACTTAGACTTAATGGAGATGCTTTCAAATTAGTAAGACCAAGACAATTTAAAAATCTAAATGAATTATTTATACTTATAAAGAAAACGTATTTGGAAAGAAAAGAATTAGATGTAGTATGGCAGGAAATACAGAAGACATTACAACAACCTGGTGAAGAAATACGAAAATATGCAAGACGGTTAAGTGCTCTAAAAACAACAGCAGAAGATATAATTAATAACGAATACAAAGACGGTGTGTCCGCACTTTTAAGTGAATTAAATAAAACTGTGATTACAACTTTCAGAGTTGGTTTGCAGGATTCAACTCTGAGGATATATATGCTAAGCGTTAAAACAGGAGCATTTGAGAGTGTAGTTGAAGAAGCGATAAGTGCATTTGGGCTTATCGAAACAGGGAAAAATACGAGACCAAATCAAAGGGTATTTGGTATAAATTTCAGTAAAAATGATGTGGCATGTAGGGTGGTTGATCATGACGTCGAGGCAGGTCAAAATCAAAACTCATCATCAGAGAACCTGCCAGTAATTCAAATAATAAGAAATTATGAGGATATAAGGTCTAGAAATGTTAACATGTTCATTTTGTAGTAGAATAGAGCACACAAGAGATGAGTGCTACGCAGTAAAAAATCAAGTTTATTGTCAGAAGTGTAGAGATTATGGTCACGAATATAATTTAAACTGTTCAGCTAGCAGAAATATGAATCACAATGAAACAAATAGAAATCAAAGCAGTTATGACAGAAGTCAGAATAATAATAACACAATGAAACAAATAGAAATCAAAGCAGTTATGACAGAAGTCAGAATAATAATAACATAATTCAAAAGAGGAATGGTAACATGATTCAAGTATCAAAGAAAGATGAGGTCAAATGTGAATGGTGTGCAAGGTTCGGACACAAAATGCAGGATTGTTTTGCAAAGAGAGAATACGATTCGAAACAGGGAAACTATCGAGGGCCCAGCCAAGGCCAATGAGCTGGGAACCCAAAAAATTAAGGAAAACTGGGCCAAGTAGGGTAGTCACAGATGATTTCACGTCAAAAAAGATTGTAAACATCTGTACACCAAGGAAAATGGGGAACAAAATACCAGAAAATCGTACATCGGTAGATAAGACTAAAGTTTTGGTAACTAATGAAATAACAGAAAGCACCTCGACAGAAGATAGTACGTCAGAAGATACGGCTAATTTTTTATTTAACAATTTTTATTCAAACATCGAAGAATTGATGGTAACAGAGCAAGAAAAAATAGTGGAGGAAGATTTGACGTCGCAAAAGATAGTAACATCCTCACCACTGAGTCAAAGATGGAAGTATCAACAGGTAAAGATACAGTAGGAAAAGAAGCTATATTAAGTAGTTCTCAGGAAAGAGATAAAGATTTAGCAAACTCGTTACACAATAAGAATTTTACGTTTCAAAATAGGAACGAACAAGGTAGGAGTTTTGGTTTTCGCAAAGTCAATGATGTGTTCATAGAAATTCCCTGTAAGGATTCTATAGGAGGACGACTCATTTTACTTGTGGATACCGGGGCTGAAGCCAGTTTAGTTAAACTGAATACATTAAAGAAAAATTTGAATAAAGATACAAGGGAAATTAAACATTTGAGTGGAGCATTTGGGGGTTTTGTAGATACATTGGGGTCTGTAGAGATCCAACACGATAAGATAAAGAACTAACGTTTTAAGTTACACGTAGTGGCACTAGAACAAGGGTTGCCTGCAGATGGTATTTTAGGTCGGGACAGTTTGTGGAATAATTCAGTTATAGATGCGATTAATAAGACGTTAACAGTCTATGGTAAACACATGGAGACTAGGGTGGAATTACCTCTAAAACAAATAAACGAGATTAGTTCTTTAAGCTACAATAAGGAGATAAGTGTTAAAGCAAGAACAATACAAACGGTTAAAATTCCGATAAAAACAAATATATCAGTTGTTGTAATCCATAAACAAGAGATTATGCCGGGGGTTTATTTGGGTGAAACGTTAGCAAATGTGAAGAATAAAATGGCATATGCAACAGTGCTAAATGCGAATAAGGATGACTGTGTCATACCTAAAGATTTTAGACCAAATTTTTCAAATTTTAAAGAGTTCATAGTGGGTGCGAGCTCGTCGTATAGTGCAAGGGAAGTAGACGTAAGAGAAAGGGTTAATAGATTGATAGAAACAGTTAAATTCGACAAAAGTTTAAACACTGAAGAAAGAGCATCAATAGAAAATTTAGTAACGTATTTTCTTGATATTTTCTTGCTTGAAGGGGATAAATTGTCATGCACCTCTGTTTTAACACATGAGATTCAAATGCAAAGAGATCAAGCTCCAATTAATCAGAGACAGTATAGGTTACCACAAATGCATAGAGAGGAGATACAAAGACAAGTAGAAAAACTTTTAGATGATGACATAATCAGGCCAAGCAAGTCCCCGTGGAATTCACCAATGTTGCTTGTTCCAAAGAAAGCCGGGGAAGACGGACAGAAAAAGTGGAGATTAGTTATTGATTTTAGAAAAATAAACGATGCCACAATCAAACAAGTTTTCCCTTTTCCTCGAATTGACGAAATTCTGGATCAGTTAGGTCATTGTAGATATTTTTCAACACTAGATCTAGCTAGTGGCTATCATCAAGTTTTAGTGAATAGCAAGGATAAGAAAAATACAGCTTTTAGTACGTCGTTAGGTCATTATGAGTTTAACAGAATGCCGTTTGGACTAACTGGAGCCCCAGCTACATTCCAAAGGCTTATGAATCACATACTTACAGGACGACAAGGGATAGATTGTTTTGTATATTTAGACGATATTGTAATCTATGGTAAAAATTTACAGCAACATGAGGAAAGACTTGGAAGAGTTTTTCAGAAATTGAGGGAGAATTGTTTAAAGTTAAATACAGAGAAATGCCAATTTTTACGTCGTGGGATAGCATATTTAGGGCATAAATGTTCGGAAATGGGAGCTTTGCCAGATCCACAAAAACTGGAAAGTGTGAAAAGTATGCCAGTTCCGAGAAATAGAAAGGAAGTTCAGGCATTTTTAGGTTTAGTAAATTACTATAGCATATTTATAAAAAATATCTCACAAATCGTGTTACCAATAAATAATTTGCTTAAAAAGGACGTAAAGTTTCAATGGACAGATAACTGTCAGCAAGCTTTCCAGACGTTGAAGGAAGCAGTTACCTCGTCTCCAGTTTTAGCTTATCCAGATTTTGAAAAACCTTTCTTATTAACTACAGACGCTAGTGGAGAGGCACTAGGTGCGGTTTTATCACAAGGCAAAGTTGGCGAGGATAGGCCAATTGCATTCGCGAGTAGGGCAATAAATAGCGCAGAAAAACGCTATTCGACAATAGAAAAAGATTTTTTAGCAATTGTTTGGGCAACCAAAAATTTTAGGGCTTATCTGTTAGGAAGGCCTTTTAAGATATATACAGGTCATCAACCATTGAGGGGAATAGCAAATCTGAAAGACCAAACATCGCGTTTAGCACGATTCCGGCACAAACTTTCGGAATACGAGTATGAAATTATATATAAACCAGGTAAACGAAATTTAAATGCGGATGCGCTTAGTAGGATACCCCAACAAGAGCAGGATATAGTAATAGTTCAAACAAGGTCAAAGGCTAAAGAACAAGAAAAGAAAATTGAAACGGAAGAAACTGCAGAGAAATCTCGTGAACAATATGATGAGGTGTTAGACCAACAGAATAAAGAAATAGTAATTCTAACCGATCCAAAAGACATTAAAAGAATTTTGAGAGATTTTCATGACCTACCACTAGGTGGGCACCAAGGAGCTTTAAAAACCTATTTCAGAATAAGGCAAGAATATAAATGGAAAGGTATGCAAAAGCAAATCAAGGAATATGTTAAGAAATGTCAAAAATGCCAGGTTAATAAATGTTCTAAATTAACAAAAATACCCATGGTGTTAACAGATACACCGACGCGTCCATTTGATAAAGTTTACAGGGACATAGTGGGTATCCTGCCAGAGACTGTGTCAGGAAATAAATACATACTAACTTTTCAAGATGATTTTTCAAAATACATGGCATGTGTTGCAATACCAGATGCTGAAGCTAGTACAGTATCAAAATCATTCTTCGACGAAATTATAACTCGTCACAATACTCCAAAAGTTCTGATTACCGATAACGGTTCAAATTTTATGTCGAAATTTTTTTCGGATTTGTGTAAAATGTTAGGAATTAAGAAATTACACATAACTCCATACCACCCACAAGCTAATGGCTCATTGGAAAGAAGCCATCGTCCATTAGCAGAATACTTACGAAGTCTTGCAAAAGAAGATGGGTCAAATTGGGATCAGTGGTTAACATCTGCAATGCATGTGCACAATAACACACCGCACATGAGCACCAAACAAACTCCGTTCAAAACTTTGTATGGGTTCAATTCGGAAATGCCAACTAATCTCAAACGTAAATGTAGTCCGGTGTATAACCCCGAAGATCCTTCAAAAATCCTTAAATGTCAAATCCAAAGAACTCAAGAACTAGTGAGACAGAACCAGGAGCGAGCAAAAGAATTATCAAAAATACAGTATGATAACTCTTTAAATCCTGTAGAATTTAAAATTGGTGACAAAGTGCTGATGAAAAACCAGGCTAGAAAAAATAAACTTTCACCAATATGCTTAGGCCCATATGAAGTCATAGCAATAAAAAGTCCGGTTACAACTGAAATTTTAATAAAAGGAAAAGCTAAGAAAATACATAATAATTTACTGAAGTTGTTTCACAGACATTAAGTTATGTTATAAGAGTAAAAATTAAATTAAATTAAAATTAGAATTAAAATAAAAAATTCAATCCGACATTAAATTAAACCAAAAATATGAAAATAAATTCAAGCGAAACTAATTAAATTTTATTAAACATAGATATTGAATTTAAAAAAAAATGTTTTGTTTTAAATTAGATGAGACAAAGGTATTCATTAATTTTTTTTAAAATTTAACATAGACATTTGAAAATTAAATTTTTAATTTTTGGAAATAAGTTTTCAAACATTAAATGAAAAGAAATTGATTTTAATCAATAAACAATATCTAATTAATTATTTGTTAATAGAGGGTTAAAATTCAAAAGATTAAAAAGTCTTCAAAGGATTAAAAAGTTCAAAAGATTAAAAAGTTTCAAGAGATATTTAAGAAATTAAATTTAAATTATTTACAAGAGAAAACTCACAAATTTAATTAACCATACTAAAAAATAAAAATGAATATTTAAGATAAAATTATTATAAAAATCAGAACTACACATTTATTACACGAAACTTTTCCGAAAAGTATCAAAAACCGTGGTCCTAGTTCTGGCGGTAGCAGCAATAAAACTGAATCGACCTGGTGGACAACGTTATACAAGAGAAAGGAGATATTCTGACGAAGTTCGAGGCCTAAGACGCAAAAGAGTTAAAAGTATCAAAAGCTGAATAATGAAGCATTACATGTTTCAAGTTAAACACATAAGAAAAAAAAAAACAAAACACAACAAGAAAATATACAGGCTTTTAAATGTTTGTGGAAGGTTCAAGGTTACAAAGTGTTATTAAAAATTTGAAATTACAGCGACAGATTGTATACACAACGAATCAAACAATTTTCCATTTAAACGAGAAAATCAATTAAGTCGTAAGATTTCTTTATGATTGAAAGGCTTACAAGTACAACGATTAAAAATGAATTCGAATATGCATAATTTGTATTTACAAAATGCATTCTGGTTTCAGAAAACCACGAAAGTATGTCTATTATGTGAAATACCTGCATTTAGTTCATACCTTTCTAACAAAACGCTTAACCAGAACGAAACCAAAGTGTTTGATAAATTTATAGAGTCGCTTCCCAATTAACAACACTAGCAAACATAGCTTGTCGAACTTTAATATAAGCTTACGAAAATATGAACAACACAAAACACGAAATAAAAACGAAATTTGGCATCTTGTTCATAACTTCAAGACTTCACAAGAAGAAAAGTAGTTTAAATACTTCAATAGAGAAGAAAAGGAGTGACATATACTTGTAAGTAACGGTTATCAAATGATCATCAAAGACAGAACATCGGCAGAGTCATCATAATAATGCCAGGAAGAAGAACAACTTTATCGAAAATCAAATAACTAATCATCAAAATTACTAGGACCCACGAACAGATACACATAAATAAAGTAAAGAATATTGGATAGCTTATACAAAACTTATTAAGCACACAACTATTTTGAATTGACAATAAATTAATATTTATAAAGTATGTAAGCATGCAAGGAATTTTAAAAAATGAACTGTAAAGTGATGCCTGTCTCTACTCATATCTAAGTACTTTAAGTTTTAAGAAAATTAAACCTCTTCAAGGTAAAAATTTTCTTTCATAAGGGGGAAGGAAACCTACAATATACTTTGTCACGTAATAATCAAAAATCCTTCATTTAAAAGAATATACACAACAACAAAGAAAAAAGAGTGTAAAAAAAAAAAAAATAAGAAAAATAAATGTTTAAAAGGAAAATATAAGACACAAATTGCTATTAAGAAATATTATTATTATAAACAAAATTAAGAGAATTATTATTATAAGACAAAAAATTTAAAAGAAAAAACACTGCGTATAAAACTGCATATGAAAATCAAAGAAATCTATATTCCAAAAGTTATTAAATATTAATGTGTTAATGATGAAAATGAACCTTACATACATACATAATGCAAAATTCTGATAAATTCATGTGACGAAAAATTATTGCTAAATGAATAACATAATTTTTCTTTGTCAAATGGGGGAGGAATGTTGTGACTCAATCGTCACAAGCGACGTTTTTTATATTATAAATTACAAACACTGATCTGCCTCAAAAATAAGTGAAACGATCGGCGTTTTTGCAATGCTTACCAATCGAAGTTTACAGTCAAATTAAAAAATGCAACGGTCAGCTTAAAATAGCAATTAAGCATGGGCCAGCTACTTGAGCTGTGCTTCTGTTAACATAGCTCGAAAATGATCGCGGAAGTCAATGAACTCTTGTGGGTTGAATTGCAATGTAGTATGTATGTTTCTAGGTTAATAAACCGCGCTGTTGTTGAAAATATGTATGTTGAAATATAAAACGCGGAAATAAGCCAATTCGTGGTGCCAACGATGTCAAATATCGAGGTGACCAAACGAAGAATGTATATATGTAAATAAACTAATATGTATGTTTGTATATTTAAGTAAGTTTGTATATTTAATCGTTTATAAATCTTAAACTGAAAACTGTACTATAAATAAGAGTAAAATTAATAAAGAAAGAAGAGTGTTAATTAACCAATAAAGAAGTGCAGTTTAATTTTAAACTTTCAGGTTCCACCGATAAAGGAAAGGATTATTTGGTGAGTATAAATATAACGCCACACAACACCGATCAGAAAAATTTTTTATTGAAAAAACTTTTCGCCGCGGCTGGGGATCGAACCCGGGCTCCGAGCATGCTAAGCCACACACTTAACCTGCATGCCACGGTCACCACTTTTACACACATATACATTAAGGTGCCTCGACTTGTATGAAGAAAAAAAAAACCAATTGTACCCATTTTAAATTGAACCTTGATGTATTTTATGATCATTCCCAAAATATTTTGGCTATACCAAAATTCGTCAGTGAGCTAAACCATTTTGCAAAAACCTCCATAAATCATGTTTTCCGCATATATACTGGCTAGTGTAATAGATGTAAATAAATAAACTATCTCAAATTATAGGCCTGAAAAAGTTCTTTCAATCTGCATCAAAACTTTGTATAAATTTGCAATTGGATTAGAGATAATGATGTTTTTCATGATTTTTTTCTTAGTTTTTTAGATGATTTTCAACAATTCTACATTGAAACAAACGCTTAAAATAAAAAAAATACAGTATTTTGGATTTTGAAAATTGTATTTTCAGGTAACCTGCACACAAATGG
This sequence comes from Tetanocera ferruginea, assembly GCA_958299015.1. Lineage (NCBI taxonomy): Eukaryota > Metazoa > Arthropoda > Insecta > Diptera > Sciomyzidae > Tetanocera > Tetanocera ferruginea. The sequence continues at coordinate 96,752,952 of OY282641.1, read as the reverse complement.
AGAAATAAAATAAGAGCCAAACTTTATTAAACAAAGAAAAATGTCCAAAATATATGACAGCCGTGCATACCTTTCCAACGATATCTTGATAACGGCGATCGAATAAGAAATAATAAAGTAATTTGAATTTTTGTGCAATTTAACACCTAATCTAACAATCTTTTGGTGCGCATGAAAACTTTGCTTGAAAGTTGCTTATTTTCTGGTTCGCGAGCAGCTCCTAACTTGGCTCTTGGCTTGCTCGCTGTCCAGTTTGTACTTTGCATCTCATGATAGGCAGTGGATGTTACGGACATTTAAAAAACGTCTTGGGCCACGAGCTTCTAAAAAGTAGCGAGATCCAAAAACGAGATTTTTACGTTTATCAGTCTTTATGATCCGGTATTCACAATTGAAAATTGATGTAATGCTATTTTTTGAAAATAATTTGAGAACATTTGTTTATCTTTTTTTTCCAATAAAATTTAATGAATGTTAAAATAAAGCTATACCATAATTTTTATGAGATTACTGCAAGAAAGCCCAATTTTTTTAAGATAGGAAAAAATCGACCACTAATTTTTTTAATTTACCACTCTTTTCAGACATAATCTACCACTATTTATAATTTTCAAGTGACAGCACTGCTACCATTGAATTATTATAATATAGAATGGACACCGCCAACATTTGCCGCTACGCCGTTCACATGTCTCTAGTATCGTTTTTCATATCACCAAAGATTTTCACCTACTTTGTGCAGAAGCTTATAAAATCCTAAATTGATCCCAAAATAGAGATATATAATTTCCCTCCTTGTTCAATAAAATAATCTCTTTAATTAAGCAAAATAATGTCGATTTATAAATATCATATTCAAAATGAATGTTTTCATGTTTATATATAAAACTTTTATGTACATTAAAGTAGTAAATAATAGACATAATAAAAAATTAATTCAATCGTAATATCCTAGGGTATGCGGTATAATTGTTGGTGCCACTTTATTTACATACATAAAGTACTTTGAGCAATGAAACACTTAATTACATTTACTTTTCAACACATTCATAAGTAAATGTTAGCACACTATTGTAATGTCAGAACAAGCAGTTTTTGTAATAAAAAATTTTACCAAATGCATTTTTCAATTTTTAGCAAACGTTTATCAAAATAGCTATGTTTAAATTTTAGGGAGTCAATAATTGCACCACTGAGAAAAAAAAACATATATTAAATTTAAACAAAAAAAATTTATAATAGAAATTTAACGCATTTGCGTCTCTACAAACAAAATTTAAAGCAAACGTGTTTAAAGTTCAACTATAAAATATATATTCAAACATTCAGCTCCATACCTCAATGCGTTGTTGAGATATTCATTGGGTATTTTTAAACCCCTTAGGCCATCGTGATAACTTTTCTTCGAATTTTTTCAAAATAATTGCAATGCGTATTCAACGACAAAACTGCTAATTGAAATCTGTATCAATTATTTTTGGTGACCATGGCATGCAGGTTAAGTGTGTGGCTTAGCATGCTCGGAGCCCGAGTTCGATCCCCAGTCACAAATCAGTCGAAATCAGTTAATTACTTATTATATAAAAACTATATTACTATATACTATATTATTATTATTATATATAAACTTATTATATAACTACTAATAAAAATCTAAATATTTCTGTTGTGCTTTGATTTATTTTCTATATTTTCTACTTTCCACTGCCGTTATTTCCACCATCGGAAAATAAATGGTTTTCGTAGTCTGGTAACTCTAGTCAAATGGCAGAACTTCAAGGATACATCTAGTAGTCTAAGAAATTTTGATCTATACAAATATATATATTTTTCTATCCATATGGGTTTTCCAATGGGAAATGTGTTAATTGCATATGTTTTGAGTATTTCTAGTTTCAAGCCTTTTTTATTAGGCCGGATCAATTTTTGTTTTCAAAAACTCGTAGGCGCGGAAAATGTTCTACGGAAAATTCTGACCATCTTTTCCCAAAATACACTAAGCCTAAAATCCTCCGGTTTTTCGAAGAAATTTTGAATTTGTGTTCCTACAAAATGTGAAGAAATTGAAAAAATAACCAAAAAATTACTGTACTGATGTACAGATTTTAGTGGTTTCGAACAAAACTTTAAAATAATATTTTATTTATAAATTTCACTTGTTTGTTTCATGATGTGTCAACAAAAAATAAAAAATATTCAGATTGCATTATAACATTAAAAAATATTTTGAAAATTTATTTAAAATAGATTAACAACATTTGAAAGCTAGATTTGTTATTATCGTTTCATCATTCAATTTTGAATTTCGTGAAATCTATTGCTGATTTTGTGGCAATACTTTTTAAAGTAGTGCTTTCTACGAATATTTAGCGATAGCTAATCATCATAACAACACAACAAAAATAGGTTAAAATAATACAACTAATATAAAATACTTCATAATCTGAATCGTTTTGCTTTAAAAATTTTATTTGTCTTTCATTTGATTTTAGACTGGAATTCTTTCTGAAGAGTATAATACTCCTTTATATAATAATCCTTAATGTATAATCCCTTTATTTTAAGTAATAGTTTTCATAAGAAGAGTTTTTACATTAAGTATTTTTACTCAAATCTTTAAATTTTTAATAGTTTTGCCTTATACATTTTATTTTCATACATTTGGGGGGTTTAACCCCCAAAACCCCCCAACGTTCGCCCCTGTGAACATTATTTTCAATTTCTATATTATTGAGTTCTTAATTTATTTTTGCTAACACTGGTCTTTTTTTCTATATTTGTTTCATTACTTATTTTATTTTGTTTTTGTCACTATAAAAAATTGGCACTGCAAATTTTGAAAGCCTTGATTTAAGGAGGGACATGACATTCGCCATTTTTTTAAATCGACTTTTTTTATAATTTTGTATTTTAGTAAATATTCTTAAGATTCTAATTTCATGGAAAAATTCTAACGGGTTCAAAAAATACAGCCGGATTAGTGAGATCCCATTTTTACTTTTTGGCTTTTTTTTTCTTTGTTCACAAACTTTGAATTGTTTCTCGTACTGGTTGCGGCACTAGCGGGTTCATTTTTTGACAAACTTTTTTTTTTGTATTTTTTTAAACTTGATTCGCTATCGATAGAATATATTCTATAAAATTTTTTAAAATTAAAAAAAAAAAAAAACCCGTCATACGATAACCAATTTTGTTAAGATTTAAAAAGTTATTTTTTTTCCAGATCGGACAGTTTTTGCGACTCCCAGCGCTGCAACCACGAGGCCCCGTTTTTTTTCTTTGCCGCTAGTTTGGAGCTCTATAAAACCATGTTGAAGTGAAAAATATATTTTTTTGAATTTTTTTTCTTGTAATTTGTTAAATTTTCTACAATAATAAAAAACATTTTGGAAAAATGTTTGTTTTTGACTGAGTTATGAATTAAAAAAGGTCTGTTTTCTCTGCCGCGAATGTTATGTCCCTCCTTTAAGCCACTAATATTTATGAACTTCTTTTCAAAGTGTTCAGCGCATATATACAATTTTTCATCTTCTATCAACTTGGAAGAAAAGCTTTCTTTTGGCATAAGAAATCTAGAAATTCCATTTTTTTTTTTAATTTCACACCCGACGTAATCATAAAACTTCATCACACTTAAGTTAATAAAAGATCTTTCAAATTATTTGAATAAATAAAACTCTTACGCGCTACCAATGCATATAAAAAAGTTAACAAAGTGGTCAAAAAGCTAGCAATTAACAAAAGACACAAAACAAAACCGCTGAAAGTAACTGGTAATCAGAAAAGGACTATAACAATAACAAAACAAGTGAAAAAAAAACCAAGGGAAATTTTTCAAACATAAGCGAAGACAATTTATTTGGGTTATAGAACTGGATAATTATGTGGAGTGCAAATATCTGCCACATAGCTCTAATGTCGCTTCATCGTCGGTAGTGTCACCTTCTATTTGTAATTATTCAATGCTGGTACCCGTACCTTCAATTAATGCTTTTACAGATTTCTGCTTGATAACTGTTTTTTGTTTCGTTTGTAAATTATTTTCAAACGTTTCTTATTATAGTAAATTATTATAGCGTTTCCATGCTATCTTCTACGATCTCCCACAATCACTTTTTTTGTAAGAAAGAATGGGCATGCGAACCCTATCTTATGGGATTGACCAATGTAAGTGTGAAATAGGCATACATTTTTTACTTTTATAGCATGTGATATCCTCTGTGATTTCATGAGGTACTAGAAGATAGAAAAAGTTCAACTTATTGAACTTTTCCTATAAAAGTGTATCACATGCTATAATTTTTTACATCCGTGTTTATAGCTGCATGGCATTTTTAATTCTATGTGACATTTCTAAAAATTTTAATATTATCGGCAGACAAATAACAGCTTGAAATTGCAAAAGAGTAAGTTTTTAACTGTTCTTTTACATAAAAAAGCTAAACTATTCCTTTTCCCGCTAGACTGTCATCGCAAGAGGAAGTTCTGGACCTCAAGCAAAAAGCACAACTCCTTGCCGTCAAGCTAACTGATTGACTCTATTTGCCACAATGCAGTTCCACGGCGCCAGCTCAACGAAACATCGCTACGTATGAGCGATACTCCGCCACTGCAAGAAGCTGGTGGTGATCCAGGACCTTCCTCTCCTATATTAAACAATATAAATGCGGCCGTAGCAGCAACCAGTCAACAGCAAATGTGCACAAGGCGGTCATCCATTTAATGCGTGTGGCAATGCGCCGACAGAATACGTGGCTGTTTCTGAAGCACAGCAACATCAGCAGCAGCAGCAATAAAAACAACAGCAGCAGCAAAACCACCACAGCAATGCGCTGGCGTCGTACGAGTTTCGGTAGCAACATCAGCGCTCTAAAGAAGAGGAATTGCTCGATCCAAAGCAGAAATCGCTCAACTACTTGCTGCCATGCCAACTGAGTGGTGGTGGTGGTGATGGTCGAGGACCTTCTTCGTTCATGTTAAGCAGCATAAATGAGACCGCAGCAGCAGCCAGTCAACAGCAAATATATTTCTAACGAAGGTATCTTCTGACTTCTCTTTGGCAGGGAAGTCACAATGCAGAGAAATCTATGGCAGAAAGTCGTGAGCACGAACGGCAGAATTGGCTTGAAGAAAAGGCAGCTAAGAATGTGGCCATTGAACGTCGGCAACATAAACTTGAACGTGTCAAAATGCGTGAGATAGAGAGAAACTATTCCTGCACCTGCAGCGCAGAAAAATTTCTTCAAAAGCAGATGGAATCGGCGCGGCATCATGACGAACATATTGAGCACATCAGGCAGAGCGCGCAATAGTTGACCATACTCAGTTGGGTGCTGAGGAATACTTGAAGGAGTTGCAGACGCTGCCGTTGCATATGAAGCGTGGAAGCCAAGTCCATACATTTTTGAATCACGTCAGTAAAGGTGTTGCTGCTCTGGGCCTGGAGCGCACATTTTTCGTCTTGTAAACTATTATATTTTATTTTGTAAATAAAAACCATCATGTTTTTCAGAAGCAGTTTTTTATTAATCTTAATGGTTTACATGAGGCTATAATAATTAAAACTAAGTCTTAACGGCAGACTTATTTTCAATAGAATTAATTATTCGAGTGCACATTGTCCATGACAATTTGAAAGCCATAAAAGTGAAGCCAGTTTGGTCCTCTAATAGATCAACTTCCCCAACGCTTCAAAGAGTTCTCCGAATTTTAATAAATGCCGAATATGATATCAAACAGGAAATAAAAAGATGCGATGCTTTCTTTAAAAATTTCTTTCCAATCTGCATCATGAATGCACTGCTACACTTGAACGGAAACAGCAATTGTATTCTGAACAGCACCACATTTCGAAACTTGCAAAATTTAATTCATTTATTTTTTGTTTATAAATTTCCCAAATGTTAAAGTTTTATAGCAAAAGGTACATATCGATGGTTAAGCTCAATAAAGTGATAAGTGACCTTTTGACGAAAATTGGTTTACTGCATTTTTGAATCCATCAATATAATATCTACCTTGTGTAAATTTATTGAAAATGCATAGCCAGTGTATGCGTGTCAGTACACACTTAAAATTACTGTTTTGTATTGAGATGCATTGAAATTTAAAAAAAACAAAATCGACGTTCCTGAACATTTTAAATTTTTCACTTATCACTTTAGTGAGCTTAACCATCGATATATACATCTCACTCTTTAAAGCAAGTGTTTTGTGATATGTGATAAGATAAAATACTGGAAGATCACATGGAAACGCGGCATAAGAAACAGTTCGTTTTAATGCTTTTTTAAAGTGTACGTTTTAATGCCAACAAAGCGATTCGTTTGTGTTCCGTTATGCAGGTATGTTTATGTAACATTTTTGCTGCGTAATAACGGATTTTCATTTAAACCGTTTTCGGTAGCAGAAACGTGTGTACCATACGATAATGCGGTAGTAAAACGTTCCGTTTTCAGACTGAATGGTTTGTTGGGTAATTATAAGGGTAAACTGGGGAAACTTTGACTTTGGGGCACAATTGACTTTGGCGTTATTGGTGTGAAGGGAACGTTATTTTTTAAGATTTTATTTTATGAATTTGGCATCTATGCATTTCAGTAATCGTCACGAAGTTTGATACTTCTTGCATAAAGTGATAAAAAGAAACATGTGTTTTTATGTTTTTGCACGCGTAACTGTTATTTTCCGGTGTTGATACGTAAGGACTTTCTGGTCACGTTACAAAGATCTTTTGAAAAAGGTTAAAATAATTATTTATGTTTTTGAAGATATAAGTGAATTTTAATAAAACTAAATACATACCAAAAAAACTTTAAAAATAGCTGAGAGCTTATGAGGTACAATTGACATTTTTGAATGGGCTCTTTTGACAAATGTTAATTGTACCCGATGTTACCAGTTCATTTAAAAATTTAAATTTTCAATATATTGCAATATTGGTTTTTAAACAGAAATGTTCGAAATTAAAAAAAAAGAAGACATTTGTAGTGCTTTTAAAGATAATTATAAAGTGGTTTCAGATATCAGGAAAGAGACTTTTATAAGCCGCAGAAAAATAAGACATCAAGTTGGTTGACAAATAAAGAATGAAAATCAAAAGACATTATTTATTCTGGTAACGACTATCATACTGGTCTAATTGTTTCCCAAGTATTCAGCGATTTCACTTTTAATATTATCATTTCCGTAGAGCATCAACATCAATAGTTTAATTCCCAAGCGCGTTAAAGACACTCATGGTTATCGTTAACTGACTCTTAAAAACTCAAGCTTAATTACGATTAGCTAAAGGTCGCTAACTGATATAACAATAACGTTAACAATGTTTTATTTGAATAGATCGAATAAAACTAAATTTAATTTTGACATCAATTATATCGAGCTGTTCTTGTTACATTATTTTTTTAACTCTATTCTTATACTAACACGAATAAGAGATATATTGAATTTTTGTTTGAATAATGATAGTCTTTTGATTTCTTAAAAAGCATACAAAAAGCATACATATTCATGTCATGATATGACTTGATGAAAATCATGTCACATCAAATAGAGAATGTCCAGTATATCAAAATAAGCTGAACATGAAGAAGAAGAAGATAGGGTTAGTGTTCTAACAACCACAGGAGATACACGGTATTTACACAAATATATGTGGATTAGTAAATAACTACAATCAATTGGAGATAATTGCTGATGAACAGGACCCAGGCTTTATAATCCTAACAGAGACCCACGTAACAAAAGACATTGATGAAAGTGAGATACAATTAAAAGAATACGATCATTATAATACGCTTTCTAATTCAACCAGAACAGGAGGCGTTATTATCTATTTTAAAAAGCTATGGAATGTCACGAAAATTGGCGAGAAGATTTCCGACTCAAATTATTGGATTAGTGCATATTTGGTTAAGATCGAGGAAAAACATATTTTAATAATGGCGGTGTATAGGTCACCAAGTAGTAGTGAAGCGGAATTCTGTACAGTATTTGAGGAAATAATCGAGGACATATGTGAGACAAATTATGATATAATAATAGCAGGAGATTTTAACATAGATTGGAACAAGGAAGATACGTACAAAATCCGACTAAAAGGTCTTTTAAATGATAACGGGCTGAAACAAATTGTTAATGAATATACTAGAATAGCACAAAACTCTAGCACAATAATAGACTACGTAATAACAAATAATGGTAATATTACAACGAGACACAACAGTGCAAATAAAATAACAGATCATGAAGCTATAGATATAAAAATCGAATATACAAACCAAAAACAAAACCAAGAAAATAAGAAAGTAATAGAAGTATTTAAATATAATAAAGACGTTTTTAATAGAGAACTCAGTGCAATGTTAGAATGTAGAGAAAGTGATAATGTAAACGACTGCGTTAATATAATTGATACATGTCTCGAAAATACGGTTAAAAAATTTACAAATAAAAAAACAATAAATACAAGAAACGATACAAAAAAATGGTTTACCGAAGAATTAAAATCACTCAAAGAAGAAAAAAATATTAAATACCGAATTGCAAAAACGGATAAAACAGAAAATACGTGGAACGACTATAAAGCAATAAGAAATATATATAAAAATAAAATTGAAATTGAAAAAAACAAATATGTAAATAATAAAATAAATAATGCCAAAGACCAAAAAGAAATGTGGAAGGAAATAAAAGACTTAGTACTTAAAAAAAATGAGACTGTGATAAAAACTGTGATGTTTAACAATATAGAGTATAAAGATAACTATGAAATAGCTACCCAATTTAATAATTACTTTGTAAATAGTATACAATTAATAAGAAATACAATAGAAAATGTGCAATATACCAACAAAATACCTGTGATAAACTCTAGATTTAAATTCCGTGCAATATCTTTAACAGAACTAAAAAACATTTGTAAAAACCTAAAAGATAAACCCGATTTTAACAAAGTCTCAATTAAAATAATTTTAGATAACTGGAACATTGTCGGTAAAAATATGTTAAATGTTATAAATAAATCACTAGAAATGGGGATTTTTCCCGAAAATTAGAAATACTCAATGGTAACTCCGGTAGAAAAAGTGGCTAAAACAAACAAATGTGACGAATTCCGCCCAATAAACACGTTAAAAACATGTGAAAAAATTTTAGAAAAAATTGCAAAAGAACAATTGGAAAACTATATGGAAATAAATAACTTATTATCAATGTATCAGTCGGGATTTAGAAAAAAATATTCTTGTGAAACAGCAGTTAACTATGTGATAAGTAAATGGAAATATAGAGACGCAAAAAGTAAGATAATGGCACTTTTCTTGTACTTTAAAAGAGCATTCGAGACCATAGATAGAGACTTATTAATTAAAAAATTATATATGTATGGGATAAGAGAAAATGAATTGCAATGGTTTAAATCATACCTTACAAACCGAAAGCAAATAACAAAGGTTAACGGTATTAAATCAGAAAAAATTGATAATGAATTTGGTGTACCACAGGGGTCAATATTGGGAGCTTTATTATTTATAATATATATAAATGATATGCCCAATATTTTGGAAAAATGCGAAATTGTTTTATATGCTGATGACACATTAATTTATGCCAAAGGCAACACAGAGGAAGAATGTGCAAATAATTTAAATAAAGACATGGAAAACATAAACAATTGGCTCAAAATGAACAAATTAAAACTTAACGAAAGTAAAACGAAAATAATGGAAATTAACATGAACAATAACGTAATTTTTAAAATCAATGGTCAAATAATTGAAAAAGTTAATGAAATTAAATATCTCGGTTTCATAATTGACAAGGACTTAAAATTTAAACAGCACGTTGAATATATATGTAAAAAAATCGGTAAAAAAATCGGGTTCTTTAAACGGGTGCGAAATAAAGTATCAATGATAACGGCAATAAATATGTACAACACAATAATAAAACCACATTTTGAATTCGGCTCCACAATACTATACACTTGCTGCACAATAACACAATTAGAAAGACTGCAAAAACTTCAGAATAAGGCTATGCGTGCAATATTAAAATGTAACAGATACACTCCAATACAAGCAATGCTTGATTCGTTAAAATGGCTTAATATACAACAAAGGATGGCACTTAATACAATAAACTTTGTCCAAAAAATGAAGATGGGAAATGCTCCAGAATACTTAATTGATCAGCTAAACTATGTGGGAGAAGTTCAACCATATAATCTACGAAACGAAGACAACTTTAGACTACAAAGGGTTACAACGACAGCAATGCAAAGATCGCTCTTCTTCAAGGGACTAAAACTATATAATACGATGCCTAATTTTATAAAATCAGAAAGAAATATTAATATCTTTAAAAGAAGTATCTCAGAATTTGTTAGAAATAATGGAAATAGCACAATTCATGAAAATTTATAACATTGTTATCATGTTATGAAGTTTCAATTAAAAGAATAATAAATACTACTATTATTATTAAAAAAAAAAAAAAATGTCAAATGTGCCTTTTCAAATGTCAAGTGAGCCCCGTGGCAGGGGCACAATTGGCAAAAGGACCTTTTTTGGAAAATTTAAAAAAAAAATTTTACGTCTAGGCATTTATTTGTAATTATAGGGAAAAACAAACACTTTAATTTTCAAACTTTTAATTTATCTTTAATTTATAAAAATATGTTATCACACTTCTGAATGCCTTTTTAGAAATATTAAAATATCTGTCTTTCTCATGCGTAAATTTAAAAATTGGAAAACTACAATAAAAACATGTGTAAAGAAGTTGCATGCCGCGCAACAAATATACACATATTGGTTTGCAGCTCATCATTCTGCAGCAACAACAGCACACATTTATGGGGGATTCACCGATTACTTCCAGCAAACTTCTTTAAACTTATACTTCCAATCACGGCAAAGAGCTCCAACTCCTTTTGATTACTCTTCGTATGAGTTTGGAGAGCGAGATCAAAAAACTTTATATAAAAGAATCAATAACAAAATTTCTCCTCTTATTTGTTTTTGTTTTTACGTTGCTCGACGTTAACAGAGTTTATCATCTGTTTGTTTCATTGCTCTTTGCTAGCCAAAAAAGTGATATAAAAGTAAGAGTGTAAGAGAATGTGTCGCAGTTCCTAGCTGAGCACAATGAGAAGCGTAGAAGTTGAAACTGTCGAGACACAAACGCGTGAAAAGCAAACGACCAAGCAAACCGGAGCATGGTTGGAAATTTTCTAAAAACTTAATCTTTAATTAAATATATTTATTATTAAATTTTCTTCAAAACAGTCTGCCTATGTAATTCTGTAGCACAAATATAATATTTTAAAATTTTTTTCATAAAAATCGGTCCAGTAGTTTTGGAGTCTACTTTACACTTAATATTTCCACTTCTATTTTAAATAAAAGTATAGATAGAAAAGGCTCTGCAATAAATAATTTATATTTTATAATTTATTATTGCTGTAGTTGTTTAAAAATACGTTTCTTTTGCATAAAGCAAACAAAAAAAAAAAAGTTTAGAAATACTTTCATACAAAAAATAAAACCATATCAAATATTAAATAACAAGTAGATTAACTTTGAAGAAAAACTGTTTTATCTCGTCAGAACATTTGTCAACAGGGATGAAAATTTGCAGTTCTGTGTTTTTATATAAAAGGAATTGATTGATCTTCTTGATTTTCTTTTTAAATCAACCATTACTGGGTCTCCAGTACAAAAGTCGATAAAAAATGCACAAAAATGCAATTCGGGGGAAGACAAAATGGGTTGCAATAATAAAAAAGTATACCAAAGGAAAGGATTTTTCATGTTCTATTTAATTTTGGCACCGGAATTGGGGTCAAATTTTCGATACACTCTATCATACATACTTCTTGTGGCAGAGGAATTCGTATATCCAGTTGGACCAGGAAATTCTTATGCTCTTAAAGATTTTAAAACTCACAAACCCATTAGGTCTTAAGAATTCGCATACTCCTTGTGGCAGGGGAATTTGTATGCCTAATGGGACAGGGGAATTCGTAGATCCATTTGGACAAGGAAATTCGTATGCTCTTAAAGACTAGGGAATTCAAAAAACCATTAGGACACAAGAATTTGCATACCCAGTATTGCCATCAAAAAAATTTTCAAATCGTAAATTTGGCACTCAGCTCGTCGGATTCTCGTCAGATCTGTGAAATTTTATAAAACAACAACAACGTAGAAATCTTCGGAAGCCATTTACAATAAATAATAGACATTAAAAGTAATGGGATGTTTTAAAGTTTATTTAAAAAAAAAAATCGAATTTTGTTTCAAAAGTCAGTTCTTATTATGATCAAAATACTTTTAAGCTCACAAAATAAAAGAAAAAATAAAATTAAATAATCGTCATTTTATATTTTATCATTCGTTAAAAAAGTGTAGACACAGATTTTTTAAAACAATGTTTAAAGTTGGCACCAATTTTTTATCGTAATGTTTTCACTTAAAGAAAATATGCAAAATCGGACGTCGGATCTATTTTTTCTGAAATCGTAACATTTTGAATAATTTCGACCATATATCGGATCATCGGATCCAAGTCTGAAAATCGTAACAAAAACGATATATCGGACCATATGGCAACACTGTGCATACCCCATGCGACAAGGCAATTTGTATGCCCATTGAGCCAGGAGAATTCTAAAGCCCATGGTAATGCACGTTGGGTTCGTTCAGCCCTGCCAATTACATCACTGTGTTAAAAGGACGTACAAAATGTGTTCTGAGTGGATAGGCGAAGGGCATGCCCCTACCTCTGAGGATATGTGAATTCGCATACCAAGTAGTTGGTCCGCCAAACTTCAGAGTATATATCGCTTTAGCGCCGAGAGAGACATTGATGAGGCAAGTCTCTCTAACAAAGCTTGCTTTTTTATAGAGCATGGCTTACTTCATAAACGCAAGTTGCAGTGCAACACTACAAAACATAGCGCATCTGATACAAAGCAATGTTGTCATACATCACTGCTTTATCAAATAATGAAGTAATTTTGAAGGCGTTTGCGAACACCACGGTGCAATGTAATTACACAATTTTCAGCATTCGAGCCAATCGTATATGTAAAGATAAATAAGAACATATCTTTAATGTTGTTGAATAATTCAATAATTAATAAAATCAATTTAAGGTACTATTACAGTGTGAAGCTATTAAAAACAAAACATTTTTTATTAATTTTTTTTACATAGTATTATAAAGTTATTCAATTCAATTTTATTTACATTACGTACCGTTAAAGTGGAATATATAAAAAAAATGTTTTTTTTTGTTTTTGTATTTGTTGTTTATTTTCTAGAGGTCGTTGAAGTTGGCCTGTTTAAAAAAAGGTTGTCAGTTGGTTTCTCGTCTCCAGCATTTCCAAGGCGTCGGAAAGTAAAAAATCAAAGTGTATTCTTCAGTAAAGGGTTGTAGTTGAGCACTCTACCTACGCAAATAAAAAAATAAGGCAAACAAAAAAAATGGCATGCGTTGAAAAACAAATTTACAAAAAACTCCTCTTTTTGGCAGATATTCTTAGCCGTAAAAAACAAACTATAAAAGTTTCTCTGCTTTTTATAGGTAGAGTGCTTAACAAAGTCTATGAAGATTACAATAAATCAAGTTTCATCGAAATCGATCAAGCAGAACTCGAGATATCTTAGAAACCAATTCGAAAAAACTTGTTTCGAGAAAAACGCGATTAGATTTTCTTCTATGAACGATAATATATGAATAAATGCGTGACATACGAATATAATGTATACTATATCTTTTTTTTTATTTGATATTTTTTCCTAAAATTTCGTACACGTATTATTAAGACTTTAAGGAACCAGATTCTAAAAAAAAAAAAAAAAAAAATTTTTTATTTTTTACACACTGTAATAGTACCTTAATAATGTAAAATCTAATCATTTTGCTTGTGAGACATCCATGTTGCATCAGAAAATTAAATGATGCACCAAAAAGACATATGACATATGACACATCGCAAAGGATTGCGTTGCGTTAATGAACACACTTCAGTTTCAAAAATCAAACAGTGATGTTAATGAACACTTGACTTTGCAGTGTTATATTGCAACTTGCGTTTATGAAGTCAGCCCATGTCACAGACATATATTATAATATATGTCTGTGCCCATGTATGAGTATGACAAACAGAGAGTAACCCAGCTAGCATTTTATCGAATTTTTGAACATATAAGAGTCGTTTTCGACTCTCCTCCGCGATGGTGACAGTCGCGTGTGCGCTCATTTTCTGATCAAAAAAGACTGTTTGTTCGGGAGAAAATGGTACCCTACACGCGACTCTTCTTCAAGAGTCTTCTTCGAGTCGTTTTTCAATCTTGAAAATGATCAAAAAATGATTAAAATACGATTAATTTTCGAGTCATTTTGGAGTCATTTTTCGATCTAAAAATACCAAAATATGGTTAAAATACGACTCATTTTCGAGTCGTTTTTTATCTTAAAAATACCAAAAAACGACTAAAATACGACTCGAAAATGACTCTTCAAGGAGAGTCGCGTGTAGGGTACCAATTTCTCCTGAACAAAGAGTCTTTTTTGATCAGAAAATGATCGCACAATGGAGGAAAATCGAAAACAACTCTTATATGTTCAAAAATTTCATAAAATGCTGGCTGGGACGAGTGATGTTTAATATTGTGAGATCTTGTGTATATTTTGAAGTTAGTATAACCGAAAACTAATTGAATTTGTTAAAAAATTTCACAAACAGAAAAGTTGACTTTACTCCGAGATTGCTCTGTCGAAACTGAGCGATATGGCGTGAAAAATATGATTGTTTGAATTTGTCCAATTTCCCGTTAGTTTCCACAAAAAAAATAGTTACTTTTCTATCGCCTCGCCGATCAAAATATGCTTCTGCACACGCTTTGTTCAATTTCCATGAAGTTGCCTTGAAAAAATGCAGTCATAATTTGATCGTTGAGCGGAGTAAAATATGCTTCCGCACAAGACATGTATTTTGTTTTTGTTGATCGTCAAGGGGACTCGAAAAAGACTCGTTTAGGCGATTGTCAGCAAAACAGTCTTCCAAATGCTAGCTGGGAAGCGATATAAACCGTTTAAGTCAGCCAATGTTATCTTTTATCACACATACATATACAAACATATATACATATACATTAAGGTGCCTTGAAAAAAAAGTTTCATTTGTACCCATCCTAAAATGAACCTTGATGTATTTTATGATGATTCCCAAAATATTTTGGCTATGCCGAAATCCGTCAGTGAGCTAAACCATTTTGCAAAAACCTCCAAAAATCATGATTTCCTCATATATATTAACTAGTGTAATAGTTGTGAACAAATAAACTTTCTCAAATTATAGGCCTGAAAAAGTTCGTTCTGAATTTTGAAAAAAAAAATTCAAATAACTTTCTTATTTCTTATACGATCGCCGTTATCAGGATATCGTTGGAAAGGTATGCACGGCTGTCATATATTTTGGACATTTTTCTTTGTTTAATAAAGTTTGGCTCTTATTTTATTTCTCCATTTGTGTGCAGGTTACCTGAAAATACAATTTTCAAAATCCAAAATACTGTATTTTTTTTATTTTAAGCGTTTGTTTCAATGTAGAATTGTTGAAAATCATCTAAAAAACTAAGAAAAAAATCATGAAAAACATCATTATCTCTAATCCAATTGCAAATTTATACAAAGTTTTGATGCAGATTGAAAGAACTTTTTCAGGCCTATAATTTGAGATAGTTTATTTATTTACATCTATTACACTAGCCAGTATATATGCGGAAAACATGATTTATGGAGGTTTTTGCAAAATGGTTTAGCTCACTGACGAATTTTGGTATAGCCAAAATATTTTGGGAATGATCATAGAATATATCAAGGTTCATTATAAAAAGGGTACAAATGGAACTTTTTTTTTCTTCATACAAGTTGAGGCACCTTAATATACATATATACATTAGAGTGGGTCGGCCTCCATACAAAAAAAAAAGTTTGAAAAAACCACCCCCTATTTTAAAGTTGACCTCGAGAAGATTCCGAATACAAAAAATTTTTTTTTTGGACCACCGGAAAAACAGCCAAAATGGTCTTTTTTGCATAACTTAAGCATTACATGTCAGATCTTAAAAAATTATGTGTCGTTGAAAAGAGCTTTACGAGCACTACAATGTCTTCTTAGAACATTTTTATTTTTAAGGTCATATTCAACTAGTAAGCCCCATTAGCCCGATTTATCCCCCTAAAATTTCTCTTTTTTTTCCCATTTAATTAAACTCCTTCAAATTTGTTTAATTTGTGTTGAAAAAATTATTTATTAAGTTTAAAAACAAAGAAGTTATAATAGTTCAAATATTTGATAAAATCCTTTTTTTTATAAAAAATTTACTTTTAGTTTAGTCAACGAACAAGCAAAATTGTAAATGAAACTTAATAAATAATTTTTTAACACAAATTACACAAATTTGAAGGAATTTAATCTTATGTGAAAAAAAAAAAAAATTTAAGGGGGGTAAATCGGGCTAATGGGGCTTACTAGTTGAATATGACCTCAAAAATAAAAATGTTCTAAGAAGACATTGTAGTGCTCGTAAAGCTCTTTTCAACGACACATAATTTTTTAAGATCTGACATGTAATGCTTAAGTTATGCAAAAAAGACCATTTTGGCTGTTTTTCCGGTGGTCCAAAAAAAATTTTTTTTTTGTTTTCGGAATCCTCTCGAGGTCAACTTTAAAATAGGGGGTGGTTTTTTCAAACTTTTTTTTTCGACCCACTCTAATATACATATACATACACAAATCGATTTATTTTTCCAGTTTTTTTATGTATTACGTTTTCTTTATCAATAAATTGCCTTGTGCGATGCATGCACGCCGCCTTGAAAACGTCTTTAAAACGAGGCCCAATACCATAAAATTTGTATTTCAATAGGAATGAGTTTTAGTTTATAATTTAAGTCTAAAAAGAAATTAATTAAATACCATTTGGCACAATGATAAGTTCTTAGTAGAGAACGATATATTTTTTTTTTAAATAAAACAGCCTAGATTTTTTCTATTATGGCCAGCTTTTCCCTCCATTCCGACCAATGTGCGATGCATCTCTGTGTGGATTTTCACCACCATTTTCCTCAAAACAAGACGTTAAGCGGAAGGTTTAATCTAGTAATTATTCTAATAATTATCCTAATAATTATTATTAAACAAGACGTTAAGCGGAAGGTTTAATCTAGTAATTATTCTAATAATTATCCTAATAATTATTATTAATAATTAATTATTAATATATAATAATTATAATAATTTTAAATTAATAATTAATAAATCACTAATATTAATAATAAATATTAATTATTATTATTATTATTATTAATAATTATTCTAATTATGTAAAGAACAAAACATTATATACAACTAGAACACTTTTCCTTACCTGAAATCTTTGAAAAGCTTGCATTGATAAGTAAACTTTGAAAACTTTGACTAAAATCGCTTGACCCATATTTCTGACACAAAGAGGACGAATTTTTTTTCACATACATTTCACCATCGTCGCAGCATCGTCGGACACATGGAATTCGTCCACATATTTTAACTTCTGAGCACGTTCGAATAAGAAATTTTTTTTTATAAGTTTCATTTTCTATAAAATCGTCTTCCGGAACTATTGCTTCAACACAGTATTTATTTATTTGAAAACTATTTTTGAGCCCGGAAATCACTAGCTTTCCATTTACAAATGCAAAATCATCAAGACTTAAAATATGTTCGACTACAACCATATCTTCGGGGCATATAAGTGGACCATTTATTATAATTACCGGATGTTCAAACAAAATCCTAACTGTATCCAAAATATTATTGTGATTTACGCACTTTTGAACAAATGAATCATAAACGTAATTCATTTGACAACACTTTTGTATTATGTTCAGCCATTGCATAGGTTCATGAATCTGTTTTGGACAAGAAAGTACTAGTAATTGATTCCATAATGGCACAACGCAGCTGCGCGGTGTAAGTTTTATCTCACTCTTCCCTGTAAACGAAACTAGAGCCTGTTTCTCGCAATCAGGTATTGATGCGTTCGATTCGGTTGTGATAAGTGGATTAATTGGAAGTTTTTGAATTACCGAATTATTATCATATTTTTTCAAACTAAGAGGAATTGTAAATGTATTTTCCTTCTCGATACAATCATATCTATGGTCATGAAATAATCCAGTGTTGATTTCAACTAGGTCTAATCCAGGTGGGCAACATTCAATAAAATTTGAATATTTAACAGTAAGAATCGGTTGTATAAAACAACATAATTTTATTATGATAACGGTTACTAAATAGCTGATGAGTTTATAAAGAAAGTTATTTAAACACAATCTTATATTCATATTTTTAAAATCCATAAAATTTACAATTCTACAGTGAATTAAAATTATTTATTTGAACAATAAAAAACGCCTACGTAATTATATGTTCAGTTAATTTTTAGTTTGCATTCAGTTACAATCATGTCGATAAAATTGCAAGTATTTCCAGATATTAACGATTTCACTAACTTATATTAAACAAATGTATTGATGCTTAACAACCTCGAAGCTTAAATTTTCCCGATGCACTGAAGGCCAATTTTTTTAAATCATCGCCATGCACAAATATATATGTATGTACATGCACACACATATACAGCTGCGGTCAAAATAATAGCAGTGCTCTAAAATTCAGACATGCTTGAATCAATAATACTAGTCTAAAAAAGTAGGATCTGGAAAACCCAAAATAATTTCTATATGACCTTTCAACGCTGATTCCAAATCTGTACTCAATTTTTACTGTTGTGGTAGGATTTTCAATATACAGGGTGTTTTACACTTTTTACACTTGTCTAGTTTTATTAATCCAGAATTTAAACAACACACCATAAGATAAAAAAATTAAATTTTGTATTTTAGAGAAAATATGAAACGTTCCAACGGTATATCAACTTTTATTGTCTTATGTGTTGTAGCGGACCTATAATTAAGAGATAACCAAACGAAATATCGCCAAATTTTGTATCTTTTGTTTTAGCGAAGATATAATCGTCCAAAGTTAAAATTTAGAAATAAACTGTGGATTTAGTGTTTTTTTACATAAAAAACAGTCACTTTAACGTTGGACGATTATAGCTTCGCTAAAACAAAAGATACAAAATTAAGCGATATTTCGTTTGATTATCTCTTAATTATAGCTCCGCTACAACACATAAGACAATAAAAGTTGGTATACCGTTGGAACGTTTCATATTTTCTCTAAAATACAAAATTTAATTTTTTATCTTATGGTTTAAATTCTGGATTAATAAAACTAGACAAGTGTAAAAAGTGTAAAACACCCTGTATCTTGAAAATCCTACCACAACAGTAAAAATTGAGTACAGATTTGGAATCAGCGTTGAAAGGTCATATAGAAATTATTTTGGGTTTTCCGGATCCTACTTTTTTAGACTAGTATTATTGATTCAAGCATGTCTGAATTTTAGAGCACTGCTATTATTTTGACCGCAACTGTATGTATATATGTATATATTAGGGCGCCTCGACCTATGGGGGACAACTCTTGCCACCGACTTAAGATTAATCTTGATCGATTCTAAGACGAATGCACACAATTTTTTTGCTGTTACGATAGCCGCTAGTGAGCTAAACCATTTTGAAAAAACCTCCAAAAACCATGTTTTTCGTAAAAATATAAGCTGCTGTGGTAGTTACAAATAAACACATGGTCAGAAATAGTAGAATTGGTGAAGATCTTCCAATCTGATCCAAAAAATTTGAAATGAATAACGATTCCTTGTGAATTGCATTCTTTGTGAATAGCATTCTCTATGAATAGCATTCATTCGAATAAAAAAATGAATGCATTATTCAGAATAACGAAAAATGAATAATAGAAATTAATAATAAATCAATTTTTTAAAATTGAATGTGAATTTAAAATCTTATTCATGGATCAATTTTGCATTCATTGAATGCATTCTTTTTTTGTTACTCACTGATTCAAATTTTTGTTAAAGCAATCAAATTGAATGCATGTTTTTACAGCTCTTCAACAGCTAATGATTGATTTTCTTATATAAAAATATAGATTTTTCTTCTAAGATTTCACAATTTTGCTAAATAATCGTTAAGCACAGGATATATCTGATACTTTCGTATATTTTTTATGTTTGAACGATGAGTATTAAAGGATGTACGTATACCCTAAAGTATAGGTCACAAAACGTTCCATGACCTCAAAAAAATTTGTTAATACGACCCCACACAAACGGAAAACGTAATTCTACGTCAAAAAAACCGAAAATGCACTTTTTGAGATATGAACAACTAACTTTTTTTCAATAAAGTAGGCAACTCTAGCAAAAAAAATTCAAAAATATATCAGTTTTATTAAAAATCAGAGTAAGTAAAAATCAAGTAACAGATGACAGAGATATGATTTATTGAAAATGATTCCATTTTCAAGATTTTTCCTTAAATCAAAAATTGCTATCTCGATAAATGTAGAAAAAATGGCGACATAAAAAAATTATTTCTATTCTTATAAGTGGAAAAGGAGCATGAGGTAAATATTTTGAAAAATAACTTGCATTAGGCTTGGAATAGCCGGCACTATGAATAAGTAGAGTCAGAGTTAAGTTTCGTTTAGCATAAGTAAATTATCGGAATTATTTAGTATTTGTAAAGGGATAAAAAGCAAAAACCAATTTCGTTTAGTTGAAAATCGAAATTATCATAAAAGAAAAATGCATTTAAAGTTTATTGAAAAATATGATCTTATATGATGTTTTTAAGATAAAGTTGGCATTTTCGATACATTAAAAACCGAAAACATTTCAATATACGGTGGGACTCTGAGAGGAGCTCGGTCGCCCAGGTACTAATACATAATATATATGTTATATTATGATATGTTTATGAGTTTGTTTTTATATCCCTACTGTTTAAAATTAACTTTATATACTTT
Source organism: Tetanocera ferruginea (assembly GCA_958299015.1). NCBI lineage: Eukaryota > Metazoa > Arthropoda > Insecta > Diptera > Sciomyzidae > Tetanocera > Tetanocera ferruginea. The sequence continues at coordinate 96,731,933 of OY282641.1, read as the reverse complement.
GATGTTTGTTCAATCACATACAATTTGTATTTTTAATATTGATACTTCATATCCTGAAAATTTTTCTTCACTTCGAATATTGTTCTCCAACACATCAGTTCATTTTTTCAATAAACTTTTTATTCAATAATTCTGTGCGGTTTCTCATTATAAAAGGTTATGGGCGACATTAGAAAAGAAACCTCGCCTGGAATTTTACAATTCAGCGGAAACAACTTTGAAAGCTGGAGTTTCCGGGTAAAAATGCATTTGGATGCATTGGACCTTCTGGGAGTCATCAATGAATCTCCACCGGCTGAACCAGGCTTAGCAGCTCAATTCAGCAAACATGATAAGAAGGCCAAATCAGTATTGGTAAGCTTAATAGCGGATGATTATTTAGAATGTGTACGTGATAAGCATACAGCGAAGGATATCGTTAGAGAGGATATCGTCATCGTTGGAGAAAACTTTTGCTATGAAGTCCGTTACGAATCAGACGTTAGTGAGGAAACAGCTTGCAAATTTAAGGATGAAACCAGACGAAGGACTCCGCAAGCACTTCATAACATTCGAGGAAATGATTCGCAAATTAAAGTCCTCCGGTGCTACTCTTGCTGAAAATGATATTGTTGCTCAACTGTTTGCTACTTTACCAGATACGTATGATCCTGTGGTAACTGCATTAGAAAACATCAATGAAGCGGATCTCAGTCTTGATGTTGTCAAGCAAAGATTATTAGCTGAGGAATCCAAGATAGCAGATCGGGAAGGTAAGCTAGCAGATAATCGAAAGAACACAGCTTTTCATGGAGAAAAGAAAATTTGGAAATTCAATGGTATCTGTCACCGATGTAAAAGAAAAGGTCATATGAAAAAGGATTGTCGGGTACGTATCCAAAACAGTAATGCAATAAAACCTTCTCGTACAAAGTCGGTTTGTTTTATGTCATCCGTGGATTCAATGGAGCAAAGAAAAATTAAGTATAGTGAAATTATATTCAAAGTAGATTCAGGGGCTACTGATCACATGTGTAATACGAAATGGTGTTTCTCTTCGTTAAAGGAATTACAAAATCCAATGAGAATTAGCGTTGCCAAAGAGAATGAATCCATACATTCAAGTCATACTGGAGTAATCGAAGGAATGGTGAATGGTGTGAATGTTTTTATGAAGGATGTGCTGTATGTTCCAGAACTTACCGAAAATCTTCTTTCAATTCCAAAACTAACTGCATTGGGTATAAATGTAGAGTTTGTTGGAAAAACAGCGCTCTTCAAGAAAAATGGAGAATTTTTAATGAAAGCATTCAAGAATGGAAATCTCTATGAACTAAAGCTAGAACTTAAGAAATCTGAAGCTAATATTGGTAAAACAGAAGAATCGCTACTGTGGCACAAAAGAATGGGACATGCAAGCGACAACAGCATTAAAGAACTTATCAGACACAATTTGGTTAAAGGTATGGACAGATATGATTCAGTTGGATTTTGCGATATATGTATACAAGGTAAGCAGCCTCGTTTTCCATTTAACGGTAGTCGGCCTGAATCGTCGCGAATTTTAGAAAGAATACATTCAGACATATGTGGCCCTTTTGAAACTATTACTTGGGATGGATACAAATATTTTTTGAGCTTTATAGATGATTTTAGTCATTTTGCTGTAATATACCTAATAAAGCATAAGTCTGAAGTTTTTGCTAAACTTAGTGAGTTTGAAGCGATGGTTACAGCATTACATAATGTACCAATTGCAATGATAACAATGGATCAAGGTCGGGAATATTTATCGAAAAATTGTTTAACATTTTTTAAGAATAAGGGTATCCAAGTTCAGCAAACCGTTGCTTATTCTCCTCAACAAAATGGTGTTGCTGAGAGATTCAACAGGACGTTAGTCGAAAAAGTAAGAGCAATGTTATTAGAAGCGAACACTCCAAAGTCACTGTGGGGTGAAGCAGCTCTTACAGCAACATATTTGATCAACCGTAGTCCTTGTAGCGCTTTAAATTCTAAGAAAACACCTGCTGAAATTTGGTACAAATTTAAACCAGACTTGTCTAAATTGAAAGTATTTGGTAGTAAAGCATTCGCATGGATACCAAAACAAAAAAGAACAAAATTAGATGCCAAATCTGTTGAATTAGTAATGGTTGGTTATGCTCCAAATGGTTATAGATTATGGAACGAAGTAAGGCACGAAATAGTAATTGCAAGAGATGTACGATTCAATGAAACTTCGTTTCCATTCAAAATTAATAAAAGTTGTCCAAGAGAACAGCCAAATGTACTTGTTTTATGCGATAGAAACGAGCAAGAGGGGGATAAAGATAATATTGGTGCCGTTTCTGTATCATGTAGTGCTGGTAATGATGAAGGTTTAAATCCTGAAAATGCAGAAATTTCAGAACAAGTTCAACCAGTAGAAAATTCAGATGATGAAACGGAAGATGTTCACCATGAAGCCGAAGAAGTGTTAAACCGCAGTTTGCCAGAACCTCGTCGAAGCGAAAGAATTAAAAATAGGCTTAATAAATATCTTTCAGGATTTACAGCAATAGCAGATGAAGACTACGAGCCACAAAATTACAGTGATATTCAAAGTAGAACAGATAAGATATATTGGATGCAGGCTATTAAGGACGAACTTGATTCAATGGATAAAAATAGGGTGTGGTTACTTATGCCACGTCCTGTGGGAGTGAAGCCATTAAAATCAAAATGGGTTTTTAAAGTAAAAGAAGATGAAAACGGAAAACCCATTCGATACAAGGCAAGACTAGTTGCCAAAGGTTTTCTACAAAAATCAGGTGTGGACTATGAAGAAACTTATTCTCCAGTAGCAAAATTAACTGCAATAAGGATTATTTTGGCTGTAAGCGTACAAAAGGCCTACTATCTACATCAACTTGATGTAAAGACCGCATTCCTTTATGGAGAATTAAAAGAAGAAATTTATATGGAGGTTCCAGATGGTCTTTCAGTGAAGCCTGGGTTAATATGTAAGCTTCAAAAATCTTTGTATGGTCTTAAGCAAAGTCCAAGATGCTGGAATGAACAATTTAACAGTTACCTAATGCAAAATGGATTTGAACGTTCTAGACATGACTACTGTCTTTATACAAAATTTTGGAGTGGAAATATTTTATATCTTACATTATATGTTGATGATATTCTAATTGCAGGAAACAGTTTAAAAATTATTGAAGATTTTAAGAAATCTTTGGAACGAAAATTTGAAATGTCTGATTGTGGAAATCTTCGATTTTATCTCGGAACAAAAATAGACTACAATCAAAATAATGGAATACTCAAATTAAGTCAAGAGAACCACATTGAAAAGATTTTAAACAAATTTGGAATGAATGAATGTAATCCTATGAAAACACCAATGGAAAAAGTATTGCAACTTACTCCAAATAATGATCTTCCGACAGATAAACCGTATCGCGAACTTCTTGGAAGCTTGATGTATATTATGTTGAGTGTAAGACCCGATATTTGTTATCACGTAGGATACATGGGTAGATTTCAACATAACTCAAATGAAACACATTGGATAACATTAAAGCGTACCGTGAGATATTTGAAAGGAACAATTCATAATAAACTTGTCTATAGTCAGAATCCGGATCTCAAGAACTGTCGGATATGTAGATGCTGATTGGGCGTCAGATTCAATTGACAGGAAATCAGTAAGCGGTTATGTATTTAAAGTTTTCAATTGTCCCGTATCTTGGTGCAGCAAAAAGCAAACAGTTGTTGCAACATCTTCAAGTGAGGCAGAATATATTGCTCTTAGCCTAGCTGTTACTGAAGGACTATGGATTCGAGGAATATTGAAAGATTTAAGAGTAATAACAGAAGATATACCAGTGTTAATATATGAGGATAACAGAGGATGTATTGGTATGGCGAAGAATGCAGAAAGCAAAAGATCAAAGCATATTGACATAAAACATCACTTTATTCGTGACCATATATCAAAAGGAAATATTCGCATTGAACATATTAGAACAGAATTCCAGCTAGCTGATATATTTACAAAATCTTTGGATTACAACAAATATCAACAACTCAAGACAAAACTTCAATTATGTGATTGAGAGGGGGTGTTATATTATGATATGTTTATGAGTTTGTTTTTATATCCCTACTGTTTAAAATTAACTTTATATACTTTGATGTTTGTTCAATCACATACAATTTGTATTTTTAATATTGATACTTCATATCCTGAAAATTTTTCTTCACTTCGAATATTGTTCTCCAACACATCAGTTCATTTTTTCAATAAACTTTTTATTCAATAATTCTGTGCGGTTTCTCATTATAAAAATATAATATATAATATATAATATATAATATATAATATATAATATATAATATATAATATATAATATATAATATATAATATATAATATATAATATATAATATATAATATATAATATATAATATATAATATATAATATATAATATATAATATATAATATATAATATATAATATATATATTATATATAATATATAATATGTAATATTTTATATATAATACATATGAATGTTTATAAAATTTTTGGAATTTTAAATTGTTTTTCAATTATAGATAAAAGACACATGAATAAGTGAATTTGTAAATTGCATGGGTATTAAAAGCCAACTTATTTAAAATTCATTGGTGATCCATTGGAATCGTTGAATCGTAATTTATTTAAATAGAAAAATAGAATTACATTGACATTAAGTTATTAAGGAAACTAGACACCTTAAAAATAAATAAAAATAAATTTGTTTAATGTTTTAAAATGCGAATAATTTGAATAAATATGAGATATCATTTCGAAAAATTACACTTATATTTTTAGGTAAAAAATACAACCAAACATTTTTTTTGAATTTTTGAATCACATGTGAGGAGTGACAGTTCAAAACTGGTTTTTCACAATTTTGGAAATTTTTGAGTTGGTACTGTTTTTGTATTCGTAGGATTCAAAAAATTTTAAGTCAAAAATTTCGGTCATAAACCCCTTAAACTTTAAAAATTCAAGACTTACAATTACAAAAAAAAAATTTTTGTTGAATCTTTTGCGCAAGCATTTTTGAAGGGATTGGCTCAATATCAAACACTTGGAACGCTGTCGTAGCGTTTTAAATGATTCAAAACATTCAAAAATCTACACGACAATGAAATTGTTCAAGATGACGAAACTTGCATTTGTTTCGAGAAAGACTTAAGTGCAATAAAGGTTTGGATGGCCTAAGTTTTTCCATAATTCAAACACTTCATATACCTTTGTATAAAAATACTTAAAATTTAAATATATAAAAAAAAAAAAACTTTTAAAAATATAAGGTATTTCTTTTCATTATATTTTAACATTCAAACTTTTAGTTTGAACAAAAGTAGTTATTTACAAATTTGGACTGAACAAAAGTGTCTATTTCCTGAAAGGTTTTTACAAAACTGACTACTTACGAAATTTACGCTGGTGGTAGGATCTCTGATTTCTTTTTTAATTTATATCGACATAGCCATCTAAAATAATTTAAACCCATATGAACATATTTAAATTTATTTTTGTACTTTGGTATATTAGTATTTGCTGTTGAATTTGCTCTGAACATTTCTGTATAATGTTAATAGGCAGTTCTGAACAGTCACTCCTCATATATGGCTGAATTATTTTTTTAAAACATTAAAAAATCATGGCGTGCGTGATAAAATAAAAACAACTAGCCGGATCGTAATGCAATTTCAATATGTTGTTTAACACTTGTCTTCTAGTCTAGGGGAAAACATTTTTTCTGGCTTCTTAAAAGTCGATAAAAAAAACAGAATATTTTTACCTTTTTTTTTTATACCCCACGCGTACTGCGTAAGGGTATATTAATTTTGTCACGACGTGTGTAACTCCAATAAGGAGGCGTGGTAGGTAAAGAAAAGTATATATATTATTGATCAGCATCACCACCAGAGTTGATTTAGCCATGTCCGTCTGTCTGTCGACAGGATTACAGCCGTAGTTTTCGAGCTATCGTAATAAAACTCGATATTTGAACTTATTTCTAAAAAACAAAGATCAAGTTCGAAAATGGGATAGATCTGATGAAAACCACGCGTGCCTCCCATACAACCCCAATAATGAAACTTTATAAAGAACCTAATATTTAAGCTACATAACTAAAATTCGGTATTTGTGTATTTTATATTAACACTGAGGCATGTTAAAAATGGCCCAATGGCAGGGGCGGATCTGGAAAAAATCTTCGGGTGGGGGGGGATGTAAATTATCAGAGACACACATTTTCGATTTCAGAATATATACGCATAGAACGAAGCGAGTCCGGTATAGAAAAGTATATATATTCTTGATCAGCGCCAGCGTCGAGATATCCATGTCCGTCCGTCTGTCCGTATACACAGGATAAGAAGAAGGAGTTGGATAATTGGATGAAGCTTGGTACACATTGTGACATGGACCCAAGGATCTGCACTATTGAATAGTTTTGGAATCCGCCCACGGACTCGCCTACCTCCCATGCAACGCAAAAATTAAAAACTGCATAAATAAGCTCGTAACAAACCTACAACAATAAAATTTGGTGTGTATGTGTTTTGTATCAACACAAAGATGTCATTGAAAAATGGGTGTTAGGGGTGGGTGAAAGGGGTGGGCGCTTACGGACACGCCCATCTCCCATTCTACCCAAAAATTGAAATCGCAATAAATAAGCCTATTTTTAACCAACGGAGATAAAATTTTGCACGTATGTTTTTCATGACAAAATAAAGATGGTTTTGGAAAATTAACGTCATCCGCCCAAGGACACGCCTACCTCCCACACAACCCAAAAAGTTTTAAACTGAATAAATACGATTATGTTTGTGATAGAGGGATCAAATTTGGTATGTATGTATTTTATGTACACAAAACTAAGGTGTGTTCAAAAATTGAAAGTAGTCCGTCCATGAACACGCCCGCCTCCCATAGCGAAAGCATAATAAAGGCATTTACTGTGAGCTACAGGAATAAAACTTGGTATCTTTAAATTTTTCTTTAACATTTAAATCCATATAAAATATTGGCTTCATCCGCCCACGGACACGCCCATTCTCAATAATATTATTTTTTTTTTTTAAATTAGGTTTAGGGTATTTCATGTCGGCCTAAACCGACTTAAGACTTTCTTTACTTGTTTGAATTGAAATTATTGAATTGTGTAATAATCATTTTTTTGAGACACATACACGCACATTTCCGCATTCATTTATTTTACCTTTTTTTGGAATAATATCTTAGCGAAAAGTAAATAAAAACTCTAAATTTAACACCGGAGTGAAGATAGCAACGCATGCATATTCGAATTCGAAAGTGTGGCTGAAAAATCTTCACCCAATGGGTGAAGATAGCGTCGGGTTTTTTCGAACTCAACCACAGTTTTTAAATTCACCACAATACACCACAGCAAATTTCGAACACACTGCTTGTGGAAGGCAATGTTTGCAATTATTTCTTTTAACTTGTGTATAATCGGTATGGAAACGCTGCTGCTCATTATTTTGCTTAGGTTTTTATTATTGCTTTATAGCACTTAAAATTGTCAAATAAAAAAATTTATAAAGTTCTCAATTCCTAACTCTCTCCTCCAGTCTATGTAGACATCATTAAGTCAATGTGTTATTTAAAAACAAAACTTTTAAAATTTTTCATGTTCAGTGAAACAGAAAATATAGTAAAAGCTGCGTTCAACTTTCATAATCCAATTTGATTTGTAAACAGGAAATGTTGGCGTCTATATTTTTCCTTGATTTGAAGAATTCAAGAAAATCAAGAATACTTTCACCAATTAATTTTAAAGCAATTTTTTATCAATAAAATATTTTTAAATATTTTAGTACATAAGTATTTTTTTTAAAAAAAAATATTTCAAACACTCTTCTAACTCATCTTTTAATATATCAGCAACGATTTTGAACTTACCACGTTTAATCAAGTGTTAAAATACTGAAAAATAACCCAAACTCATTTCATAGCAGAATAGTTAAAAAATATTTTAAATAATTATTTGGGGTTGTATAGGAGGTGGGCGTGTTAGTGGGTGGATGACGCCCATTTTTCTAACACACCTAAGTTTTGACATAGAACACACAATTACCGAGTTTCAGTTTTGTAACTTTAATATTAGTCTCTTTATAGAGTTTTCAATTTTGGGGTTGTATGGGAGGTGGAAGTGTTAGTGGGTGGATAACACCAATTTTTCTAACACACCTAAGTTTTGACATAGAACACACAAATACCGAGTTTCAGTTTTGTTACTTTAATATTAGTCTCTTTATAGAGTTTTAAATTTTGGGGTTGCATCGGAGGTGGGAGTGTTAGTGGGTGGATAACACCCATTTTTCTAACACACCTAAGTTTTGACATAGAACACACAAATACCGAGTTTCAGTTTTGTTACTTTAATATTAGCCTCTTTATAGAGTTTTCATTATTTGTGTTGTATGGGAGGTAGGCGTGGCCCATAAAACAAAAAGTTTGGGGAAAATTGGGAGACACGGGTCTTTTTTTTTTAGTCTTTTATCACGCAGTGGTGTCCGTATATGGTTATTTTGCCGTGACTTAAAAAATTACACACAGTGTAAGTATATAGGTTTTTCACAACTGGAAATACACAGTTGTATCGTTGTATTTGAATTCAAGTCGTATTCACATTGTTTTTGTTTTCTATTTGAAAGAAAAACAAACGTTTTTTGAGCTCTTTCGTTTGTTTTATCTTTCAAATAGAAAGCAAAAACAATGTGAATACGACGAAAATATGAAAACAACGATACAACTTCTTATTTCAAGTTGTGAAAAACCTAATATTATTCTTATAACTGTTTTAATAACAAATTGTAGTTAAGCGGATTAAAAATTAATAAATTAACGATTCTAACAAATAACCGTGAATTCAACTTTATAAAACAAACATTAATAAAAAATATTGCCCACAAATTTTTTTGGATGGTACCTACTTTCGTAAGAAAAACTTTTTGAAAAGTATAAATATGAGTAATAATAGTTGCGTTCCTTTCGCATCAAAATAATACAGATTATTATTTTTACATGCAAAGCAAAATCAAAATTAATAATCCTGTAACAATTTGGACTATTTTTGCTAGCGTCTTAATACCCTAAACCTGTCAAGTCAGGCGATATTAGCTATGTGCCAACGTTTATAACACTCTGAAATAAGCAAGTACGATAAATAAAAGTTCGGTAAAGAAAAGTATATACATATACTCTTGATCAGCGTCATCTGTCCGATTGCCTGTACGTCCGTCCGTCTTTCGTATTTTGTCCTTAAACACAGGATATGAATTAGTTGAGATAAAATCATGAAATGTATACCAACATGTTCATAAAAATCTGGAATAAAAAAATTTGGAGTCCTACAAATACGCCTACCTCCCATGCAACTCAAAAGTTTAAATTTCTAATTATGCTTATGCCTAGTCACAAAAACATAGCCACAAGGGACTAGCCACACAATTCCAACAACTAAGATCTAGCAACGTAAGCCTAGCCACACAATTCCAGAAAATAAGGCTTACAATTAGTAACGTAAATTTAGCTACAGAACCCTAGCAACTTAAGCCTAGCCCCAAAAACCTAGCAACGCAAGCCAACCCACAAAAGTCCAGCCACAAAAGGCCAGCCACAAAAGACTAGCCACACAATTCCAGAAACTAATATCAAACAACGTAAGCCTAGCCTCAAAAACCTAGCAACGCAAGCCTAGCCACAAAAGCCCAGCCACAAAAGCATAGTCACAAAAGACTAGTCATAGAATTCCAGCAACTATACGGTTGAAAATTTGAGTTTAAATTGAAAACCCTCAAAACTATTTTTGAATGTATGGCTCGTTTTAAACCTAAAAGTTTATTTTTAAAAAATTTTCAGTTTACGTTCCAAAAATTAATGAATTTAAATTTTTGGGCTTCAAACCCCTGGCGTGGTTTTGCTAACTTAGGCGCGGAACATATTTTTTTTAACGCATTTAATTTCGGTGAACAGTGGATTTCTTCGCTTATCAACGCTTCAGTTTTTGGGCTCTACTTGTCCAGTATTGGGAGTAAGACGATAAAAAAAATCATTTTCCAAACATTTTCGCCTAAGTTTGCCAAGCCCCGCCAGGGTTGTTCTGCTGTCATGGGGTAGTACTTTCATCATTATATAGTGGTATATACACACATTAAAAACTGCACAATTTAGAACAAAAGAAAAAGCAATAGATTAGTCCGGAGATGTGGTAAAAAATAAAAATGTTGCACAATGCAATTTTTACATTAAATAATTAATAATATAAAAAATAATATAAAAATAACAAGAAAAAAAAAACAAACATAAAACAGTTTGGCTGAGGATCGAACCAGGGTCACTCGATTCGTCACATCAAATCAATCGACCGCTTTACCAACTGTATCCAACCAACTGTATCTAGTTAAATGTGAAATTACCACATTGACAAGCATAAAGCATAATATTTGGTTGAGCATTTGAACACTTTCGCTTATGGTCAAAATATTGTGTGGTGAATTTTTGGTTTAATGTTTTCGAACTTCGAAACGTGGCTGGGCGTGCATTGCTATCTTCACTACGGTAAATTTAACTTATTTTAGAATTAAGGTTGATTTATTAAAATTTTTCACATTTATTTCATTATAAAATAAATAGCACAATTATATTTTCAAGTATGTGCAATGAAAAAAACATAGTTCTTTTAAATAAAAAAAATGTGAGGAATTTGAAACTTATTGTTCTGACGATACGACTATGATATGGTACACTTTGAAAAATAAATGAACAATACAAAATTAATACTGATAACACTGCGCGATGGACGTTCTGGTGCCGGAGATTTTTCAGCTGATTATAGACAAATTGGGTTTCTTGATTTCAAATATGGTTTCCGTTTTTCTACATCAGCTCGAGTTTTTGAGTTATAGGCAAAAACATGAAAGTCAGTTCTTTTTCTGATAATTTTGTTAAATCTATTATAGTGATCTACCGATTATTATTACTTTGACTGATTTCAAGGAAGAAATACTAATTTTTCAATTTTTGCACATTCAATAACAATATATTCGACAGTTTCGAAGATATCGACGTTCAAAGACGAAAAAATTTCACAATTTTAGGTAGGCTGCCCTTTTTTAACCCTGCATCTTTGATATTTTTCAACGAATTTACAAAAACTTTTTTGTACTTGATAGGAAATCTCTGGAATTTGAATAAACATTTTAGTTGTTTTTATTATCTTGCATATTTTCAAATAAATTGAAAAAACAAACATTTTTTTACATTCAATTTTTTTAAAATGCTTTCCATATTTGAAATCAGCAGCCAAAATGCATTCGGGATTGTTTATCGAGATCTGTGCACTAAGGCGGGTCACCAAAAATGAATATAAAAAGACACCTTCTAAAATGAAAGCTTACATCGTAACTATTTCAGCACTATAAAAATTGTCCCAAAAAACAGCCAAAATGGTCTTTTTAACCGACTTCAAAAAGGAGGAGGTTCTCAAGTTGGTTGGTTTCTCTGTTTTTTTTTTTTTTTTGTGAATGTATGTACATCGATTACTCCGAAAGTACTTTCCCGATTGCCGTGATTTTTTAACAACATATAGAGACCATAAACGCGGAGGTGCCCGTTTATAAAAGTGGGCGGTATTTGACAAAGGGGCGTGTCGCTATAAGAAAAACACTGTAAAATTCACAATAAAATTATAAGGGCAGGCACAAATATTAAAAATTACGATCACTTAAGTGGGCGTTATTCGAAAAAGGGTGTAGCAATATTGGAAAAACTCTGTTTCTCGAATAAAACTTACACTAGAGTACTGAAATTTAGTACACAGATAGGCACAATTATTAAAAATAAATATAGAGAAAGTGGGCGTTATTCGACAAGGTATTCGATAAAGGGGCGTGTCTTTATAATAAAAGCACTGTATCTCAGTAAATATTGACATTGGGGTACCGAAAACGATACAAGATTAGGTAGAATTATAACAAAATACGATCAAGAAAGTAAAGAAAAAAAAAATTGGAAAGAGGCAAAAATTGAAAATAACTAACAAAATAGAAATAAGTAAAACTTAATTTTTAAGAATAAGGTTCCACATTTGAAATTTTCCTTAAGAATAATATCACATAAAATTAATTCCTGCAAATATATTAAAAAAAAATCAAAAGAGTACAGAATAAGAGATGACTGAAAAGGCATTTTCAAAATAAAGAGGTTAAATAATTATGTTAACGTAGTTTACACACTTTTTCTCAAAATTTGTCATATTCTCTAAAAAGGAAGAAATAAAAACTTTTTAACAAAAAAAAAACCTACTTCATAATCACTACAAAGTAAGAAATAATATTAAATTTTTTTACCTATTATCTTGATCAAATTTGATAATTTATTTATATACTTTGATTTGTTGGAGATCTTATTACTTTCATTTTTAATAATTTGTTTTATTTTTGTCACAAATATATTAATTATTTTATGATAATAAAAGCTTCGAAGTCGGCGCTTATAAAATCAGTTCTTGTGCAGCTTCAACACGCAAAAGCAACAGTAGATTGAGAATGTTCAGCTTTTAAAATTCCTTTTAAATAAGATTTGAAATTAATACAAAACCTCCAAAGTAGGATATTAAAAAATACAAAAAGTTTAAAATAGAGCATGGATGGTACAAATATCTTGATTTTATAACAAAGATTAGCGCCGACTACAAAGCTTTTATTGTCATAAAATAATTAATATATTTATGACAAAAATAAAACAAATTATTAAAAATGAAAGTAATAAGATTTCCAATATATTAAAGCATATAAATAAATTATCAAATTTGACCAAGATTAATAGGCAAAGTAATTTAAAATTATTTCTTACTTTGTAGTGATTTTGAAGTAGGTTTTTTTTTTTGTTAAAAAGTTTTTATAGTTATAACATAGTATTTTTAGTCCGATCATGAAGTGCAGCATATCGTTGGATAGGTCTGAAAGAATCCTACATCGTGTCCTTTTTTGTCGTTGGTGTTAGACGTCATCTTCAAGTAGATATTTTGCAATTTTTATTTTTTTGCTCTAGGTACCCCATAACTTCGATTTAAAATTATTGTTTAAATAAACTTTATAAAAAATCAATACACTATTGTGAATGAATAAATTGATTGTGTTCACTACAAAAAAAGTTACAATGGTTAGAAGTTTCAGTACAACTACTGTCTTTCTATAAAGAAACATTCAGCAATTGAAATTTTCTCTTGGTAGTTATATTAAATACCAAGACAAGGGGGCGATATTCACATGGCAACGTGTCTGACTGCCTCAACTTGGCGAGGCCAGCATTATCCATGTCAAAATCGTCCCAAGTCGACTCAAAACCCGATAAACTTTGGCGGCTAATTTGAGCGGCGGGCTTCCCCTTTGACCACCAAGCAAAGGTTGTGCGTTGGGTTTGAAGCCCACCACATACAAAAAGATTTCAATGAAACGAAAAAGAATAAATGAAAGAATGATCCCCAAATCTGATGACGACTACCGCAAACGAAAAACTGATAATGATTTACGGATATGCACCTGGAATGTCCGGACCCTAAATTGGGATGGTGCCTCTATCCAACTGATTGATATCTTGAAAGGATATAATTCTGATATCACTGCAATCCAAGAAATGCGATGGAAGGGATAGGGTTGCTTACGGCAAGCATCCTATGATATCTACTACAGCGGCCATGTGGAGAAGCACGAGTTTGGATGCGGATTTGTAGTTGGCAACAGAATACGGCATCATGTCCTGCGATTCACTCCTGTGAACGAACGACTTGCCATAATCCGCTTCAAGGCTAAATTTTTTAACATTAGCCTAATATGTGCGCACGCTCCGACAGAAGAAAAAGATGACGAGACCAAAGAAAGTTTTTACGAGTGCCTTGAAGACGCATACGAGCGCCATGACATAAAAATCGTGCTTGGTGACTTCAACGCCAAGGTGGGTAAGGAAAACATATTTGGTCCAACAGTCGGAAAGTTCAGCCTCCACGACAACACATCCGATAACGGAATAAGGTTGATTGACTTCGCCGCAGCACGAAACATGGTCGTAAGTAGCACTAGATTCAAGCATCTCAATATTCATAAGGCCACTTGGCTGTCCCCTGATCGAAAAACATGTAACCAAATTGATCACGTTTTGATTGACGGAAGGCACTCTTCCAGTGTACTAGACGTACGCACGATTCGTGGTGCTAACATAGACTCGGATCATTATCTTGTCGCAGCCAAGATCCGCACACGTCTGTGCGCAGCTAAGAATGCACGCAATCCTACACTAAGAAAGCTAGACGTCGACAAGCTGCAGTCAAAACGGACGGCCGAAGCCTTCGCTACTCGACTCTCACTCCTGCTTCAAGAAAGCACTCCTCCGATCGACGATATATGCGGACAGGGGACGCACATATCCCACTCTATGCGTACGGCTGCCGAAGAGGTGATAGGCTACCATCGCCCTCGCCGAAACCAGTGGCACGACCAGGAGTGTCGCGACGCCACTGCAGAGAAGGACACCGCCTACAAAGCCACCCTGCAGTCGGTTGTAACGCGTGCTGTTATGGAGCGATACCGAGAGAAGAGGAGGGAAGAGAGACGCATTTTCAGGCGAAAAAAACGAGAGGCGGAAATGCGTGAGTGCGAGAAAATTGAGATGCATGACGACAGGAATGAGACTCGCAAATTTTTCGAAAAAATAAGACGCCTGGCCGATGGTTTTAAGACCGGAGCCTCTTCCTGCAAGGACGAGAATGGGAATCTAGTGACAGATATCCAGAGTACACTGATGTTATTGAGGGAGCACTTCTCTAGACTTTTAAATGGCGACGCTGACAACAATCCCGCCAGTGGAGATGATATCCCGGAAACGGACAGCGTTGAAGTTCCGCTGCCCGACTATAACGAGGTCTAAACAGCTATAGCTCGGCTTAAAACAACAAAGCCGCAGGAGCCGATGGCCTACCGGATGAGCTGCTTAAGACCGGTGGCGAAGCTCTGTTGAAATGCATTCACAGACTTCTATGCAGAATATGGTCGGAAGAATGCATTCCAGATGATTGGAACCTCAGTGTGCTCTGCCCAATCCACAAGAAAGGCGATCCCACCATTTGCGCCAACTACCGTGGGATTAGCCTTCTTAATATCGCATATAAGGTCCTGTCGAGCGTATTGTGTGAAAGACTAAAGCCCATCGTCAACCAACTGGTTGGACCTTATCAGTGTGGCTTCAGCATTAACTCCTCCAACGATATCAGTATTGAGATTAAACGAAGGATAACTCTTGCCAACAGGTGTTACTTTGGGCTCAGTAGGCAATTGAGAAGCAGAGCTCTTTCTCGACGAACAAAACTGACGCTCTATAAGTCAATAATCATGCCCGTCCTACTATACGCATCACAAACCTGGACGATGAGCAGCTCTGATGAAAGGACTTTGGTAGCGTTCGAGAGAAAAATCCATCGCAAGATCTATGGTCCAATCTGCGTCAATGGCGAGTAACAGAATACGATGGAACCACGAGCTGTATGAGCTATATGCCGACATCGATATAGTCAAGCGTATTAAAATAGAGCGGCTTCGCTGGCTAGGTCATTTCGAGAGAATGAACGACAAAGCTCCAGCGAAAAAAATATTGAATTCGGTACCCAGCGGTGGCCAACGCAGACGAGGAAGACCGCATCTCCGTTGGAAAGACCAGGCATTGGATAACCTGACAACGCTTGGAATTTCCAACTGGCGCCAGCAAGCACACGACAAAAGAGGCTGGCGAAAATTCTTAGACGAGGCCAAAACCGACCAACGGTTGTAAGAGCCATCTAAGTAAGCAAATCATTGCAAAATATTTTTGTATAAAATCACATAAATATTTACCTGGAACTTTGAATTTACTTTAACCAAAATGTTTCACATTTGTAAATTTAATTTTTTTAAAAACTATGACACACTCCAAAAGTGAAGCCAGCTCCCGATTTCGATTAAGTACTGAATATAACGGAACAAGTTTCTTAAAAGCCAATTGCAATCATTTTTGAAAGAAGAAGTACCCAAAGGCAAAGTATTTCCGAGACTAGCAGTTATAGCGGAATCACGTAAAATTAGGAACCACTGAATATTTCAATAATAGAAATACAGTAGTTGCACTAAAACTTCTAACCTTTGTTACTTTTTTTGTAGTGAACAAAATCAATTAATTCCTTCACAATAGTGTATTGATTTTTTATGAAGTTTATTCAAACAATAATTTTAAATCGAAGTTATGAGGTACTTCGAGCAAAAAAATAAAATTGTAAAATATCTACTTGAAGATGACCTCTGACACCATCGACACCAAAGAACACGATGTAGTATTCTTTCAGACCTATCCAACGATATGCTGTACTTCATGGACTAAAAATACTAATGTTTTAACTAAAAGACCATTTTGCCTGTTTTTTGGGACACCCAAAAAAAAAATTTTTATAGTGCTGAAACAATTTCGATGTAAGCTTTCATTTTAGGGGGTGTCTTTTTATATTCATTTATTCTGCCATATAAAGCGACCCACTCTACTGTGCACCTTTTATAAAGCTTAATTTTGTTACTCTGTGTTATTAAAATATTTTTTTTAATTTAATTTAATAAATAATTAACATTAATACAGTAAGATTCTAGATCTTTTTAAGTACAATCAATATATATATAGTCAACAATTGATAAATTAAAACTTTATAAGTATGGTTAAATTACAAAAAGTAAAGGGAAGCAAATAAAAAAAAAACAAATAACAATACATGGTCAACAATATACATATAAAACATATTTCAATTAAACATTTTTGCAAAGCATTAAAAGAATGATTTATCAGACCTTAATAATTAACATGCTTAATATAAGGGTTATAATAACAACTGAATGATATTAAACTAAATTATAATAACTTAAAAGTAAACCAGGAAGTAAAATAAAGAAGTAAAGAAAAATAGATCAAGAAGTATTATGTGATGGAGTAGGAATAGATTGATTTAATAGTTATGCTTAGCTGTTTGAAAAAAATGAAATAACGGAGGATTTAAATTTATTCGTACTGACAGTAGATTTAATGAAGTGAGGTAATGAATTCCAAAGTTTAATGGCGTTGATGAAGAACAAACGTTTAGTGTGAAGACAGGAGAATTTGGGGATAGTTAAATTACATGTCCGTGAAGAAGTGCTAAATTGAAGTTTTTGATATAAATAGTTGGGAGTCTTAGAATTTATCAACTTATGTAAGAACAGGCAGTTTCTAACCTTAAGAAATTGCATTATGGTGCATCCTAAAATGTTCATACTTAATATCGATATGTGTTCAAAGCGTCTCATGTTGTAAACATACCTTGTTGCATCATTAAAAGCTACCTGTATTTTGTGAGCAGATTGAGAATCAAGATCACTGTAGATTAGTTCCGAATAAGATATAAGTGGAATTACTAGTTGGAGGACGAGTCTCTTTTTAATTTCTACAGGAGTATACTTTGCAGATAGCCGGAGGCAGCGTAATGTGCAATAAATTTTTCTAAGAACACTATTTATATGATCTGAGCACGACAGCTTAGAGTTTACATAAAAACCTAAGTTTTTTACCTTACCAACAATCTTAAGTTGACTACCATTTAAATGTACAGGCGGAATGTCAAGAAGTTCTAAATTATTTCTAAAAATTGGCATAACGTATGATTTATTGGCGTTGAGACAGAGATCATTCCTTGAAGCCTACTTAGAAACTGCATCTAAATCTTCGTTTAACCTGCAACATAAATCTTCAACGAGTCCAACACGGTTAGAAATGTATAGCTGAATGTCATCAGCATAAGCATGAATTTTAACATTCTGGCAGATGCTGAAAATATCATTAATGAAAATGCTAAAGAGTAAAGGCCCAAGAATTGAGCCTTGAGGGACACCCGAATTAATGTTCTTATAGTCAGAAAATTCATGAATTAGATAGTCATTAGATAGAGAAAAAAATTATATGACAAAATCATCGCAAAATTATCACTAACTTCGTTTATATTTTTTTTTATGTCTCTAAGTATATGCAATAATGCGAGTCCATTCAATCGTTCTTGTTGCATAGTTGAACGTAACCATGTTTTTAATCTACGCAGTGTAGAAAAACTTCGCTCAGCTGTTGGTACACTGATAGGAAGCGTGGCAAAGATAGCAAACGTTTTAGAAATTAGTGGAAAAATGTCATAATTACAAAGAGTAAAAACGGCGTCAATATCATTAACCTTAGTTTCGCTTCCCATTTTACACTGTCAAATTTGAAGTTCATGAAATAATTGAATTTGAATTAGTTTCTTACTAAAAGTGGACTAAAAGTGGCAGTTTTATTTCATGAAAGTCGGTTGTGGTAATTTGGTTGGTTTGTTGCAATTATAATTACTAGTACCGCCTGAGGTCGAAAATCGACCAATTTTTGTTTGCTTGTTTATAGTTGTAGTACCTGGGCGACCGAGCTTCGCTCAAATTCATACCGTATATTAAAATGTTTTACGGTTTTTAATGTATCGAAATTTCCAACTTTATCTTAAAAACAACATATAAGATCATATTTTTCAATAAACTTGAAATGAATTTTTATTTTATGATAACTTCGTTTTTCAACCAAACGAAATTTGTTTTAATTTTTTTATCCCTACACAAATACTTAATTATTTCGATAATTTACTTATGCTTAACGAAACTTAACTCTGACTCTACCTATTCATAGTGCCGGCCATTCCAAGCCTAAGCAAATTTTTTCACCCAAAATTTACCTCAAGCTCTTTTTCCTCAAGTTATTTTTTATGTCGCAATTTTGACGTAGAATTACGTCTTACAGCGCGGTTTGTATGGGGTCGTTTTAACAGATTTTTTGAAGGTCATGCAACGTTTTTGGGTAATAATTTAGGGTATACCTACATCCTTTAATACTTATCGTTCAAAGATAATATATATACTAAAATATCAGATATATCCTGCGCTGAATGAATATCTAATTTTGGATTTTGTCACTATTATATGAAAGTCACAAAATAATAAAATATAAGAAGAAAAATACATGTTTTTATATAAGAAAGTCGATTTTCAGCTGCTTATAATGTACCTGCTGTGCCTGCTGCTTTCTTTGTTTTTGTTTCGTTGTTTATGCTTTTATTGTATTTATTTTGCACGAACTGATTGGTTCGCATTAGAGCTTCAGCTCAAGCACGTGTTTCGAACTACAAGTGTTCACGGAAGTTCGAACTCCGTGTAGATCGTGTTTTGAAACACGAACCTCAACTACACGTGTATTTTATTCACGACCTACACGTGATGTTCGCATTCCAACACATTTATGGGTATTATTATGGGTATTATTATGGAACATTTGGACCAAAATGGATGATTCTATGGCCAATCGGATGCAGTGGGATTATCTGAGGTCACAGGTGGGTCATTGGCACATTTATGGGTTCCATGGAACATTTGGACCAAAATGGATGATTCTATGGCCAATCGGATGCAGTGGGATTATCTGAGGTCACAGGTGGGTCATTGGTACTTTGATGGGTTCCATGGAACATTTGGACCAAAATGGATAATTCTATGGCCAATCGGATGCAGTGGGATTATCTGAGGCCAGAGGTGGGTCATTGGTACTTTGATGGGTTCCATGGAACATTTGGACCAAAATGGATGATTCTATGGCCAATCGGATGCAATGGGATTATCTGAGGTCACAGGTGGGTCATTGGTACTTTGATGGGATCCATGGAACATTTGGACCAAAATGGATGATTCTATGGCCAATCGGATTCAGTGGGATTATATGAGGTCACAGGTGAGTCATTGGTACTTTGATGGGTTCCATGGAACATTTGGACCAAAATGGATGATTCTATGGCCAATCGGATGCAATGGGATTATATGAGGTCACAGGTGGGTCATTGGCACATTTATAGGTTCCATGGAACATTTGGACCAAAATGGAAGATTCTATGGCCAATCGGATGCAGTGGGATTATCTGAGGTCACAGGTGGGTCATTGGTAGTTTGATGGGTTCCATGGAACATTTGGACCAAAATGATTGATTCTATGGCCAATCGGATGCAGTGGGATTATCTGAGGTCACAGGTGGGTCATTGGCACATTTATGGGTTCCATGGAACATTTGGACCAAAATGGATGATTCTATGGCCAATCGGATGCAGTGGGATTATATGAGGTCACAGGTGGGTCATTGGCACATTTATAGGTTCCATGGAACATTTGGACCAAAATGAATGATTCTATGGCTAATCGGATGCAGTGGGATTATCTGAGGTCACAGGTGGGTCATTGGCACATTTATGGGTTCCATGGAACATTTGGACCAAAATGGATGATTCTATGGCCAATCGGATGCAGTGGGATTATCTGAGGTCACAGGTGGGTCATTGGCACATTTATGGGTTCCATGGAATATTTGGACCAAATGGATGATTCTATGGCCAATCGGATGCAGTGGGATTATCTGAGGTCACAGTTGGATCATTGGCACATTTATGGGTTCCATGGAACATTTGGACCAAAATGGATGATTCTATGGCCAATCGAATGCAGTGGGATTATATGAGGTCACAGGTGGGTCATTGGTACTTTGATGGGTTCCATGGAACATTTGGACCAAAATGGATGATTCTATGGCCAATCGGATGCAGTGGGATTATCTGAGGTCACAGGTGGGTCATTGGTAGTTTGATGGGTTCCATGGAACATTTGGACCAAAATGGATGATTCTATGGCCAATCGGATGCAGTGGGATTATCTGAGGTCACAGGTGGGTCATTGGCACATTTATGGGTTCCATGGAACATTTGGACCAAAATGGATGATTCTATGGCCAATCGGATGCAGTGGGATTATATGAGGTCACAGGTGGGTCATTGGCACATTTATAGGTTCCATGGAACATTTGGACCAAAATGAATGATTCTATGGCTAATCGGATGCAGTGGGATTATCTGTGGTCACAGGTGGGTCATTGGCACATTTATGGGTTCCATGGAACATTTGGACCAAAATGGATGATTCTATGGCCAATCGGATGCAGTGGGATTATCTGAGGTCATTGGTACTTTAATGTGTTCCATGGAACATTTGGACCAAAATGGATGATTCTATGACCAATCGGATGCAGTGGGATTATCTGAGGTCACAGGTGGGTCATTGGTACTTTGATGGGTTCCATGGAACATTTGGACCAAAATGGATGATTCTATGGCCAATCGGATGCAGTGGGATTATCTGCGGTCACAGGTGGGTCATTGGTACTTTGATGGGTTCCATGGAATATTTGGACCAAAATGGATGATTCTATGGCCAATCAGATGCAGTGGGATTATCTGAGGTCACAGGTGGGTCATTGGCACATTTATGGGTTCCATGGAACATTTGGACCAAAATGGATGATTCTTTGGCCAATCGGATGCAGTGGGATTATTGAGGTCACAGGTGGGTCATTGGTACTTTTATGGGTTTCATGGAATATTTGGACCAAAATGGATGATTCTATGGCCAATCGGATGCAGTGGGATTATCTGAGGTCACAGGTGGGTCATTGGTACTTTTATGGGTTCCATGGAACATTTGGTGCAAAATGAATGATTCTATGGCCAATCGGATGCAGTGGGATTATCTGAGGTCACAGGTGGATCATTGGCAAATTTATGGGTTCCATGGAACATTTGGACCAAAATGGAAGATTCTATGGCCAATCAGATGCAGTGGGATTATCTGAGGTCACAGGTTGGTCATTGGCACATTTATGGATTCCATGGAACATTTGGACCAAAATGGATTATTCTATGGCCAATCGGATGCAGTGGGATTATCTGAGGCCATTGGTACTTTAATGTGTTCCATGGAACATTTGGACCAAAATGGATGATTCTATGGCCAATCGGATGCAGTGGGATTATATGAGGTCACAGGTGGGTCATTGGCACTTTGATGGGTTCCATGGAACATTTGGTGCAAAATGAATGATTCTATGGCCAATCGGATGCAGTGGGATTATCTGAGGTCACAGGTGGGTCATTGGCACATTTATGGGTTCCATGGAACATTTGGACCAAAATGGAAGATTCTATGGCCAATCAGATGCAGTGGGATTATCTGAGGTCACAGGTGGGTCATTGGCACATTTATGGGTTCCATGGAACATTTGGACCAAAATGGATGATTCTATGGCCAATCGGATGCAGTGGGATTATATGAGGTCACAGGTGGGTCATTGGCACATTTATAGGTTCCATGGAACATTTGGACCAAAATGAATGATTCTATGGCTAATCGGATGCAGTGGGATTATCTGAGGTCACAGGTGGGTCATTGGCACATTTATGGGTTCAATGGAATATTTGGACCAAAATGGATGATTCTATGGCCAATCGGATGCAGTCGGATTATCTGAGGTCATTGGTACTTTGATGTGTTCCATGGAACATTTGGACCAAAATGGATGATTCTATGGCCAATCGGATGCAGTGGGATTATCTGAGGTCACAGGTGGGTTATTGGTACTTTTATGGGTTCCATGGAACATTTGGACCAAAATGGATGATTCTATGGCCAATCGGATGCAGTGGGATTATCTGAGGTCACAGGTGGATCATTGGTACTTTGATGGGTTCCATGGAACATTTGGACCAAAATGGAAGATTCTATGGCCAATCAGATGCAGTGGGATTATCTGAGGTCACAGGGGGGTCATTGGCACATTTATGGGTTCCATGGAACATTTGGACCAAAATGGATGATTCTTTGACCAATCGGATGCAGTGGGATTATTGAGGTCACAGGTGGGTCATTGGCACTTTTATGGGTTCCATGGAATATTTGGACCAAAATGGATGATTCTATGGCCAATCGGATGCAGTGGGATTATCTGAGGTCACAGGTGGGTCATTGGTACTTTGATGGGTTCCATGGAACATTTGGACCAAAATGGATGATTCTATGGCCAATCGGATGTAGTGGGATTATCTGAGGTCACAGGTGGGTCATTGGCACATTTATGGGTTCCATGGAATATTTGGACCAAAATGAAGATTCTATGGCCAATCGGATGCAGTGGGATTATCTGAGGTCACAGGTGGGTCATTGGTACTGTGATGGGTTCCATGGAACAATTGGACCAAAATGGATGATTCTTTGGCCAATCGGATGCAGTGGGATTATTGAGGTCACAAGTGGGTCATTGCCACTTTTATGGGTTCCATGGAATATTTGGACCAAAATGGATGATTCTATGGCCAATCGGATGCAGTGGGATTATCTGAGGTCACAGGTGGGTCATTGGTACTTTGATGGGTTCCATGGAACATTTGGACCAAAATGGATGATTCTATGGCCAATTGGCTGCAGTGGGATTATCTGAGGTCACAGGTGGGTCATTGGCACATTTATGGGTTCCATGGAACATTTGAACCAAAATGGATGATTCTATGGCCAATCGGATGCAGTGGGATTGAGATCACAGGTGGGCCACACATTGGGAAAAACATAGCAAATACGCTCGCATCGCCTCTTTTCAACGCTTGCATCTATATTATTAATGCTAGAAACTTGAATACTGGGTATTTCATAAAAAATCCTTCACGAAATAGACTGATGTAATCTATTTTGGTTTTTCTTCGCCAGCGGCTGATACCCTACAGTCAGAAGTTATGACTTTTAAGGAACTGTGCTGTGTGAAGTCAAAGAAATATATCAAAATTCCGGCAATGAATTTGGATAGCTGGTTTATAATAAAAACTCCCATGTTCCAGCGTTTTTTAAGTTGAGGCATTAAAACCATTTTAAATTCACCATTTGTGGAACATATTTTGTGATGGAAAAGTTTTTTTAATTTTGAAAAAAGTTTAATTCCTATTTCTGTTATTGCTTGCAATGGTTATAAAAATACTATATTTCGGTAGTTAAGTGGTCTTAGAGGCCATTTATTGAAATAATGTAATATTT
Organism: Tetanocera ferruginea; assembly: GCA_958299015.1. Taxonomy (NCBI): domain Eukaryota; kingdom Metazoa; phylum Arthropoda; class Insecta; order Diptera; family Sciomyzidae; genus Tetanocera; species Tetanocera ferruginea. The sequence continues at coordinate 96,707,869 of OY282641.1, read as the reverse complement.
AAAGTATAAAACTTCACCTCGAATGCCAACCACTGTTTTACATGTACAGTAGACCGTCTCTCCTCATAGGCAAAAAAAAAAAAATATCGCCGCACACCAGCTAATCTGAAGCATTATTGAAAGAAAGTTTCGAAAAAATTTTTTTTTTTACCGAACGTAGGTGAGTGGTGCATCGACATATTTCTTTATAACTTCGGTATTTATCGTGCGATCTAAAAGAATGAAGTGTTTTTGTTTTTGTCTCAGGGAGACCTATTTTTGTCTCTAAAATTTAAAAGTTGCATAAAAATTACAAAAAAATATATTAAAAATATTTCTAGTGAACAAAGCGAAAAAATTTCTTAAAAAAAAATTTCATGATTTTTTACGGGCTTTCCATTTCTGAAATCAAAATGGTACGTTAAGATACTAGAAACTGTGGTCCTGTGGGTCAGTACTTTAAGGAATCAACTGGGGTCAATGAGTCCTAGAAACAAAAAAAAATAGGTCTCCCTGAGACAAAAACAAAAACACAACATTCATTAAGATCGGACGATAAATAACGAAGTTATAGAGAAATATGTCGATGCGCGACCCCTAGTTCGGTAAAAAAAAATGTTTTTTTTAAACTTTTATTCAATAATGCTTCAGATTAATTGGTGTGCGGCGAAATTTATTTTTTCGATACGGTCTTATGTACAGGTTTGCGTTGAAAATTATCTAACTCTCGCAGCTCTCTCTCTTTCCTTTGAAAATTCTCTAAATTTCTCAGCTCTCCGCAAATAAATTTGGTGTCATCTTCAAGGTGAAAGTTTGAAGTTATCAGATCCGAAGTATTTCGAGGAATCAGGAGGAATCACAGAAGTTATAGCTTAATAAAAATAAAAAAAATAAAAAAAAAACTTTAAAAAAGCGTAAATTAAGGAACCCGTGAATTGTCAAAAGATTACAATTGGAAAAAATTTTTTTTTTAAAAAGCACGTCTAAAGTGCCTTTATTCTAAACAATAAGTTTGAGCTAATTCCATTTACAATTAAAAATTCTACAATCATTCGTACACAGTAGTGTAAAAAACATTGTAGGAATAAAGAAAAAACGTTTTTATAAGATCAACTTTCGATGACCATAGCGACCAATACTTGGGATCATATTACTTGCAAAGTGTGTTTTTTACATGTTGGATATGTCTAGATTACAAAAAGTAGAAAAAATAAGTAAACCCCGTTACTTTGGAATAACCCTGAATGCGAGGGTTTTGCCCCTATTTCTCCCAATGTGGGCCATTGGCACATTTATGGGTTCCATGGAACATTTGGACCAAAATGGATGATTCTATGGCTAATCGGGTGCAGTGGGATTATCGGAGGTCACAGGTGGGTCATTGGCACACTTATGGGTTCCATGGAACATTTGGACCAAAATGGATGATTCTATGGCCAATCGGATGCAGTGGGATTATCTGAGGTCACAGGTGGGTCATTGGTAGTTTGATGGGTTCCATGGAACATTTGGACCAAAATGGATGATTCTATGGCCAATAGGATGCAGTGGGATTATCTGAGGTCACAGGTGGTTCATTTGTAATTTGATAGGTTCCATGGAACATTTGGACCAAAATGGATGATTCTATGGCCAATCGGATGCAGTGGGATTATATGAGGTCAAAGGTGGGTCATTGGCACTTTTATGGGTTCCATGGAACATTTGGTGCAAAATGAATGATTCTATGGCCAATCGGATGCAGTGGGATTATCTGAGGTCACAGGTGGGTCATTGGCACATTTATGGGTTCCATGGAACATTTGGACCAACACCAACATTAAACTGGTTGCAACCTTTTTCTGCTTAGCAATATACGGTGTCGGGCGCTCACTCTCAAGTTTTGAAAAGTGAACGAAAATTGAGAAACTGAACGAAAAATTGCTTACGCAGAACTTGGGAAACTCAATATATTGCTGAGTAATAACGTTCTTTTTCTCTCTAGCTTTTGTATGCTTACGCATAACTTGGTTGAGCCTTTAAACGGAATTCTACGTCTACACTTACGATACTATCGAAACTGTTTCTTTTTTCTTAAGTTATGGAGATAGCAATATTTGATCAAAGTAAAAAATTTTGAAAATGGAGTCATTTTCAATAAATCATAGCTCTGTCATTTGTTATCCCTATTTTTGTAAATGAAGTTTCGTTAGAAAGCATTTGAAAAGCGATTTTTAATATAAATAAAATACTTTTGGAATTTTTTTGATGGAGTTGCCTACTTTAAAAAAAAAAATAAGCTGTTCAAATCTCAACAAATGCATTTTCGGTTTTTTTTTTACGTAGAATTACGCCTTGCAGCGCGGTTTGTATGGAGTCGTTTTAACAAATTTTTTAAGGTCATACTTACTTATACTCATCGTTCAAACATAATATATTTGAATTAAGTTACTATTATATTAAAGTCACAAAATTGCATAAGCTTAGAAGAATAATCTAGATTTTTATATAAGAAAATCAATCATTAGCTGCTTTCATGTTGTGTCTGCTGGTTTCTTTGTTTTTGTTTTGTTGTTTTTGCTTGTGTTGGTTTTGTTTTGTACGAACTGATTCGCAGCATTGGTGCTCTACTCCACGTTAAGAGGGTGTTCCAAGTTAAGAGAGTGTTCCAATTAGATTTAACACTTATGCAAAAAACTATTGGCATTATATTTCCCGGTGCCTTTCGGAATTACTTTCTCTTATAAATTTAACTCTAACCGTAGAAGTAGTAGAAATGCTAACAACCTAATTTATCTACCATTTAGTAGAACAAATTACATGGCTGCTGCTCCCTTGAACCGCATGAGTACCTCTGTTAACAACTGTACATTTTTTGATGTTAGTTTGTCAAAAGGTCAACTCAAAAGTAGATTGAAAGCTATTGTGTAATTAGATCTGTGTTTGTGTATGCATGGTTAGTTGTTAAGTCCTGTGTTGTCCCTGAGCCCAATCCATTCTGTGGTGGGTAAATTTTTCTTGGCTTCAAATATATTAATGCTGAGAATGTGCGAAAAAGCTGTAGTAGCTGAACTCTATTGTTAATAGGCAATTAAGCCAGCGCTCTTCAAACAAAGGCCTGCATTGACTGCTACTTTTGAAGACAAACACATCCTTTCCTCGCTGCTCTTATGAGCCCTTCTTGAAGGCCTTCTTTTTCTGCACAAAAGGCAGCACAACAAACTTTTTCCCTTCAAAGATTAACTTTTCATATACTTCAGGGCAACTTTTTCGTTTAAACTCAAAGTATATATCAGTTTAAAAATTTGACATAATAATGGCCCTTCTTACTGCTATATCAAAGTTTATAGATTGAAATTAATCTGACATAAAAAAACATAGAGGGGATTTATACAATGAAACTAGTCGCATGAGACTGTCAAAAGTGAGGGTGCGGAGTAGAAAACGAAAGTGAATGAAAAAAGTCTCTCGGGCTGCGATTTCATGAAACTTTTTGACGTTATTTTTTTATATTTTCTTTTATTTTCGTCGTTGATTGAATTTTAAGAGCAAAGTCTCTGCAACTCAGTTTCATCATGTAATTTGAAGATGAAACTTGAAAAGAGAACTTCAGAAAATCTCATGCAATTAGTTTCATTGTATAAATCCCCTCATAGGAGAGAAGATAAAGTAATAGAATTTATAAAAAAAATAATAAGGTTAAAAAGAAAAAAAATATTTTTTTCAATACGTTTTGTTGACCCCTACTTTTAGACATTCTTAAGAAGTGCTTCTATACGGCCTCTTTTGAGCTATCGGAGCGGAAGGCCTGCGAAATTTTCCCACTTCATATAAAAAAGAAATTGTAATTGTATATGAGTGCGGCAGTACTACAAAATCCACAGGAAGGCCTGCTAGCAGCGCTGTCATTGTCTACTGGGTTCGTTGTATGCTATTACCCAATAGATGTCGCTTTCTATTCATGTATGCATCTAAAATTAAGCTAAAATTAGCTGTTGTCGAATTGATTTTGTGAATCAACGAAGCCTGGTTCGATGCTCAGCCTGATCGAACAATTTTTTTTTTTTAAATTTTATATTATTATAATCTTATTTTATTAATTATTTAATGCAACAATTGCATAGTGCAATATTTTTATTTTTTGTCACATCCTCTTGCCTGCGATAGCATAAAGAAAATGTAAGCAAAATACAGCTTTTATTACTCTTTAATTTAAATTGAATTCCCAATTTATTAAATTAACGTACAGCTTTGACTAAAAATATGCCTAGTATTTTAATCGTATCAATTCTTGAATAAAAATTTGATCTTAATTTATTTCGAATTTTTATAAGGCACTCAAAATTTTGTAAAGTTACTGCAAATAAAGAAGAAGGAATTAACAATTTTGTTCTAGCTTTTTACAGTTTTATGGTCCAAGATTCCTTTGTTATATACAAAATAATTATTTGACCTAATAAGAAAAATATTTTTGCTCCAGATTTGAAAACAATATCTCAAACGGTTTAGAAGTTATGAACGATTAAGTGAAATTTATATCAGAAAAAATTGAGATTACGAAAAGCATATCATTTGGCCATTATAATTTTATTTGGGTGGAAACTTAATTTGTTTCTTAAAATTACAAAAAAGAAGTGCTTTTTTTGAGATGTAAGCAAATTAGATTTATTTTCAAACGTAGGAAACTCTATCATAGGAAACTCTTACAAAAATATTTGACTTTTTCAATTTTTTTAAGATTTCGTGTAAATTCCTCTATTTGTAGGATTTCTTTTTATATGAAAAATTGGTACATCAAAACTGTACTAAAAACGTTTCTATAAAAAAAATAAAAAATGAAAAATATAACAAATTCACCAAATCACTGTTTGGTGAAGCTTAAAAATAAAAACAAAAAAATTAAGGTACACGTCGTGATTGGAGCTCACAACCTTGATATTATTAGACAGAAGCTCTATTCTCTGAGCTATCAATGCTATATTCATATAAGCAAACTTAACATAACATATTCGGCAGGAAAATTAACATATATATTAAATGCGTGAAAACTCGGAAAACAGCTTTTCCCAGAGATGAGACCTAGCTGGATCGATTTTTCAGCCCCCTCTTCATCTATATTGTAAATTTCATCGAAATCGTTAGTGTCGTTTTCGAGAACGCAATTGCAAATATATATACAAATATTGCTCGTTTAATAGAATAAAATAAAGTAGTCGGTGCAGTCCTTCTCCGCACTCTAATTCATTTAAAAAAAGAATTATCAAAATCGGTTGAAAAACACGGGAGAAAATGGTTCTAAACTGTTTTCCTTACGCCTATTTATATAAAGATGAAGTTAAGGTAGGTTTGAAAAATTTCAGAATTCCAAATAATTTAGAATTAACCCAAACAAAAATAATTGCATGCAACAAATTATTTGCGCAGTTGATACAATTTTAACAACTTTAACCTAACATTAATTCACTTCAAAACAACCCTGTTATATAAATATCATATATGACAAAAAGTATTACAGATGTATATAATATTTTCATAAGGACTATAGCTGAAATATTTCTGAAAAATATTTTAACTGATGATGAAATAATTGAAGTAAAAACAGACTATGGGCTTTTACATCGTTTGTACTTTTTTTTTGAAAATTTATAAAGTGAAAACTGAAAGTAACAATGCACGTATTGTTTTTTATGGTAAAATTTGTTGGCACATAGGTTGCAAAAAAGTTTGGCAGGTTTTCAGTAAAAATTCAGAATAAAATATTTTAGGTGGCAACTCTGGTCTGCATTGCCAAAATCTTAATTGCGCTCATTACAAATCAAAATCAATGTTGCTTCCTCAATGATTTCATATAAAGAGCATTTTTAAACTTATCGTTAAAATTTTGCAAAAATATAATTATTATAAAGCAAGCTCTTGCGCTGAGGTAGTGACTTCAAGTTTTTTTTTTAAATTTTTATTTGTAAGAAAATAACGCGTATTTAAAGTTGATTGTTTAAAAAATGTCTGTAAACTTTAGAACATGACGAGCTGTAACTTTATTTTCAGGCTTATTTTTAAAAAAAGGCGAAGTTACACTACCTCGACTTAAGTGTTTGCTTTACATATAATAATATTTTGTTTTTTGCAGATGACTACAGATCGTTTTATTCTACAAGCAAAATGGTCCTACTTCTCTCTCATCGCTTCATAAAAACGTAACCTACACGCAAATGACGTCACAAAAAAAAAAAACAAAATTTCTTTTTTAATACTTTAATAATTGTTGAAATTAATAAAAAAACTAGAGTTTAACAATGTCTCTGACCATTTTTTGTAGTATTCTTTCAAAACGCCTTCAGAATCGGTTATGTATACATAAAAGTACCATTAAGCTGTGGGCACAATTATTTTTCCAAATAATGTATTTAAAAGTAAAGTATTTAAATGTTCTTGGGGAGAGTAATTACCCCCTTTACCCCTTGTATCCGCGCTTGCTCCATGGGCACATACAATATGAGCTACAATTAAAGATTTTACGAATTGGCCGTTGAGGTATTTTAACTTCGGCGAAGGCAAAGAAATACCTTACTAATTTATAAAATATTTATTGAAATTTTAACAATGCAAACAAAAACAAATAAAGAAAGAAGTTTAGAATTTAAATCTTTAAATGCGTTTTTTAAACTACTTTTTCTAATACAGTTGACATGATTTTTCAAGTTCTGATGAACCGATTAACTTCAAATTTGGCGTTGACCTTCTTTATATATCCCTCTATAGTTGGATCTATAATTATGTAAAAATTTGGTTGTGCCCTAAACCTGAAAGTTTAGGGCATATTAACTTTGTGCAAACGTTTGTAACGCATAGAAATCAGCGAGTCCGGTATAGAAAAGTATATATATTCTTGATCAGAGTCACCTCGTGAGTCGAGCTATTCATGTCTGTCCATCCGTCCGTCCGTCCGTATGTCCGTCCATCTGTGTGAAGAAGGAGATAATTGAATGAAATTGAATGAAACCCAGCACACAGGGTCACATGGATCCAAGGATCTACAATATTGAATATTTTTGGAATTCGCTCACGATCACGCCTACCTCCAATACAACACAATAATTAAAAACTGCATAAATAAGCTCATAATTAACATGCAACAATAAAATTAGGTGTGTATGTATTTTATATCAAAACAAAACTGTCTTCAAAAAATGGATATCATCCGCTCACGGACACGCCCACCTCCCATACAACCAAAAATTAAAAACTCAATAAATAAGCTCATGTTTAACGTACAGAGATACTATTTGGACGTATATATTTTATATCAAAAAGACCTCTTCGAAAAATGTATTTCATCTGCCCACGGCCAGAGCTGGGCCGAGAATTACGATTACTTCATGATTACGATTGCAGTAATCTTAAAAAAAAAACTAGTAAGGTATATCTTCGACTTGGCCGAAGTTAAAATACCCCCACGGCCGATTCTTAAAGGTAAAATAATCTTAAATTGGAGAGCTTTTTTTATGAGATTTTGAGAGATTTTATAATTTTTATGTGTCTAAAATACATACATATCAAATTGTTTTCCTGCAGCTTAATTATAAGTCATTTTATAATGTTTTCAATTTTGGGGTTGAATGGGAGGTGGGCGTGTTTGTTTGTGTATAACGCCCATTTTTCTAACACACCTCAGTTTTGTCATGGAATACACGAATATCGAGTTTCCGTTTTGTACCTTTAAAATTAGCCTCTTTATAGGGTTTTCAATTTTTGGGTTGTATGGGAGGAGGGCGTGTTAGTGGGTGAACAACGCCCATTTTTCTAACACACCTCAATTTTGACATAGAATACTTAAATACCGAGTTTCCGTCTTGTAACTTTAATATTAGCCTCTTTATAGATTTTTCAATTTTGGGGTTGTATGGGAGATGGGCGTGTTTGTGGGTGGATGACGCCCATTTTTTTAACACACCTCAGTTTTGATATAGAATACACAAATACAAAATTTCAGTTTCGTAGCTTAAATATTAGTCTTTTTATAATGTTTTCATTATTGGGGTTGTATGGGAGGTAGGCGTGGTTTTCATCCGATCTAGCCCATTCTCGAACTTGATCTTAGTTTTTTAGAAAAAAGCTTAAATATCGAATTTCATAACGATAGCTTCAAAATTACGGCTGTAATCGTGTCCACAGACAGACGGACAGACAGACGGACAGACGGACAGACAGACGGACATGGCTAAATCAACTCAGGTGGTGATGCTGATCAAGAATATATATACTTTTCTATACCTACCACGCCTCCTTATGGGCGTTACACACGTCGTGACAAAATTAATATACCCCTTACGCAGTACGCGTGGGGGTATAAAAATGGGATTACGATTTAAGTAATCTTTCATCGAACGACGTTAGATTACGATTGCAGTAATTGTAATTTTAAAAAAGTTGAAATTACAATTACTGCAATCGTAATCTTAGCTCATTCGATGAACGATTATCGTAATTGTAATCCCATGTTTTTTTCATAAGGATTTCAGTAATCGATTGCAAGGATTACTAAATAAAATTACAAGGATCATTAAATGCATGTGGAAACCACTTTTTATTATATAAAGTGTGTTTCAATGAGAGAAAATGTACTTTTTTGTAGTTTTATTTTACAACTTAATTTTACAACATGTCTGTACAAAAGAACATATTAAACAAATTGATAAATAACTTCATTACTAACAAAATACATATTTTTACATAGGAAACAAGGAAAAAATAGTTAATTCGGCGATGAAATGCACATTGTATACTAAATATCCATCAATTATTAAATAACTTCGTAATTAGCTTTTAACAGTACTAATTTTTCGAAGGAAAAGTGGGAAAGAGCATGACGACTCGGACTATTAATTATAACAACGAAAGAAAATTATCTTTCTACCGATGCCGACGAAATAAGGGGCGTATTAAACGTCAAGGAAGCGTTTTAGAAGCATCGTTTAAATATGCGAGAAGTTTTTGACTTATTATATTTGAACGATCACTTGTTCCGCTCTCGTTCCGGTCAGATAAATCGTAAAAAATTTCTAAAAAGAAATTGATTGGTATTAGAAATTTGTTATTTAAGGCTGTGTTTATATTCAAAAGTACCGTCAAAATCGTAAAAATGTTCACCAAATTGCGATTCCTCTCAATGGCTGTAATCGACTTTGGTCGATTGCTTTTCGTCCAAAATGAACTGCATTTCTTGAAAGTCTTATTAAAAATGAACAGAAGAAACAAATTTATATATTGCAGTTAGTTATGATTTAATTTAACGTTATTATGATTTTACACCGTATCATAATAACGTAATTTAGAGTATAAACTTATCCAATGGAAAATCTATCACCAGACATAAACATTTATTTTGTTGTTTTATTTTGTCGTATTGGTTTCATTGAAAACATTAAATATGTCGCATTGATGGCTTAACTTGATAATAATTTTTTCTCATTGCAATAATTTAACATTTATAAAAAAAATAAATAATAGTTTTTATATTACTTATATTAGCTTGAGACATCGGACATTATTTGGAGAGCCTTGTTGTCTGTATATGTAGCAGAACCTAACTTGGAAGACTTCACGCAAAAAACATCGTCAGTTTGCTGCAAACGAAGTTAGTTTGTTGTGCTTAAAGTCATTTTTTGGAAACGTTTGAACAGTTATCATAATAATAGTCAGCTGCGGGAAACGCGTTATTTAGTTGCAAGAAATGAATTTCATTTGCCATTAACGTAAGTTGTTTTTAAATTGCGGCAACCGAAAAATTTGTATTGTTCAACTAAAAACTTAATTTGAAGAAAAAAAGATCCATTTCTTATGACACACAAAGCTGTAATTTAAAAAAAATGCATTCTACAATGGGAGCGTGCTAGACTGTCATTCGAAAGACATGGTTCGAATCTTGGCTGTGTAAGTATCAAAAATTTTAATTTAGTTATTGAAATTCTAATTCTGTTTCATTAACAGCTTCGTCAAAAATTACCGTCAAAATAAGTTTCACTTAAAAAAAAAATCTTTGGTGTTCTTGTCGGGGATTGAACCAAGGTCAATCGAGTTCTAGACTCGAACGCCAGCACACTCGGCTAAGCTTGAACTTCCATAACAATGATAAAATTTCATTAAGCACGATGTTTTTTCATTTCAAGTAAGAATATTTTTAAGTTGATGACAACTGAATATTCGTTTGCGGCAAATACAGTTCGCAAACAAAGTATAGTTGGTGAATTTTTCAGTTGCGGTAAACGAAAAATTTCTTTGCGTGTACAAACAAATTTCTGCAGACTATTTGACCTTGTGGAGCATGCCAAATTGTTTAGGGTCAATTGACGCAAACATATTGCTATAAGATATCCTCCTAAAAGTGGAAGCCAGTTCTTCTGTTATAAAAAATATTTCAGTATTGTTGTACTGGCAGTTTGTGATGCATATTATAGATTCACTCACATGGACCTTGGAGTGAATCTATAATATGCATGGCAGCCAGAGCGATGGAGGCATGACATTTTTTAAATTACTAAGGCTATTACAAAACGAACACTTTTTTATTCTTCTCGGAATTTTTCAAGTAAGCCAATTTGGAAAAAAACTCTTAAGGAATAATCTCGCAATACCTCCACCAAAACCATTAGGTACCTAAAACGGATACACAAATACCGCATTATTTATATTATAAATCTTATGAGACCTTACCCAGGAGTCACATTACCAGGTGATACGGAAAATTTTAACAAACATTTATCAAGAGCTCGAAGAACAATCGAAACTACTCTGGTATTCTGGTGTCTCGTTGGAGGATATTATTAACAACTCTACCTATGCTTCCTGAAAATGCAGAAAAAGTAGCTTTAGCTTATGTAACTTTCATAATTTCATAATATTCTACAAAAAGGAATCGGGAAATTATTGTCCTAACAACTTCATGGATTGGGAAGACTGTCATGGGGAACTTCAAGATGGAATGTGGCGAGACAAGTCACAAATAATATGCCTTCAATTCTGTCTTCTCCTCATGCTAAGCATTATGATGGCAGAAGATCTACCGAAATAAGAAATATTGTTTGCAATTATTTAAACGAAAATTGAATTATATGTTAATTAAATGAATAAAACGTTTTTAAGTAACTTTTTTATAAATTTTTGGTTCTTTTATTGAATTTAATGTAAACAAAAAAACAAGTCTAAAAAACAAAAACCATGAGCAACTTATTACTTCAGGTAGTTAAGAGATCAATTCATTACAACAACATCAACTAATAACATTAATATATTCATTAATATATTCATAACACTGTGTTACTTTTTTGAGGTTTGATATTAAAAAACTTGAGTCACAAAATTAAGAGAAGCACTGTGTAATATATTATTTTTTCATTCGTCACGAACATGCGCCCTTAATTTGAATGCTTCAGCCATCATTTTTGACATAAATTGGTCTTTAATTTGCAATGGAAGATCCTTTATCAGAGCTAACATTGTTTTTAATGTATAGCTCATCCGACGAAGTTTCTTCAGAAACAAACAAACTTTGTTCCACTTTTTCCACAACACTGTTAAACTTTTTGCACAGATTGTCAAGTGCAAGACTTGGTATTTCGTCCGTAAGACGACAAAGTTCTGCAAAGGATTTGTTTCAAAATAAGTAGAATGGAATTTTACTAATATTAAGTTTGAATACCGGCGTACTGCAATTGAATCGTTCAAGAATAAAAGATCTTCGAAAAACTGCCAATTTTCTTTCATGCAAATACTGCTGCCGGATGGCAAGTCAAGTTTTCTCTTTTCTTTAACAAACTTCTCACGGAGATGTTGCCATTTTTGCTTAACTTCTTCGGCTAAATAAGAAATATATAATTTTTTAAAAATTTGATTAAACAAACATAAGTAAAAACATACTGTTTTTATTGCAGATTTTGGCAATTTCATTCCACGCTATTTCTTTTTTTAATTTGTTGAAATAAAATGCATCTCTCTTGTCGTACAGACATTTGTTCTCTCATACACTTTCAATTGAGCACGAAATAAAAATTATATTCTTATTTATTTACCATTATATATTTCAGACCAACAAAAGAAACATTTTTAAATTAATTTGATTGACGTAACAAAAATCTGATTTCTTACTGAGTACGCGATATGAATCGCTTTGACTGCAGACAGCTCAAGTTAACGAAACTTGCCGAAAAAGCTGGCTTCTGCCATTATAGCTTATGCGCATCATATCTGAGTATTCGTATAAATTTTGACATATGGTGCAACTTGCTCGAGGCTACTATAGTTGGCCCTTTAGACTTTCTTTACTTGTTATACCCCCACGCGTACTGCGTAAGGGGTATATTAATTTTGTCACGACGTGTGTAACGCCCATAAGGAGGCGTGGTAGGTATAGAAAAGTATATATATTCTTGCTCAGCATCACCACCTGAGTTGATTTAGCCATGTCCGTCTGTCTGTCCGTCTGTCTGTCCGTCTGTCTGTCTGTGGACACGATAACAGCCGTAATATTCAAGCTATCGTAATGAAATTCGATATTTAAGCTTCTTTTAAAAAAACTAAAATCAAGTTCGAGAATGGGCTTAATCGGATGAAAACAACGCCTACCTCCCATACAACCCCAATGATGAAAACTCCATAAAGAAACTAATATTTACGCTACAAAACTTAAATTCGGTATTTGTATAGTCTATGACAAAACTCAGGTGTGCTAAAAAAATGGGCGTCATCCACCCACTAACACGCCCACCTCCCATACAATCCTATTATTGAAGCCTATGTATATAGGCTCCTGTCGAAGCTACAAAGTAAAATTAGGCATTTATTCTTTTTATAATAAAACCAAGATGTGTTAGAAAAATGGGCGTCATCCATCGATGAACACGCCCACCTCCCATACAACTCATAATATTGGAAACTCTATAATCAGGCTGATATTTAAGCTACAGACCTGAAATTGGGTATTTGTGTATGTATATTATATCAAAATTGAGGCGTGTTAGAAAAATTTGCATCAACCACTCAAGAACACGCCCACCTCCCATACAACCAATAATTGAAAACTTTATAAAAAGGCTTGTCTTTATTTTGTAGGAAAACAATTTGATATGAATGTATTTTAGACGTCATCAAAATAGTAAAATTCTTTGAAATCTCATATAAAAAGAGCTGCAATTTAAGATTTGTACCACTGCGAATCACCTGTGGTGGTATTTTAACTTCGGCCAAGTCGAAGATATACCTTACTAGTTTATTATTAATTAACATTTTTTCAAACAGCCGACATTTTGTGAAAGTGACATTCTTACTAATAAAGTTTAGAATCATGTCAACAAGGACACATACTTATTTTTCACCCCTCACTTTACTAGCCTGTAATTTTTTCAATTGTAAAATTTTTTTTAATTTTTTTTTTGTATTGCTTAAATAGCAATAAATATTCTTTTTAAAAATGGCAGCTAAAATATTCATAGGTTGTTTTTGATCGAATTTTACAACACAGCTAAAATGTGTTCCCCTAGTTTTTTAGTATGAGTTCTTGACGAAATAAATTTATTAGATATTATAATATATAATAATATATATATTAAAATGTTTTAAATATATCAAATTTAATATATTTAAAATATAAATGAAAATGGCCAATTGGCAATTTTAAAAAAAACACCGCCATTTTGTTATTTTTCGATCAATATTTTTTTCTTCTAGTTTATTCCACTGCGGTTTTGATGCTGATTAAAACGCATTTTTTCAGATGTTTCAGTGAGCCGCAATCACGCCCGCCATTATTTTTTTAATGTTTTGTAAAAAATTCTAGTATAAAAGTGATTAAAAAATCCAAAAAAAATTTTATGTAATTTTTTTACTTAAAAATATATTTATGTGTAACTTTTCAAAATTATGGCCCGTTAACTCATCTTCAAAGTTTAAATTCCTTAACTTCAGATTACGTAAACAGAGTTTAAATTTAAACACAATTAAATTTTTAAACATTCAATTTCTAAACACAATTAAAACAATTTGTGTAACTCATCTCATATTTAACAGTAGTTTACTTAAACTTTGTTTAAAAATTTAAACTGAGACTAAAAGACTTATTTGAGCGGCACTGTAATAGTAATAAAATTTCTAAAACTTCGTTTTACTCTAACGAGTCCACTAAAAAGTGTTCCAAATGTGATGCATTGATTATTGTGTACTGTTTATATTTTCTCTCAAAATACATTTTTTCTCAGAGAATGTATCTCAAATCTGAGTTTACATTTTTTAAACCTAGAATTTCTGTGTTTAAATTTAAACTGGCCTCACCAAATTAAACCAAGAGATTTTTGAGATAAGTTATCTTATTTTGAATTTAACTTATACGCATTTCAACACATTACAAAAATGTATTTCAAGGTGTCACGTTCCTTTAAATTTTTCAGTAATTAAATTGTTTTGTAATTGTTTGAATGATTACAAAAAAAAGTATTTTTGATTCCTGTTCTTGTTTTGTTGTTTGAAAAATCTGTCCAAAAAATTAAGAATTTTTCGAAAAAAATATATAAAAAATACAGTTTTTATAGATATATTTTCAAAACGCAAAATTTTTCTTAATTACCGCTCATTTTTATAAACGCTTGAAGAGTAAAGAATTTAAACCAGTGTCGGGCAAACCAATACATAAACACGCAAGCTTGTGTGTGTGTCCAAGAGCGAGCAAAAGCGCCGTTTATAATTTTCTATAAAAAAAGAAACAGTTTCGATAGTACCGTAAGTGTAGACGTAGAATTCCGTTTTAGTTATAACCTCTTCTACTTTGTCTCTTTCGTCCGATTGTTTTGTCCATTTTGTACGGATTTTTTATTGATCTTCCGAAAATTAACAAATAAATTAATAACACTCAATTATAAACTACTTATCGAGACCAAAACAAAGAAAAAGTTAAAAGTAAGCATGATTAAATGAGCCAACAAAAAGAAACAAGCAAAATGTCATATTTTTTCGATAATTTCGTTAAGTTTGATAGGTTGAGTTCATTGACTTATTTGAAAAGAAGGCGAAGCAAATGCACTTTCCATTGGTGCCTCTTTCATCTCTGCCCGATATATAGTTTGCGAGCTACAGTCAGTTTAACAACAAATATCAAAAAGAAATTAAGACCCCGGTTTTTAAAAAATCGTATGGTAACTATATTTCACGCTGAGCACATGTCCTTTCCATTAGTGCCATTAGAAATACGATCCAATTCGTTTTTTTCATAAGAGTTAAATTTAACCGGATCTCAAACCCATTTCGTTAAATTTGACAGTTTCAGTTCATTGACTGAGTTGAAAAGAGGTTCATGACCTCTGGTGTCATAATAGAGCACTGAGTAAACTAGAGCAGTAGTGCATACATAAACCCAATGCGAACAAATGCTACCAATACGAACCAATCAGTTCGTGTAAAACAAAAACAACACAAGCACAAACAACGAAACAAAACCAAAGAAAGCAGCAGGCACAGCAAAAACAGCTGATGATTGATTTTCTTATATAAGAACATGCATTTTTCTTCTTATATTTTACTATTTTGTGACTTTAATATAATAGTGACAAAATCCAAAATTAGATATTCATTCAGCGCAGGATATATCTGATATTTTAGTATATATATTATCTTTGAACGATAAGTATTAAAGGCTGTAGGTATACCCTTAAGTATTAGCCAAAAAAGTTTCATGATCTTGAAAAAATCTGTTAAAACGACCCCATGCAAGCCGCACTGTAAGACGTAATTCTACGTCAAAAAATCTAGTATCCATTTGTCAGTAAACATTTTTCTTTGCGTATTTATTTAATAGTTGCTAAGCGAGCAGAAGTTGAATAGCAAAATTACGCTCACAGCTTCTCATATGCACGAGCCAAAGACATTACTCGGCTACAGTTCGTACGCCACACGAAGTTATTGTTGTGTGCGTGTGACATAGATGCCAACCAAAATTCACACTCGAAATCACTAAATCACACAACATATATGTAAAAATCACTCGTGTGACACTCACAGCAAAAAAATCACGCACATACAAAAAAAATCAAGCAAAATCACACAAACAGAACAGAAAATCACGCAAAAATCACACACAGAACAGAAAATCACTCAGAAGCAATTCCAATTTTATAGCATAAAGAGCATTTAATGCCATACAATTTTACAAATAATGAGATATTTTCTGTTATATGGTAATATTAGCAAAAGCTTATTGTTAAAAGTTCATTAATATCTTATTTACTAGATCAAAATTAAGAAGATATGAACATTTTTTGTAATTCAATATAATATATATCAGTGGAAATAATTTTAATTGTCTGAATTTGTAATATAAACTTAATATTAACTTTTTAAAAGTTTAAGCTTTATACCTGCGCTAGCAAATTTCAATTGCAGTGTTGGGTTTGTTCGTTAATATATGTGTTTTCGCATTTACTTGAACGCACTCTTCAACAATAATTCAGTTGATCTCGTCCCTTTGTCGTTGTCGGTTGTTTAGTTATATTAACGTTTGGTTTGTGGTGTTGTTATTGTTATTGTTATTGTGATTAAATAAAATTGTTAAACGTAAGTGTTGTTGCAGTATATATTGAGCTACTTGTTGCAGTAATTTTGTATTGAAGTGGTTTTGTTTCTGTTTTAATATAGTGTTTATTTTAATTTTAATTTTATTTAAATTACTAATAAACATAGTTGGCGTGCTATTTTTGTGTATAAATTGTGCTTGATTTGTTATTTTTTCAATTCTTCTTTGTGCGGTGTCCGTACCTGTTAGTCAGTGTCAGTGTTATTTGTTGCTAGCACATAACTGTGCGCTCTGTGTATTTAATTTTGTGTACTTAACCCTTTGAGACACTTTTGAAACAAATCTGCTCCTTTAAATTAAATTTTTAAACATGACTTATTTTCAAGTCGAAAATTTCGCTGCTTGCTCATTAAATGGGCAATGCAGAAGTCAGAACATTTTAAATACAATGTTTCATTGTTCTGGCCCATGCGAGCAAATGTTTCACGCTTCGTGTGCTAATATTTCTAACTCATGTGTACATGATTTACTTTCGGTACACTCAGGACTTCGTTGGTACTGTCCTACGTGCAGGGTCGTCTCCCCAGCAGAGTTATATTCAAAAATAAAGCTCTTTGGGGATAGCCTTAATTTGCTTAATAATAATTTTAAATTTATTCTGACGTCATTAAGCGAAATAAGTGCTGACAATTGCAATAGTACCACGGATGAAATTTTTTCGCCAATTAGGGCTAACCTTCTTTTGACTGAGACTGAAACTCTCGTCTCTCCCAACGTATCCTCAAATGAAGTCCTAACTACGGAATTAGTACACAAGCAGAGTAATAATTCAAAAAATAACTCTAAAAATAAGAGGAAAAACAATAAGCACAAACGTGCCAATCATAGTGTATCGTCTAGTCCCCAGGCTAAGCGAGTTTTAGTTCCCACCTCCTCGTTACATGGATCTAATATAATGTCGACTAATAGTTATAATACTAATAACAATAATAATAATAATAATAACAAAAATGATAACAATAAAAATAATAATATTAATAAAATTAACATTGTTAACAATAATAATGATAATAATACTAATATTAATGATGATAAAGATAAAGAAAATGATAATGAAAATAATAATGTTAATAATAATATTATGAATGCAGTACCTCAGTTGTCTGCCCCATTACCTAAAGTGTTAGTTATTTCTGCACCTAGTGATAGTGTTGTGTCTGAAAATTCAGAACATTCTATCGCTAATACCTTGGTTGGTACGCCATCCGTTCAATCTTCAACTGAGCTAACCACTCTAAGAGCAGTTTCGAGGACAAAGAACATTTTTATTTCAAGGCTACAACCCGACACATCAACTAATAATATTCTGACGTTTGTCGAACAATGTAGTTTGATACCCCAAAATGCTTTCCGCTCATGTAAGAAAATTGGCAATAAGCCCACCCACGCTTCATTTATTCTCACAGTTGCAGCCGAAGATTTTTCAACTGTTCTCAATTCTAATATGTGGGCCGATAATATCCTCGTTTCAGAATTTATACCTAAAAACAAGTCAAGGAGCTCAAATAATAAAGCTCGTCGGAACCAAAAAAACTAAATAGGCTATCCCTTTACTATCAAAATGTAAGGGGATTGCGCTCCAAAACGCGAGACTTATTTCTTTCTACTCAGAATTGTTCTGAGGACATTATCGCGTTTACTGAAACGTGGTTGAATGAAAGCATTACTGACTTGGAATTGTTTGACAATAGTTTCCAAGTATTTAGAAAGGACAGATACTCCAGCGATATTTCTTCTGTTGGTGGTGGTGTTCTTATTGCTGTAAGGAACTGCTTTGTCAGTTCCTTTGTTGATATACCCTGCGCTTCTAATATTGAACTAATATGCGTTAAGGTTATACATTGTAGCTCAAATGTATACATAATTAATGCATATGTTCCTCCAAACAGTAGTGCAGAGTTATATACAAGTCTGGCAGATTGTCTAGACTATATTCTTAATATTCTTGACGTTAATGACGACATTTTATTGTTGGGCGATTTTAATCTGCCCAACTTAAAGTGGCATTCTTCTGACGATGATACATTTTTTTGTGCATCTAATGCGAAGACTCTTGGAGAGCATATATTCGTTGACAGTATATGTTCTGACTTACAACAAGTGAGTTGTATTTATAATAGTCTGGAAAGACTTCTTGACCTGGTCTTAACTACGGACAGTAACAATGTCATTGTTAAGAGGGCCTTCCATGCTCTAACTACTATTGATGTATATCATCCACCATTGAGTATTTGGTATAAATCGGATAGAGAGAATATAGTTAATTCTAGTTCAATGGATAAAGTTTATGAATTCAATTTCAAAAAAGCTGACTTTTTGAGGTTGAATCATTTACTTAACAATAAACTTAACGTAATTTTAGAATATATTAATGGACATAATCTTGATGATTCCATTAATTTTTTTTATTTAGAACTCTTTGCTGTAATTTCTCAGTCCGTACCTTATAGCCTCAAATTTGCGAAAAAATCTGCATACCCTTGGTACACAAAGGAGTTGAAAACACTTCGCAATAACAGGAATAGGGCTTGGAAGAGATACGTCTGTAGTTTGGACTCAAATGACCTAGAAATCTACAAAAGTTTGTTTCTGGAATTTCAAAACCTTTCAGCTCTTTTGTATAATGAATATTTAGACAATATTAAGTTGAGAATATTGTCAGATCCAAAGAAATTTTGGGGGTTCATAAATACTAAGAAAAAATCTGATGGATTTCCTTCATCCTTCAAAACTCTTGACGGATTTACGGATGATCCTTCTATAATTTGTGGCCTTTTTGCCAATATTTTCAAGGAATCTTTTTGTTCAGATTCGTTTAATCCTGATGAAGGTTACTTTGACTACATGAACTCTTCACCCAGGGTCTCTTTGGAGTCTATATCCTTTACCTCCGAGGATATTTTAAAGTATATTGGGACAATTGATGAGGACTTTGGCGCTGGACCCGATGGAATTCCTGCCGCAGTGTTAACTCAATGCGGTTCCGTTTTGTGTCAACCACTTGCTTTATTATTTAGTAAATCAATAACAGAAAATTATTTTCCAGTTTTTTGGAAAAAATCATTTATAAGTCCTATATATAAAAAAGGTTGCAGGAATGATGTTAATAATTATAGGCCCATCGCTAAGCTTTCGTCGATTCCCAAACTTTTTGAGCGAATTGTGTACGATCGTCTTAAAATTCATTGTGGAGAAGTCATAACAACTCGTCAGCATGGTTTTGTTAATGGAAGATCCACAGTGTCTAATCTTCTTGATTTTACAACATTCTGCTTAAATTCAATGGAATCTGGTAACCAGGTCGACTGTATTTATACTGACTTTAGTAAAGCATTTGATAAATTACCTCATGACTTAATTTTATTCAAACTTAAATTAATGGGATTTCCACAATATTTTGTATGCTGGATAAAATCGTATTTGACTGAGCGATCTTATCAAATACGATTCCGAATCAGGTGTACCTCAGGGTAGCCACCTTGGTCCACTTCTGTTTATTTTAGCAATAAAAGACGTCACACACGTCATTGAACACTCTCGTCTGCTGATTTATGCAGACGATATGAAAATATACAGAAAAATAAATACTAAAGATGATTCCAACCTACTCCAGGCTGATCTGAAATCCTTTGAAGTTTGGTGTTCTAAAAATAATATGTTTCTCAATCCTAGTAAATGCCAAACTATGACCTTTTCGCGAAAAAGGAATAATTTATTATTTGATTACAATATAAAAGATACTGCTTTAAGTCGTGTAGATGCAGTCAAAGACCTTGGTATATGCATGGATCCTAAGTTATCGTTCAACATTCATATTGATAATATTTGTAAAAAAGCGTCTTCAATGCTTGGATTTATAAAACGCTGGGCCAAAGAGTACGCAAGTCAAGTCTGGTCCCCAAGTTATAATATGCATGTTGAACGAATAGAGAGGATCCAAAAACGTTTTGTTCGGTTTGCTCTGGGGGGCTTAAGTGGAACTGACATTTTAAACCTTCCTCCTTATGAGAATCGTTTAAAACTACTAAGATTGCAGTCACTAAGTGAGCGAAGGAGGTCTGCAGATATCGTTTATTTACACCAACTTATAACCGGTGTATTTGATTCTCCAGAACTCCTTTCTCTTATTAATTTTAACACTAACCGTAGAAGCAGCAGAAACGCAAACAACTTAATTTATGTACCTTTTAGTAGAACGAACTATATGTTAACTGCTCCTTTAAACCGTATGAGTACCTTTGTTAACAACTGTAGCGTTTTTGATGTTAACTTGTCAAAAGGTCAACTCAAAAGTAGACTAAAAGAGATTATGTAATTATAGATCTTTGTATGCATGGTTAGTAGTTATTGTCCTGTGTTGTCCCTGAGCCCAATCCAAACTTTGGATGGTAAATTTTTTCCACATTAACTTGTTTTCAGCCACTGGAATCCTTAACATAAAATTAATTTTATGCTATGGGTCGTGGTTTTAAATGGGTTAATGCTGAGAAAGTGCGAAAAAGCTGTAGTAGCTGAACTCTATTGTTATTGCATATAAAGTGAGTGATAAAAAAAATCACGCATGAGTGAAAAATCACTCGCTTCATTTCAGAAATCACACATTGTCACACAGCCCTCAAAAAATCACGAAAAGTGATTTATCACACGAAACTGGCATCTATGGCGTGTGAAAATATTGACGTCACCAGCAAATGCTAGCTCAATCACATGTGAATAGGAATTTCATTTTTGCCCGAAACTAATTTAAACACAAAATATATGTTTACTTAATTATTAAATTATTCTTATTCGTTGTGTTTGAGCTAATAAATCAAAAATCTGCTTATATAAATAAAGTGATAGAACGACAGCAAGCTCGCACAAGTGAACAGATGAAAATCTAGATGTGCTTGGTGTACAGAAGACCGTATCGAAAAAATAAATTTCACCGCACACCAGCTAATATAAAGCGTTATTGAAAGAAAGTTTCGAAAAAAAATTTTTTTTTTTTTAATTTGTTACATATTTCTTTATAACTTCGTTACTTACCGTCCGATCTTAAAGAATGATATGTTTTTGTTTTTGTCTTAGGAAGATCTATTTTTGGTTTCTGAAACTCATTAACCTGAGTTGACCCCTTATAGTACTGACCCACCGAACCCCAGTTTCTACCATCTTAACGTACCATTTTGATATCAGAATTAGAAAGCCCATACAAAATCATTAAACTTTAACTAAAAATTTTTTCGCTATTTCCGCTAGAAATATTAAGAATTTTGTTTGTAATTTTTTTTGCAAATTTGTAAATTTTTATCATATCCTATTATTTTTTTAAAATATGCACCGAAAACGTTCACATCCGAAAATACCATCCTAATGTACAATTCTAAAGTAATGAAATTAAAGCCTGCAAAAAACTTCCTTCTTATTAAGCTTTCTGGACTATTCTTTAAGATCGTGCTGTTAATGTCCAAGGTTTGACGGAGTTAAAAATAACTGCAACAATTGCAGAATGATTCGGATACACCTAGAAAAAAACTTAAGAAAATTTAACAAAAAACCTATGTTAGTTTACCTAAGGCCTTGGTCCGTTTTAAGCCTACAAAGTTTTGGATAAGACAACAAAGTTTAATCTGTTGATTTATCGAATTTTATATTTATGGTGAATTGACGATATTCTTTGTAATTTAACCATTAGCTGTAAGCACATTTTCACAAGTTTATTAGTAGAATTGCACTGTTGGGAAGTAATGCAATTGATTGGAAGTATTATCTATATATTCCGATGATTAACATTGTAAAATGTAAAAAAATTATTGATTGATAACTAGTTGCATCTTTCTTGTTCGCAGTGTTTGTGTAATTTTATTTTTTAACTAACAGCCATACTCTGAGTATTTTATACATGAGTTTAGTTATTTTTACAAAAACATTAAATAAAACAATTTTTAAAATATTTCTAGTGGAAATAGCGAAAAATTTATTACATAAAGGTTTAATGATTTTTAATGGGCTTCCCATTTCTGAAACCAAAATGATACGTTAAGATGGTAGGAACTAAGGTCCGGTGGGTCAGTACTATAAGGGGTCAACTGAGGCCAATGAATTATAGAGACAAAAAATAGGTCTTCCTGAGAATAAAAAACAAATAATTCTTTAAGATCGGACGGTAAATACTGAAGTTATAATTCAAAGAACAAAATAAATAATTCTTTTTTGAAACCTCCTTTCAATAATGCTTCAGATTAGCTGGTGTGCGGCGACATTTTTTTTTTTCCTATAAGGCGAGACGGTCTAGTGTACAGGCTTATACTTGGGTGTTTTTAACATACAGTGTATTATCAGCAGAACAGCAAGTATACAAACGAGCAACGACAATGTACAGTGCTCGCTTTAATTTGCGTTTGTTTTCGAATAACTGCACACCAGTTTGAAAGCTACTTTGAAATGCAATGCTCAGTTACAGTGTAGTCTGCAGAAGCACAAACAAATATATTCATGCAGATGTAGGGTTGCCAACTCTGGAGAGTACAAAATCGGGACGGAGCCATCAAAAATGCGGGACTTGGTTCAAAAATGCGGGACAACATTAGATGCAATTTTTTATTTTATTAAATATTTCCTTTTATTCTTTATCAACGATGCCTTTACACCATCGCTTTGGTTACTTGATATTGTTTAGATCTCTTTCCAACTCTTGCCGAATTCATGAAAAAACCAAAAAATAAATCCAAAACGTTTTGATAAATAAAATGTATGAAAAATAAATGATAAATAAAATTTGATAATAAAATTACACAGTTTTAGTAAACTGTGTTTCATGTCAAATTGGAAATTTAGATACAAACAATCTTAAGTTCTCAAATGCGGGACAAAAGGCGTCCCGCAAGGGGTCGTCGCGGGACGCTAAAAAATTAGCTGAAATGCGGGACGTCCCGCGAAATCCGGGACAGTTGGGAACCCTATGCAGATGTCTCGTTCGTATAATGCAACTGTGGCATTTTCAACTTGTTTTTGGCACTTTAAAATAACATTTTAAACTTTGTGCTATCTAAAATATGATAAACTTTTGCCATATGTAAAAAAAGTTCGATAGTTTTATTTTATTTTCAGATGTCAAATTTTGTTTACTACAATTACACATTTAATCGGTTTTTATTCAGGGTGGGTTCTTGGAAGCACACAGCGTAAACTTATAGTAATACGCTTCAGTATATAAACGTCGTTCATTGAATACTGTTGGAAGACTTTGTACGATATATAGAATGAGAATCTTTGCGAAAGAAAAAGCGGGTGCGCATTTGATTTCAATCACCGCACTACGGAGTATTTCGTCAATTTAGCTGGACAATATTCAATTTTGTCAAACACCGATTTAAAATTAAATATATATATTTTTAGTTTGTTGAATAGTGTAATAAAAACGGACAATGAGCCTAATGAATAAAACGTAAGCAATTGCTTTTCCTTGGAATTTCTAAGGAATAACTTAAGTGTGGTATGAATAAAAACTTAAGTAAATCCTGTTTCCTTAAGCTATCCTTATTTCCTTAGCAAAGGGAAATGTTATGATCTTTTCCTTAGTTTTTTAAGACATTGCTTAAAAGCGTATGAATAAACCAAGGAATTGCTTTTGCCAGTTAAGGAATTGCTTAGGATTTTTCAAGCTGATCTACACGTAGCTTGCATTTGTTGAAGTTAGTTGTAATTTGTCATTCACTGCATTCAGAAGTGAAAATGGCTCAGTTATTTAATATATACCACATTCTTTTTTTTATTCCCGTTAGATTCTCTGTTATTGAGCCTTAAAGTTGAAAGTATGCACTGCATAAAATAAACTGTGAGCCACTGTAAGTAAGAACAACTTTAATTATGTGCGAAAATAATACAGTAATGACGATTTTCGGAAGTTTTATCGTTTACAAAGAACATACATTTGATTCATAGGAACAAAATTAAACAACACGTGCAAGCAACACACAACTGTTTTTGTGTGTATCTGGATATATATACATTTTTTTAAGGCAAAGGTACCATTTCCTTAAGGAAAAGCAGCAATAGCTTAAACTTTTATTGACACGATTAAAACCGGTTATTTCTTGGCTAAGCTATTGCTAATTAAGCAATACCTTATGCTTATAAGGAATTGCTTGAAAGGAATAGCTTATTTTTTATTCATTAGGCTCAATGAGTATTTCTTACCTAAGTTTGCTCAGACTTTTTTTTTAGCTCTCTGAACTTTGTCATTTTTAGTTGAACTTTTTTTTGGGTTGCTAGCTGTTTCGAGGAGTGCATACTTAGAAATTCATATGTTTTTCCCCAATTTTTCTAAGAAGATAATATAAATAGATTGTACTGAAGCAGGTATGTAAAAATAAATGTAAAGTGGTTTGGATGGTATTGTATTTATTTTTAAATTAGTAATTATATTTTAAAAATGGGTGTTATTTGAGGATTTTTTTTAAAAAATTTTTTGATATCCGAAAGATTTTGTTATATCGACCCCTTTGCGCGAAATTATCGTATGTGCCAAAAACCAAATTATACAGGAGAGCGTTTTATCTACTTTTCTGTGCTTTAGCTTGCAACATCAAAACCAAATTTGGCATGTAGGGGAGAGTGGTACTAGTTGTCACAAAATTTGAATGAACCGCTGTAACTCCCACAAATCAAGCAATAATGGGACTGCAAAACTTGTAAACAAAAATTCAATCTTTTAGTCTTCAATCCTGATGTAAATAACATATATTATTTTAAAATATATTAAAAAATTTCCTTGATAAAAAATTAAACTCGTCTGTGACAAGTTACCCCACTCGTGGGGTAAGTTGTCCCAATGCGTAGTCCCCGTTGTCACACTTCTTAATCGTCATTGCTGCCACTCTCCGAAACACAATTTAACCAGCAATGTATTAAACTATCACTTTCAATGCATTATGTGCACAAAGTTTGCATTTTATAGATTGACGACAATTGTTATTGGATTTGACGATCGGCAACAATCTACACATAGGGAATCCACGTTATCTTCATTGATATTAGCTGTATTCGGCTTGCATCATGATATCTGAAGATGTCCGACCTCGGTTTGTAAGTCGTTTGCGATTTCTTGGCATATTTCCTTAATTTCAAATAAATCATAGAATATTTTCAAAATAATTATATGAAATTATATGGGACAACAAGCCCCACAAGCGCTGTGACAACCTGTACCATTTGGAAAAAAATGTTAACAATGTTCTGTAAATTTAATTATAAAGTTTTATCTCAAAATTCATAAGTATTTGCAAAATATAATATTAATTGTATTGGAAATTTATTTAAAGTTGAATATAACACACTTCTATTTGTTTAATTACAAAATTTAAAAATATATAAAAATGCACAAATCCAACTTAGTTTCTTAAATTTCTTTTAATTTTTGCAAAAGAACAACTAACGGCACTTAAACTTTCTTGGGATGCTAGACATTGCAATAGCGTATAGATGGCATTGATATTCCATTCGATAACTTGTTGAATCAAAAGATATCGGCGTTGTGACAACTAGTACTTGAGACAACGGGGACGAGTCTCCCCTACTTAGATTGTTAAGTAACACAACTAAAATCAAGAATTTTCCTGTGGAAAAGTTAACTTTATCCGAAAAAAACCTATTTTTGGCACATACGATAATTTCGCTCACAACGTTTCGCAAGTATGCTTGTAAAAAGTGGCACTTACGATAATATTAAAATATTTAAAATTGCAAATTAATTTAAACACAAAATTATTTGATATCTTAAATCTTTATGAAACTATTTCGTACCTGAAACAAAAAATTTTTAGTAGGTAATAATTTTATTTTTTGGTGAAATAGAAAAAATAAAATTAATCAAAAATGAAAGTGCTGGCTTTGAAAGTGAATAACTCGGTCATTTTACAAAGGATTTCTTTAATTTATTTGTTGGTTGAAATTCTAATTAATTATCAGTTCAATTTTGTTTCTCGTTTTTTTTCGAATTTTTATAATTTTTCAAAAAAAATCATAATAAATTTCTTTATTACGCAAAAAACTTTGATAAAATAACAATTAATATTCAAAACCAAAACTGGAATTATTAATTTTTAAAATTAATGGTGAAGTGAAAGAATCATGACAATTTCTCAATTCGTGTTCGTTTTCATATGAGCAATCATCGCTGCTACTGCTGCTGTAGGGCACCAGCGAGACCTAAGAAACCTGAAAAAGTTTTTTTTCTCATCACAACACAATAATTTTAAAAACATAAAAAACACGCAATTTATGAAACGTTACGCATTAAAACATCACCGTACAAGCATAATTACTTTATTTAATTTAAGTTATAATAATAATAAAACATAATAATTTAAGTTAATTATTTACTAACAGTTTCGGAAGCTCCATTCCATTATCAATAATAATGTAATCGTAATGTTTTCCGTAGACAACCTTTGAAATTGAGTGCTTCACAAAAGCTGCTAGTCTAATTAATGTTCATGAACCCAAAAAGAAAGCATGCGAAATAATTCTCTTAATCCTTAGTATTGCTTTACTTTAAGTAACGGTAAAACGAATAGAGGCATGGTACGAATAGGCTACATTAGGCGAGCAATCCGCTTCACATTCTTAAAAAAGAAAAAAAATGTAACTATAACAAAAACAAGTATGAATAATCATTGTAACATACGATAAAATATACATTAAATTCTTTGAGAACCTATAGGGATTTCAGCTACGATATTTTACAGGGTGATGCGTTGTAGGATGTAGAACAAATTTGCATCAAAAAGTCAATTTCGAAAAAAATGGCACATACGATTATTTCGCGCAAAGGGATCGATATGCAGCTGTCCGTGGCTGTACATTTTTCTTCATAAACTGAATACTACAGGTGTTGTGTCATCTTAAAAAATACAAACTCGTTGTCCGCTTCGTTCCGAAAAGTGCTGAATTTTTTTAAAAACCGTAAAAACCCATAAAAACTGGTAAAACCTTCATAAATCCTAAATTTTTCCCGATATCGCCATGAAACTTGGTGCATAAGTTTATCACTTCTATTCTATAATGATAATCTTCTAAAATGTCAGGTTTAAAAATTATCGGATGTGAAATGAATGAACGGAAATGAAAAAAAAATCGGATTAGAACTGCGCCTACCTCCCATATAAAGTGACATCATCAACATGGTAAAACATTTATAAATTCCATAGTTTTTAAGATATCGACTTGACGCATACATTTTTTTTTTCTTTAAAGTCAATGTTAAAAATCACCAAAATCTGACAAAAACCACTCTTGCCTCCCATATAAATGACGCGATCCGATTTGTGCTTTCTACACACTGTAGAAACCCAAAATTAGAAAAAAAATGTTTAACATATGCTGCGTTTTGTTGTTAGTCGTATTCTTTACTTACTAAATTACTTTTTTACTTACTGAATTGTTGTGCTAGTTTGTTGTGCTAGATGCTGTTTTTGTTTACACGGAGAGAAATTTGAGCTGAAAACAATCCCAAATCAATTTATTTTGGGAGTGATTCTGAGCTTAGCCATAATATTCTCGATATCAAGCCATTATGCGATCGTTTATCAAAAAATTAACACGCTCATTTGATCATAATGTATGTGATTTTTGGATTGTCCGTGAAAAAACAAAAATGCTCATTTGGGCCCAACTTATGACATTTTGGTATTGATTATAAAAAAAACATGCTCATTTGTGTCTAATGCATGTCATTTTTGGATTGTGAATAAAACAAGTTAATATGCTCTCTAATATAGGTTTTGAGCTCTATTAAGCTTTTTCATTAACGAACGTTTTGAGCTTGATTTTAGCCCATTTTTTCTCTCCGTGTAATGCAAGTACCCTACATAAAACAGGAGAAATTGTTTTGTTCTTTCGTTCGACCTCATGATTTTAAGTACGAAGTTTTCATGTTGACCATCAGGGTTTAAAGTTGTGACACGTATAGCGTTTTTCAATATTACGATCCAGTGCGAAGGTAACCAATTATATGAAAAATGGAGTTTTGCGGGAAATCACTTTGTAAAAAACGAAAATTTTCATTTTGAACGATTAAACAAAATGAAGAATCGCGATAAATTTGAAAAAATTTCCTGATTTGACCACAAAAAAATTAAATTGCTCACTAAAATTTCTACTTGTAATGTATATCGTTGTCCAGTTCCATGAAAGTATCTTTCTAACATGTCTTTGAAGAATGTTCTTCATCAAAAACTTTCGTTGCTAGAGCATTATTAGTGAAACAACCTCCTATAACCTACTAATTAACCGATTGCTGCCCAGGGTGTCAATATAGACCCCCACTTGCAATACATTTTTTTGCTTGTTTTTGCATTCCCTCTAGTTTAAAATCATAAAATAATTTTGTCCAACTTAATTGTTCTGGAAACTCCACTGTTGGCGAAAGTAATTAGTTTAAAATTTGAAAGCAGCGCTAATATCACTGGCGAAGTTTGACTGCACCTGTTCGAGAGCGAAACGGTGTTTTGCTGAATGCAATACATATATTCTTTAATCTTTTCTCTAAT
The DNA here is from genome assembly GCA_958299015.1 of Tetanocera ferruginea. Lineage (NCBI taxonomy): Eukaryota > Metazoa > Arthropoda > Insecta > Diptera > Sciomyzidae > Tetanocera > Tetanocera ferruginea. Next base: position 96,678,769 of record OY282641.1, on the reverse strand, counting down.
AAATTCATATTTTCTATAATTTAATACAACACATGTATATTTACATATATATCAAATACATGCATATTTAAGTTTCTTTATATTTTTTATGTATTTAAGTATACTTATAAGAACCGCAAGCATATTATTGCATCAGCCAAAGTGAACCTTTCTTTTAAAACTGCAAGCCGAGCTGCGCGCAACATAATTTAAAGTTAAGCTTGAAAACTTTAATATAAATATCACAAATTTAAAATACGAATTAATTTATGCTTATTCAAGTACTAAAAGTAAGAAACTCATTTGTTACTTTTTTTAAATCATAATTCTAATGAATTCTCATTATTACAGGAATTTTAAAGTTTTACTATTAAATTTAAATTAAATTTTTTAAAATAAATAGAATTTGGTGTACTTTAAAATCTGAAATTTGAATAAGTGTGGACAGGTGCGTTTACCGCAACATTTCTTTAAAATTCTTTTATTAATAATAAGAATTGAAATAATTTAAATTATTTAAAAAATTAAAAATACACTGCTGAGATGTCGCCCAAAAAGGACAAAGATTCCAAGTCATCCAAACAAAAGGCCAAAAGTGACTTCAAGTCGACGCAGCAAAGTAACGAAACCTGTTCAAAGTCGAGCTGCCCACTGTGCCAGGAGCCTGACGATGACGAAATGGTGCAGTGTGACACATGTGATGGTTTCATTACGTGTGCACCGGCACAACTGATGAGATCGAAAATGAGGATTGGTTCTGTAGTGAGTGCGTGGCAAAAACGGCTGCAGCGGGCGAAAAGACGCCAACCAATTCTATAACTTCAATGAAAACTGCAACATCATCTAAGCGGAGGGCTATCCAGCTTAAAATTCTGGAGGAAGAACGGTTGCTGCAGATGGAATACTTGAAGAAGAAGTTTCAGCTGCTTATGGATGATAGTGCTGACGAAGATGAGGTCGGTGATTCAACAAAAGCCGAACAGCAAGTCTCAAATGCCAAAAGTAAGGCTGCCGATACACAGGCAGAGACATTTTATGCAACACAGCAGAATACCGACGAACTGCGGGCCGGCGACCAAGCAAGTGCAATCACGGTCGTCGAAGCAGCTTCAGCCACTAAGCGCATGCAGGCTCAAGTAAGTTATCATCAGCTAAATAGTGCTTCTCTTGAAGCAAGAAGCACCCGAATGGTGCAGCCATCGGCAGAGGAATTTGTACCTCTTAGTGCGCATCAAATTGCTGCACGCCAGTCACTAGCCAAGGATTTGCCCATCTTTAGCGGTAGTCCTGAAGAGTGGCCGCTGTTCCACAGCAGCTTCGAGGGAAGTACTAAGTTGTGCGGCTTCACAAATGCGGAAAATCTTCTTCGCCTGCAAAGGAGTCTAAGAGGAAAGGCACATGAATTGGTTCAGAGCAGGCTACTCTTGCCTGATAATATTCCAAGCATTATTTCAACCCTACGGATGATATATGGGCGTCCGGAGATAATCATACGTTCCTTGATGACGAAGGTGCAAAATGAGCCTGCTCTGCGAGCGGACAAACTCGATACTATCATATCCTTTGCGCTCGTCGTTCAAAATATGTGCGCCACAATGGAAGCAGCTCATCTTCATGATCATCTATGCAATCCAGTGCTGCTCCAGGAGATAGTTGATAAATTGCCCGCCCAAATAAAATTAAATTGGGCAATGTATAAGCGATCACTTTCATCTGTAAATTTAGCAACTTTCAACACATGGCTTTTCGAGCTTGCAGAGACTGTAAGTGACGTTACACTCACACCATCATATTTTATTGACGGCAAAAATGACAAACGTCAAACAAAAGAAAAAGCGCATGTACACACACATGCAGAAGCAAAGGCAGAGAACCACGATGAAACAAAAAATTTGCGCAAATGTAAAGTATGCCATGCAAATTGTTCGCAAATAGAAAATTGTGAAAAATTTATTGCAATGAATTGAAACGATAAGTATAACGTTTTAAAACGATACAATCTATGCAGAACTTGCTTAAGACCACACTCAAATTCAAGATGCAGATTGAATAAATTGTGTGGAGTCAACGGGTGTATCTTTCGACACAATTCTCTTCTACACAAGAACAACAGCAACTTGTCACGTAATATAGAAGCAGCCACTACCGCGCAGTACAACTGCAATGCTCATCGGTCAACGCAACAAACTACTTTCTTCAGGATAGTTCCAGTCGTCCTTCACAGTGCTAGCGCAAAGGTGCATACCTTTGCCTTCCTAGACGAAGGGTCTTCGCTTACGCTTATGGATGCAGCACTGGCAAACGAGTTGAACGTCGCTGGACCCAAACAATCGCTCTGCTTAAAGTGGACTGGAGAAACTCAGCGTATAGAAGCAGATTCGCAAGTGGTTTCCGTGGAAATCTCAAGTTTTGCTAACAACAAAAGGTATTCGTTAAAAAATATCAGAACAGTCAAGTCTCTGAATTTGCCAGAGCAAACACTACGCGTGCATGACTTAGCTGCCAAGCATAAGCATTTGCGTGGCCTTCCGCTGGAGCCGTATGAAGCAGCTGCACCAAGAATCTTGATTGGCTTGGACAATTGGAAGCTTGGATTTCCACTGAAAGCGAAGGAAGGTACTGAAGGTGAACCAGGCGCTACAAAGACGCGCTTGGGCTGGGTAGTGTATGGCAGTTGCAAGCAAGGTAGTTCACAGCAGCCAGCATACAGCTTTCACATGTGTGCATGTGAAGAAAGCGACAAAGCACTCAACGAAATGATGAAAGATTATTTTTCGCTCGACAGCTTGGGTGTTTCAACGTTACCACAAGCAATAAGCGCAGAGGAGCGACGTGCAACCGAAATTTTGGAAAGCAGCACAATCAGAGTAAACGATCACTTTGAAACAGCCCTGCTATGGAAGTACGACGACGTAAAGCTGCCAAAAAGTTTTCCAATGGCGCTGCAACGTTACGAATGTTTTCGAAAAAAATTATTGAAAAATCCAGACTTGGTGGAAAATATAAAAATGCAAATGGAAAATTACCTAGAAAAAGGCTACATTCGTAAATTAAATGAGGCTGAGCTGAATGCATCCTATAAGAAGGAGTGGTACTTGCCCATTTTTGTTGTTGCAAATATAAAGAAACCTGGCAAGCTCCGAATGGTGTGGGACGCAGCTGCTCAAGTTGATGGCATCTCCTTGAACTCCATGCTTTCGAAGGGACCTGACCAGCTGATCTCGCTACTGTCGATTTTATGGCAATTTAGAGAAAATGCAGTAGCGGTTTCTGCAGATATCCGTGAGATGTTCCATCAAGTGAAGGTGCGTGAAGCGGATCAACAAGTCCAACGATTTTTGTGGAACGAAGACCTCACAAGCAGCGATCCTCACGTTTACGTTATGCAGGTGTTAACTTTCGGCGCTTCCTGCTCACCTAGCTGCGCTCAATTCGTGAAAAATAAGAACGCACAGGAGTTTGAGCAAAATTTTCCAGAGGCGGCTAGAGCCATTATAAAAAATCATTATGTAGATGATTTATTAATCAGCGTGGGCACAGAAGACGAGGCCATCAAGTTGGCTAACGAGATCAAGTACATCCATTCAAAGAGTGGTTTTGAAATTCGTAATTGGATATCGAATTCTCCAAAAGTTATAGGAGCACTTGGTGGTAAGCAAAAAGAGCCATATAAATTTAAATTTGAGTTGACAGAAGCACCAGTTGAACGCGTCCTCGGCATGTTGTGGTGCACAGAAACTGACAGCTTTACATATGATCTGTCGCCAAAGGCAGCACTATACCAGTTTTTAAATGGAAACACTCGCCCTACAAAGAGGCAAGTCCTGCGCGTGATGATGACTATCTTCGACCCCATTGGGCTGATTGCACATTTCATCGTGTACATCAAGATCTTGATGCAAGATATTTGGCGAGCTTCGTTGGATTGGGACGAGCAAATAAATGACGCTTATTTCAGAAAATGGAACACGTGGGTAACTCATTTAAAAACTATTAACAAATTTCAAATTCCCAGATGCTACTTCAACAAAATCAATAATGGTGAACATGACGACCTGCAGCTACACGTTTTTGTGGACGCAAGCGAACACGCTTTTGCAGCAGTGGCATACATAAGAGTCGCCAAAGAGTATCAAGTGGAATGCAGCATAATATCAGCAAAGACAAGAGTCGCACCACTGAAGTCAGCCTCGATTCCGCGCTTGGAACTGGAGGCAGCAAGGCTAGGAGCCCGCCTAGCAAACAGCATCGTCGAAGGTCACACGCTGAAGTTTTCGCAGCAGACATTCTGGTCAGACTCAAAGACTGTTTTAAGCTGGATACAGACAGATCACCGCAGGTATCGACAATATGTAGCTTTCAGGGTAAGTGAAATACTTGACCTGTCAAACATGAAGCAATGGAGGTATGTGCCCACCAAGTTAAATGTTGCTGACGATGCAACAAAGTGGCCTAACTCGCCCGATTTCACTTCGCCTGGACGCTGGTACAGAGGTCCGTCATTTTTAAAGGGACCTAAAGAGTCGTGGCCGCAAAACAGCGCGAAAAGCGAGACGACAGAAGAGCTCAAAACTCATATTGCACATCATTTTAAAAATGAACAAACTTTAATAGAAATGGAAAGATTTTCTAACTGGAACAAGCTAGTTCGAACACAAATTTATGTTCACCGATTTATTTGGAACCTGTCTGCTAAGAAAAAAGGTAAACAAAAATTGACTGGGTTTTTCGAAAAAAAAGAATTTATCAAGGCGGAGAATTTTTTCTATCGACTCGCACAAGTTGATGAATACAGCACCGAAATAGCTATTCTTCATGCATGCAAAGATGCACCCGGTGAAAAGAAAAAAAACATTGGAAAATCCAGCCATCTTTACAAGATGTCTCCATACTTAGACGAAGACGGCATAATTCGCATCCGAGGCAGAATCGATGCGGCTATGGGTATCGCTAGCAGCGTCAAGCGACCCATTTTATTGCCGAAAAATCATTACGTCACAAATTTAATTGTTTCTTTTTACCACCAGCGCTTTCATCATCAAAATAACGAAACTGTTATCAACGAATTGCGGCAAAAATATTCAATAAGTCGAATGCGCGTCGTTTTGAAAAAGGTTGTGAAAGCATGCCAGATGTGAAAAAATCAGCGAGCCGTGTCAAGACCCCCTGAAATGGCAGACCTACCTGCAGCGAGACTTTCAACATTCACAAGGCCTTTTTCATATACTGGACTTGATTATTTCGGCCCAATGAATGTCACTGTAGGTCGCCGAACAGAAAAGCGTTGGGGAGTTCTGCTTACATGCCTCACAACAAGAGCAGTTCACATCGAGGTAGCTAACAGTTTGTCCACTGATTCGTGCATTCTCGCAGTCAAAAGATTTATATCAAGACGTGGTGTTCCAACTGAAATAAGATGTGACAATGGAACAAATTTCCATGGCGCTGAGAGAGAATTACGAGAATACATCCAGCACCAAAATGCCCAACTAGCCCAGGAGTTCTCCAGCTCAAACACAAATTGGGTCTTCAACCCTCCGGCGTCACCCCATATGGGTGGGAGTTGGGAACGACTCGTTCAATCCATCAAAAAGACAATGCATCAAATTTTACCGTCACGCACTCCTACAGACGAGCTTCTGCACAGCATGCTCCTGGAAGCTGAGAGAACGATCAACATGCGTCCGTTGACTTATTTGCCGCTCGATGACGAAACGCAAGAAGCCCTCACTCCAAATCATTTCCTGTTAGGTTCTTCCAACGGTGAAAAACCTGACGGCATCCTATGTGACGACAACGTTTTATTGAAGAAACACTGGCTAAAATCTCAGCAGTTTGCCAATATCTTCTGGAAGAAATGGATTCAAGGATATCTTCCCATGTTGACTAGGCGCACCCGGTGGTATCAACCAGTGAAGCCAATCGAGGTAGGTGACATAGTGGTCATTGTCGATGATAACAACCCACGTAATGCGTGGCCAAAGGGCAAAGTGCTCAACGTGTCAGCCGGAGCCGATGGACAGGTACGTAAAGCTGTCGTACAGACTTCAACCGGTGTCTATGAAAGACCAGCCGTTCGATTAGCCGTACTAGATGTTCAACGTAAGGGTAAATCAGCCGATCCAGCTGACATACCGAGGGGGAGTGTTGGCGAAAGTAATTAGTTTAAAATTTGAAAGCAGCGCTAATATCACTGGCGAAGTTTGACTGCACCTGTTCGAGAGCGAAACGGTGTTTTGCTGAATGCAATACATATATTCATTAATCTTTTCTCTAATAAATTCATATTTTCTATAATTTAATACAACACATGTATATTTATATATATATCAAATACATGCATATTTAAGTTTCTTTATATTTTTTATGTATTTAAGTATACTTATAAGAACCGCAAGCATATTATTGCATCAGCCAAAGTGAACCTTTCTTTTAAAACTGCAAGCCGAGCTGCGCGCAACATAATTTAAAGTTAAGCTTGAAAACTTTAATATAAATATCACAAATTTAAAGTACGAATTAATTTATGCTTATTCAAGTACTAAAAGTAAGAAACTCATTTGTTACTTTTTTTAAATCATAATTCTAATGAATTCTCATTATTACAGGAATTTTAAAGTTTTACTATTAAATTTAAATTAAATTTTTTAAAATAAATAGAATTTGGTGTACTTTAAAATCTGAAATTTGAATAAGTGTGGACAGGTGCGTTTACCGCAACACTCCACTGTGCACCGTTTAATACATACTGAAAAAGTTGTTATGCATACATACTAAAGACCGCACAAAGCATTCTATTTATCACACCACACTATTGCACACTACTCTAGTGCAGTGTATTTCAGTGTAAGATTGATTCGAAATAAAATTGTTCTGAATGCAGCAAAGCAAACAAGCGTTGCCCTGGATAACTTGAACGCTTTTCACTATAGTTGCTGCAGTAGCGCAACAGTTTGCTGTGGAACAAAATATCTAACATAGACTGACAATGAAGTAAACCAACGGTAAATCATAGCAAGTATATCGAGTGCAATACTGTTGGGCCATCGATAAGTTTGCAGCGACGTTGATGTTTATATTTTTATGTCCTGCATGTTTTTTTCATTCAATAGCACGTGTGTCATGCACAGTGAAGCAAAAGCAATTAAACTGTTTTTATTAATTAAGATGCTTATTTATAAAAACCAATTGTACGTTAAAATTGAAATAAAAAAAAGTGGGATATAAAAATTAAAGTAGTCTTATATTAAATTGCTTAATATACATTATATTAATTGATATATTAATTAAAAAATATTGTTTCAGTGAAATTAGTCAATATATTTATTTTATCTTTTATTAAATAAATTCACATAAGAAAGATGGTTCATAAAATTTTCATTGGATCAAAACTTTTCCAGAAAACCACGTATATGAAATAGTTAAATTCTAGAGTCAACATGGCTATGGTAGGAGAAAATAAGTAGTCAACATGGCTGTGTAATTTTAAATATACAAATAATTTAAAATTATAAATCCAAATTTGTTGTTTACTGGAATTAAAATGAATTCGATATTTTACAAATTCTGTTCCACTATGCACTCTATGAATGACTATGAACTTTTTCCACTCTTTTACAACAATTTCAATTTTTCTATGATTTTTGCAATTCGCCGAATCAATCGCAGGCGCAGCTTCATCGCAACAATATAACACGTGTGTGTTGTTGCTGTTATGTTTCTTACGCTGTGTTGTTGTTTTTGCCCTTTAAGTTGGTTGCTTTTGAGCAGCAGCAGCGTGAAAAATCTTGCATGATGACCAGTGCTGTCACTTTATTATAATTTTTTTTTATTTTTTTACTTCTACCACTTTTTACACTAACTATATACATTTTTCATATTATTTAAATATTCTTAAAAAACCGAATAGTTATAATAAACACATCACATAATTTTAGAATTATTTCTTTCTATTTTGCATATAAAATAAATACAGGTTAGCAAAACAACTGTATTAGAATTATTATGAGAATGCAGCATTTCAATAATTTTTTTTGGGAAGAATGTGCCTACCACCCAATTTCTACAAAAAAAAAAAAACAAAAACAAATTGGCCATTTCAGCCCTTGAAAGGACTTTGACCGAGCTTCTTATGATCAATTGTGTTGTGTGTGTTATTAAATGTTTGCACACAATTGACCGAGAACTGGACCTACATGTTTTATGCCGACTCCTAACGGCTAAAGTTCATGTTCTCAAGAAGCTTTACATGGCATTATTTACTCTCTGAGGTTTTCCATTGTCTGCAGAGAGGTGGTGACCGATCAGAAAAATTTTTTATTGAAAAAAACTTTTCGCCGCGGCTGGGGATCGAACCCGGGCTCCGAGCATGCTAAGCCACACACTTAACCTGCATGCCACGGTCACCCAATTTCTACATCAACCACTAATTCTAGACACAATCTTCCACTATTAAATATGTGTTAGTGACATCACTGCTGGTAGCTTCCGCAGTCGCCTGGCAAAAAAAATCAAAACATACAAAATATAGTACTATGGTGCAGTATGTTATAGTGCACATTCTTTCTACTTCAGATTTGTTTACAAGTTCCAATGCTTGAATGTTATATTACTTGTTTATGCAGTGCTTGTTTAAATACCAAAACATATCTTACTGCAGTGCTTGGTTTGAAATGCTATGTGATAGTATTTGAAAGCATGGCAGATGCTTGCAAGTCATTTTGTTCATGCTTGTGCAGCTCTTTAATACATACATACATAGCGATAAATAAAAGTTAAGTGATTTAGGTTATTGAAGCAAAATTAAGCTAATAGTACAATGAATGGAGTGAATTAAGTAAGCAAGTGTATGACTAATGCAGGCTTCAAATCAGCGTTTTTGTGTGGCATACGGCAGCCATATACACACAAGTTCGATAGTTAAGAAGCTACTTCGCCAGCTTGGCACACTAGTTGGCTTGTTGACAAAAATTTTTGATTTTCTCTGTCCAACAAAGCAAACGAAAAACATTTCTATAGTCATTGCGAAACCAGGGTTGTATTGAAACATAAGTGTAGTACTATGTGGAGTACATTTTAATGATTTAAGTACGATATGAGAAATGTTTGGTACTTTTTGTTTTCTATTTGGTAGTACTCTATGTAAATTGCATACAGTATACGTGATAACTTTGTTAGGATTCAGTAAAATATTTGTTTCGAAAAAAGTAAGCAGGTGTTGAAGACTTGGAAAGCATTTTTGCTTTATTTTCCCCACAGAAATAATTTTATTTCGAAGCAATAAATACTTTTTTAAGAGTACATTTCTACTCTTCTCAAATGTAACCCTGTGTGTGCCAAACAAATACCGTAATTTGAACGCTCGCTTTCTCGAACACATACAAGCCGCCATATTGTTTGCGAACACGAGTTCCAGATGTGAAAGCCACATTAGGCAAGCGTTGTGGACTGTAATGATGTGTAAACGTGAAGATCAATGGCAATGATAAGCGTAAATACAAGTTTATAATAATCAGCAAATAGATCATCTTTGGTAGGCAAAAGGCAAATTTTCGTAATGGAACGAACAAGCTCCCCGGCTGCGGTTCTCAGTTTGACAACTCTGACCTTATCGTCGAGTCCGGAATTGTATTCTATAACTCGACCCATAATAACGACCACGTAGTTAATTTATTTATTTATATAAGCTTAATACAAGCAGTTTGAATACTTAAGAACTAAATTTTATAATTAACAGGGAGTATCTTAATTTACAATTTACAATGGTACCATATCTTAATTAGAAGAATACATTAGAGAGGGGGAGGAAATGTCGTTGGAGTTAAGAAGGATATTCCGGAGTAGTGGTCTGCTCAGGTGAAAATCGAATTCACTGATCAAACTATTGGTTACCCGAAGCATTCTGCTTATAGGTTCACTGCATCCATAGTCGGTGCGGTGAAAGTTAAGGTGGCAGAGAGGTATAGACCTAAGGTTGCGTGGGTTGGTATTAAAGGATATTAATTGGAGTAGTTCTGGGCAGTTAATGGTACCGCATACTAGTTGATGAATGAAGAGAACATCGGCAACTTCTCTTGCAAGTGTTTGCATGTTAATCAACTTCAGACGATTGGCATAAGGAGGTAAGTTGAAACTGTCAGAGCCAGGAAGACCACGAAGAGCGAAACGAATGAATCTGCGTTGAACGGTTTCGATTCGCATTGAATGGGTGTTGTAGATGGGAGACCAAACCTGGCTGGCATATTCGAGGATGGGTCTAACAAACGAAAGATAGAGAGATTTAGTGACGTAAGGATTGGAGAACTCTTTGGACCAGTGTTTCACGAAACCAAGTGCAGAGTTGGCTCTACTAATGATATTATCAATATGAGACCTAAAGTTAAGTTCCTTGTCGCAAATTACGCCTAAATCCCGTAAAAAGCATACAGAGGGAACTGGCTTGCCGAGAATGTAATACGTTCTCGGAGAAAGTTGTAGTCGCTTACGAGAATATGCTATAGCTTGACATTTGCTGACGTTGAGTTCCAGAAGATTATTTCGACACCAAATGGAAAAGCTGACCAGATCGTCTTGAAGTTTGCGAGAATCGGCATTAGTTTGTATGCGCCGATAGATTTTCATATCATCAGCATACACAGAAAGATTGGATTCATTGATGGTACCATCAACATCAGCAATTGTTAAGACGAATAGCAAAGGACCAAGGTGACTGCCTTGTGGGACACCAGAGGTAGCGGTAAAAGATTTTGAATTGGAAAATCTAAAGATGACATTATAACTGCGTTCTTCGAGATTTAATCCATGACATAAACAGAGATGGAAAACCAAAGGCTTTAAGCTTAAGAAGGATGATAGTGTGTGAGATTTTGTCAAACGCATTACTAAAGTCGGTGGAAACTGCATCAACTTCGTAACCACTTTCCAACGAGCATAAAGTGTATGAAACAAATTGTGTTAGGTTGGTGGTAGTCGATCTACCCTTGAGAAAACCATGTTGACTAGGAGGAAAGATAGATTTGCAATGGAAGAAGAGAATGTCGTAGACAATACTTTCAAAAATTTTGGGAGTACATGACAGTTTTGCAATAGGTCTGTAATTAGAAATATCATTTCTAGGTCCTTTTTTATGTAAAGGTATTATGTACGAGTTCTTCCATAACTTTGGAAAAACAGAGTTAGAAATAGAAAGTTGAAAGAGAGTCAAAAGGGGATGAGCCAAAAAGTTCGCGAATTTTTTGATGACAATAGCAGGCAACCCATCGGGTCCAGGAGAAAAATCATCTTTTAGATTATGTAGCTTTGCTAAGACATCAGTTAGTGTAATATCAATAGAAGTCAGCGAGGTTTGAGCACAATTCCTTAGTGAAGAAAAGTATTCATAGTCTAATTCATCCTTATGTCTTATGAATGACTGACTGAAGAAATTTGCAAATAGGTTTGCAATTATTTCCGGGTTATCTGAGGAGATATCTGAAAAAGTAAGGGTAGATGGATAGTTGTCAGATTTTCTTTAAATATTAATGAACTTGTAGAAGCTTTTAGGATCCGACACCAATTTTGTTTGAATATGAGCAAGATAAGACTCATATAGATGTTCACAGAGTGCAGAAAAATGGTTATAGGCGTGAAGATAATTTGTGAGGTCAATAGAAGAACGAGTAGATAAATACATGCGCCAAAGTTTGTTTCTTTTATTACGAAGTGAGCGTAATTCCTTATTATACCAGGGGGGAGATGACGAAAAGTTATTCTGCCTATTAAATGGGACAGATTGTGTGAAGTAGTCGAACATTTTGTCATAGAAGTGAGCAACAGCATTATCAACATTTCCATGGGCATTATCGAAAAGATGTTGGAAATCGATTCTACTGATTAAGATCTCAAGTTTTACAAAATCATTTTTCCGAAAGTTGAAGCTATACGCGTGCTCAAAGTGTGTGTTTATGATATTATTGTTGTAAGAAAGGGTAAGAGATAGAGGAGGATGGTAGTGATCGAGTGTTGAAAAAAGGTGGTTACTCGCAGAGATTACACAATTATCTGAATCTGAAGAAAAGGCAAGGTCTAATTGTCTACCTTTATTGTTTGTTACTCCGCTCAACTGGTAAAGGCCAGAGTCTAAAATGTAGGTAGTAAAGAGAATTTCTTTTTCAGATGTAGCAATTGAAGGGAAATAATGGCACTCGTCATCTGACAGAACCCATTGAAGGCTGGGAAGATTAAAGTCCCCCAGAAATATAACTGTGTCAGATTGGTCAATAAGATCAAAAAGTGAATCAATTGCGTCTACTGCGAGCTGATAACCATTCACTGGTTGAGAATATAGCAGCAGATAATGAATATGAACCGCTTTGCGATACAGACTATGGCACATTTAAATTCAAAATTAGCTGTATGGGATTTTTATACCCCCACGCGTACTGCGAAAGGGGTATATTAACTTTGTCACGACGTGTGTAACGCCCATAAGGAAGCGTGGTAGGTATAGAAAAGTATATATATTCTTGCTCAGCATCACCACCTGAGTTGATTTAGCCATGTCCGTCTGTCTGTCCGTCTGTCTGTCTGTGGACACGATAACAGCCGTAATATTCAAGCTATCGTAATGAAATTCGATATTTAAGCTTCTTTTAAAAAAACTAAGATCAAGTTCGAGAATGGGCTAAATCGGATGAAAACCACGCCTACCTCCCATGCAACCCCAATGATGAAAACTCCATAAAGAAACTAATATTTACGCTACAAAACTTAAATTCGGTGTTTGTATAGTCTATGACAAAACTCAGGTGTGATAGAAAAATGGGCGTCATCCACCCACTAACACGCCCACCTCCCATACAATCCTATTATTGAAGCCAATGTATAGAGGCTTGTGTCGAAGCTATAAAAGTAAAATTAAATATTTATTATTTTAATATAAAAAGTAAGACGTAAGAGAAAAATGGGCGCAATCCAGCCACGAACACACCCACCTCCCAAACAACCCCAAAACTGAAAACTATATATATAGGCTCCTGTCGAAGCTACAAAAGTAAAATTAGGTATTTATTCCTTTTATAATAAAACCAAGATGTGTTAGAAAAATGGGCGTCATCCATCGATGAACATGCCCACCTCCCATACAACTCATAATATTGGAAACTCTATAATCAGGCTGATATTTAAGCTACAGACCTGAAGTTGGGTATTTGTGTATGTATATTATATCAAAATTGAGGCGTGTTAGAAAAATTTGCATCAACCACTCAAGAACACGCCCACCTCCCATACAACCAATAATTGAAAACTTTATAAAAAGGCTTGTCTTTATTTTGTAGGAAAACAATTTGATATGAATGTATTTTAGACGTCATCAAAATAGTAAAATTCTTTGAAATCTCATATAAAAAGAGCTGCAATTTAAGATTTGTACCACTGCGAATCACCTGTGGGGGTATTTTAACTTCGGCCAAGTCGAAGATATACCTTACTAGTTTTACAAAGGATGGGTCGAAGCGATTGTGAATTGCAAGAAGGACACCACGACCTGAGGAGAGATCATCTTTATCGAGTCCATCGTCTTTGAACACCATGAAATCAGACGCAAATATCTCAGTATCCTTGAAATCCTGGGTAAGATTGGTCTCAGTTAGGGCAAAAGTATCGTAGGGAAGTTTAAGAGAGTTTAGAAACACAGTAGAGATTTTGGTGCGAAATCCTCTAACGTTTTGGTAGTACAGAGATACAAATAGTGGGCTTGGAATAGAGTTTTGATTATGCGAAAGCTGGTTAGGAATAATATTGTTGCTGCTCTTTACGGGACTTTTGAAGGTAAGAGACATGTTTTGACCTTACTTGAGCACCGTATGTGTCAAGATCTTCTTTGACTTGGTGGATCGTCAAACCGAGTTGCTCGTGGAAACTAGTAAATAACTTACATTATTCATCGACATCAGTAGGTAAACCTTCTTGCTGTATCAAGACTTTGAGGTTTGTCTTGGTTTTACCATCTATACATATGGAGACCGGTGCCTTATGCATATAAGCAAGATATAGACGCACATTGTTGTAAACACTGTTCTCTCTAAGACGAGAGAGGGCATATCTGCTCTCATTGTCAGCACAAGAATTTAAAGTAAGTTTAACTTTTGGTGGTTGAAGAGGGTCGATGAAAGAAGTAGGGCTACCAGGTTGGTTATGGGCTTCATTCGTGACTAAATCGGAAAGAGATGGGTTTATAGTATGGGAATGAACAAAGTTAGGATAGAGTGTGTGGAGAATGTTGCTCTTATTTTTATCTGATGGTACATCCGAGTTAGGATTGAGATTAAATGAGACTCGTTTTGGGTTAGAAGATGGAAGTGTGTGATTCGAGTTAGGTGATTTTGTAGTGTGATTGATCTGCCGAGTGAAAGTTGGAAAGATGTTAGTTTTAAGTTTCCAGTTAGGATCAGAGCTAGGACTGGTGTAAGGTAATTTTTTTTCGGAAGGTGTGTTTTTTGGATTAGGTAAAGTTGGAATATTTTTATATATAGTTTTCTTAGCATGAGAAATGTTGGAATTATTACTGCTAATATTTGAACTATTGTTTTTATTATAACTAGACTTAATGTTAAATTTAGAGTTATAAGTTTTACTTTTAGGTGGCCTCGTTGATTTGTCAACCCATGTTGAAACTTCAGCTATACTATCATTTAAACTAGATGATTGGGTAAATAGCCAGGCGAATTGAGAAGGGATGTAAATTTTGAAATTTGTGCTTTTTTTCCTACGGTTTGTGGACGTTTTCCGGCAATCCTCAATTGGAATCAGAATTCTTTACTTTCTTTGGAAAAGCTTGCAGACCCAAGAAACACTTGTTCTTAAAGGAAGACCTTTAACAAATAATGCGGTCTTCTCAATAACGTTCCCACTCGCAAGCTTATTAATTCTGTTTTCCCAATCAGCTTGGGTCCATGTTGTTCCAAATTGATGAACCATCTTACGAGGTGCAGCAACTGGAGTCTTATCCCGAAGTTTCTTTTGTGTTTTTCCGGTAGAGTTAGTTGAAGGAGGAGACTGAGCTGGTGAAGTTGTAAGCGTTGCTTCCGATATTTCCTCCAGGATAGAAGAAGAGTGACGGCGGGGAGAATCTGGATTATGTCGTGGTGTATAATCATCTCTGACGTGCGTAGATCTGACTTCACCAGCTATATCGGCGAGCGTAACTCGAAACACCGCTAAATCGTCGCTGATATCATTCATTTTTTGAAATAAGATTTCAAGCATTGGATCTGGTTGTTGAGACTGTTGTTTGGGTTCGCTGACTGATTGAAGCGCAATATCCATATCATTGCGCATAGACAAAATGTTGCTTAGAATCTCTTGATTAGGGTTATTTATTTTGAGAGATTCTAAGTTCCTCGTAAGCTCTATTTTGAGTTCGTTTAGCGCGGATTCAAATGTTAAATTCCTGTTGCTTTCATTTATTGCATCGTTTATGCAGTGCAATTTTTTTGACACTGTTGCAATGCTTGATTTGTTGGCATTGCACACAGATTCAATTTTATCCATGTCAACAGAAAAGTTTGATAAAAAATCAAGACTGGGAAGTTTGTGTTGTAGCTTCTTTTGCTCAGAGTGAATCGCGTTAAGTGTATCGCTTAAGCATTTAATTGCTTTAAGAATATGCGAAAGTTGCATCTCACTACACTCATCACAAAAGAATTTGAAGTGGACAGCGTATTCCTGCATGTAATTAAGGCTTCTTTTACTCATGCCTACGCAGGTACAGTGATAGGATTTGCCGCAAAGCCCATTGCATATAAGCTTGAAAGCATTTTTGTCGTCATTGGAACAATTGATGTTGGCACAGTTGAACTCCGTTTTCAAAATTTAGCAAAGTTTTTTTTTTTTTTATTGACACAAAAAATTTACAAAAGTTAGTCTATTAGGTGATTGTAGGTGAGCGATATGGGAAGTGAAGAGCTCGCTTTTTAAGTTGACACAAAAAACTTAGTAAGCAGAATTGAACTATAGCGTACAATTTAGAACTCGCCGTTTTTGTTGACACAATAACTTTTTTTCTCTTCTGTTTGAATTAATTCTTCAAATGTGAGTAATTTATCACCGACTGCTCGCTTCAAGTGAAACTTTTCCCTTTTAACTCCAGTCTCTCAGTAACTGCCCATGTGTGGCGCGCGTGCCAAGGGATAGATGAATCGGCAAAAAATGCACTGACCTTAGTATCAGACGAGCAGATTTCGAGCATATTGCGAAGTTCCTTTTCGGCACCGACAAAATTGGTGCCGTTGTCAGAGTGAATGTGTTTGCAATAACCACGGCGACTGATGAACCTCCTGTAAGCGTTTAAAAAGGCGGCGGAAGAAAGGTATCTTACGAATTCGAGGTGCATAGCTCCGGTGCCCATACAAATAAAAGCAGCGATATATCCCTTCACAGATTAAGGTCTTCTCTCCTAGCGGTATATTTATATGTGTACAGACCTGTAAAGTCTACAGCACTTCTCAGGAAACAGCGTGTGTAAGTAGATCGGCTAATTGGTAGATCACCCATAGTTTTTTGAAGCGGAAAACGGTTGATCCTTGTGCAATTGACGCAAATGCGGTATATTTTTCGCATGAGATTGCGAGCGCCAATGACCCAAAAGCGGCGTTGTAGAACGTCTGCATAATTTTCGGTACGTGTAGCGTATATGCGTGTATGGCTTGGATGACAAGTTTTTTGACAATATAATAGGGTGTTTCATGTCGAGCGAAATTATTTGAATTCTTTGTGCGGCCTCCTAAACGTAATATGTTGGTTTCATCGAAGAAAGGTTGTAATCGTGAAAGACTGCTGCGGTGTGGTAAGGGTTATAAATATAAGATTTCGATAGAAAAACTGTTATTTTGGCTATACTTAACTAAGGTGCGTTCAGCGTTTCGGATTTCGTTGTGTGATTTTGCTCACGTGTTGTTTATAAATTGCAAAACATATGCCATAACCCTTTTGAACCTTTGAAGCGATGAATATCTGATGCATATCTGATGAGCGATGCAGGCTACACTCTTTTCCTTGCGCGTCTCTAGATTTATTGTGTGTGTTGGTAACGTTTCCTTTGGCCAAAGGTTTTGCGGCTGCTTCAGCCAAGGAGGTTCTTGCCACCAAAGCTGATATTGTAGAAGATCGGAAGGCGAGGATCCTCTTGAAGCACAATTTGCAGGATTGTGTTTAGAGATCAGAGATCACATCCTGAATTTCAGCTGTTGGATTTGCAACGAATGTGAACCATCGACTAAGATGGCTTCGCAACCAAACTAAAGTCACAGTAAAATCCGACCAAGCGTACAAACAATGCGACTTATTTTCTCTAAGCGGGGTAATGTTGTTGTCTTAAGCGGAGCCACTGTAGTTTTTGCAGCAACTAAAGTTACTTTTATTGATTGATCAGCGAAAAGAGTCCTTGAGTATAGCACAGCTGCATATGCAAGCACGGACGCATCAGCGAACACATGCAGCTCGGTAGACGATTTAGCTTCTCCGGTTCCAAGCCATCGTTGAGGCTTAATCGTGGAAAGATTTGCGAGGTCAAAGTGGTGATTCAGCAATTTGTTGGATATTTCAAGCGGTACAGCGTCATCCCAATCAACTTCAGAACGCCAAAGATGTTGGAACCATATCTTTGATTTTATAGTACATGGTGCGATAATACGCAGCGGGTCAAATAACAGACTAACGTCGGACAGGAAGGCTCTTATTAATAAAAATTGAGATGGTTTATTTAAATTTACCTCGAAAGTAATGAAATCGTTCTACGTATTCCAAGTAAGGCCCAAGGCTCGTACCTGTAGGTTATCTGCTAAGAATTAAAATGCTCTCTTGGAGCCATTCGGCAAATCTTGAAGAGAATCGTCGCAGTTTGTTGCTCATTTTCTTAGCTCGAAACATCCTGAATACAGCACCTCAGAAATTTTCCCTTTGTAATGTGCAAAGCGCTTCCTTGGTGGACGCACCCGTGAAAGTCGTCCATGCAGAAATCTCGAAGTATGACTTCAGTGGCAGCGGGTTGAGTAGATTTTTTATCTTTTGCGGTTTGTTGCAGTGACTTCACTGCTAAGTGAGAATCAGAGGCCATCCCATACGTTACACTTAGTAAACGGTAATCTTGCATTGGTTCGGATGGCTTGTCACACCATACAATTCTCTGGAAGTTTGTATGTTCGTCAGACACGCAAACCTGGGGATACATCTTGGCAATGTCGGTGGTCATAGCGCAGCAGTGTTCTAAAACGCAGCAGAACAGCAAAAAGTTCATGTAGTATGGCGGACCCGCCATAAGGGCATCATTAAGAGAGTACCCTGAAGAACTTCATCGAAGCATCGAAGACCACCCTTAACTTTGTGGTCGTGCTTGAATTCTTTAGCACTGGGTGGTGCGGTATATAAAACGAAACTATGGAAACATCATTTACTGGCTCCATGTGACCAATTTATTGAAGCTCTAGCATAAACGCCTTATAGTCTAAATGTATAGAAGATTTAGTGGCAAGTTGCCTTTCCATGTGAAGAAATTTACGTACGGCCAGAGTTCTAGTTTCACCAAGTGAAATGTCCCTTTTTAACGGAAATTGGACAATAAAACTACCGTCAGTAAAGCGGCGATGAGTTTTTCAAAAACTCTTCCTCGGCAGTTAAGTGCTTTCGTGTTGGTTTCTCTTCTAGTTCCCAAAATCTGCTGAAGGCTCGTAAGAGTTGAACATCGCAAAACAAACTGCAAACATGCATGTTATAATCTTTAAAGTTATCAACTCGACCGAACAAAACCCAACCAAAAGTAGTGTTTAAGGCCAGTGGAGCGTCAATCAATCCCTTGCGTATTTCTGTAGTGAGAAATTGTGACATTTCATTCATTCTTAAAAGTATATGTATCAGCGAGAGCTTACCCAATTATGTGCGGCCACGAGGCAACTTCCACGTTTGCAACAGGCAATTCGTAGTTTTTTGCGGAATAAGTGCATGAATCCGAAACTGGCTGCTGGACGTGCGCGGTGATAGCGTAAACTTTGCTTCATTTCTTGACTTTTCTCCTTGACCGGACCGGTTCTTCTGGAAGAAACATGGTGAGATATGACTGCATCATTGGCAGGTTCATCTCTCTTTTACGTACTTTCGCGTGCTGTATGAATAGCGACTGCTGTAGAAGATCTCAATGCAGATGTGGGTACTATAGCTTGCGGTTCAGTACATGCGATATAGAGTACTAGGTTCGAAGCAGTTTGCAGTATATTACCCTTGCTAGTGGTTGTTGCGTTTGCAGATAAATTCTGTGCGGCGGTGTAATTGTATTCTGAAATTGCTGCATGAAAAGAAGAATGATGTCGTTTTTGACACATGAGGCATGTGGATGAGCTGCGGCACTTAGCAAAAACGTGCCCTGTGCTAAGGCAGTACATTTTCTTTTTTTTCAGTCAAGTCTGCCTTATAGTACGTTCATATAGACTTCATTTAACATGTTAAAAGAAAAAAAATTTTCATTCAACTCAATCGTTCACATTGCCTGAACTTGTTTAAAATTTGTGAGGAACTGAAATTTGGGACAAATTTCAGCCCACATGAAAGTTCAACCACAACAACAACAGCCGCAACGACAACAACAACAACAGCCGCAACAACAACAACAGCAACAATATTTTGCTTCCAACAACAGCAACTTTAGACAACAACACCAACAACAACAACATACGGGCGTATAAAGAAGAAATAGTAGAAGAAATAGCAAGCCAAGCAACAACAACAACAACAGCGGTGCAATAAAATATAAACAAACATAAAACCAAGAGCAATAACAACAACAACTGCTTAGAAGACAAACAAAGACACATAACTACAAGAATTGCACATGCCACCAAACAACGGTATGTAATGCAGGCACACAAAATTATAACAACAATGTTAAACACGCGCCGAAATATGAACAATAACAAAGCCACAGCACAATAACAACAACGTAGGCAAGCCAGAGCTTGAGACAAAGCTAAGAAGTAAACACGCGGCTTAAGGACAACAACAAGAAACTGGTGCACAGTTAGATGTGCAAAAACATTTGATGAAAAATCGCACAAACAAGATCCCGTTAGCAAATTCAGCGATTTTTGTGCTGTAAAAAGGGAGGCTGTGAAAGGTAAGACATCCCTTCCTATCCCTTTATTCCGGGTTTCGAGCTTTTCTAAGCGGTTACCCTAGTAGAATTTGAATATTATTTATAAGATCGGGTTTCGAGCTTTTCTAAAGTGGTTACCCTAGTAGAACTAGAGAAAACTGTATGTTTCGGGTTTCGAGCTTTTCTAAGCGGTTACCCTAGTAGAACTAGAGAAAACTGTATGTTTCGGGTTTCGAGCTTTTCTAAGCGGTTACCCTAGTAGAACTAGAGAACACTGTATGTTTCGGGTTTCGAGCTTTTCTAAGCGGTTACCCTTGTAGAACTAGAGAACACTGTATGTTTCGGGTTTCGAGCTTTTCTAAGCGGTTCTAAGTAGCACTAGATACATCCTGGAACCTCAAAATCCCACATAAACTCCTTAATCCCCACTTTCACGAGTCAGCAAACGGAGCGGAAGACCGGAGGACCGAGAAAACGCAGGACATAGGACATCTCAGGACATCGCAGGACATCAGGAAGATTAGCAACTAGAGTCAAATAATAATAGTTGAATGATATGCTTAATAATATAAATGAAAAATTAATCAAATTTGTAATCATACCATTAATAATAGTGAACTTAAATAATAAATCAGAAGTTTATTCCTCTTAAAAAAACGCTTTTGGTCTCAAATAAATAAATATTTTTGTACAGAACCCTGGGTATCCGGCGAGATATACCCAGGCTTAAAAACTTCGTTACAAATGGCGCCCGAGCAGGGACCAAAAGCAGTTTAAAAGAAAAAAAAACGAAGATTATTAGTTTTGATTGAATTGAAAAGAAAAAAAAAAAAGAATTTTAGAAAAATAAAAGAAACTTGAGTGAAAAAAAACTATAGAAAGGACTAAGCTAAAAAAAAACAAAAAAATATCCGGAAAGAACATAGTGAAAGAGAAAAAAAAAAAAGAACTTTGAAAAAAAGAAACTTAGTGGAAAAAAAAAACATTATTGAAAGGACTATAGAAAAAAAAGAGATAAGTGTGAAAAAAGAAATAAACAAAAATTTAAAATGGTTAAAACAAGGTGGATTTATCATCTCTCCAAGGAGGAACTGCAGGAATATATGAGCGAGGTAAGCTTAGAAGTTCAAGGTACGGTCGATGAATTGCGAAAGCGATTTTCTAGCTGGATAAGCAGCGAAAACAGGACGCTCCAGCAGGAACAACGATTACAGGAGTTAGAATTGAAGCATGGGCGTAGTACGTCACCTGGACCACAAACGCAGGCTAAACTGCCAGAATTCCGGATAATACCGCCGTTAGGAGCTCCACAAGAGGACATGACAGTGGTTAGTCGTGGAACCACGGGTACCTCTTATGCAACTGTTATCGACCAAGTCAGGAAGTGGTCTGCTCGATACGACGGGGGTAGAGACCCCATCGCATTTATTGAAAGGGTGGAGGAGCTTACAGAAGTTTACGGACTGGAGCCGAACATGATCCCAAGAACGATGCCAGAACTGTTGAAGGATAATGCCTTGGCCTGGTACAGGAACACAACGCGGCAATGGGCGTCATGGGAAAAATTCAATGAGGAATTTTTGAAACTTTTCCTTCCACATCGGTTCTTGGAACGATTAGAAGATGAGATCCGGAGCTGCAAGCAAAAAAAACACGAATCGTTCAAGGAATTCGCAACCAGGATGCAAACGCTTACACGCCATGCTAGGTACACGGAAGAACAGACATTGGATAGAATCTTTAGAAATAGCTTGGTGGAATACCAGTTCTACATCCGGCTCAGAGATTTTTGCAATCTCAGCGAACTTACCGAGATGGCAGAAGATTTTGAAGCGCCACCAGACGCGAAAGAGCCAACTACAGGAGGTCAAGCACGCCAGCGAACAGAGCAGTACCGTATGTTAAAACAGGCACCGGGTAATGGCCCTGTGGATGTCCGGACAGCTTGTTTCCGGTGTGGTCAGGATGGTCATCGTAGAAGTCAATGCAGGAATGAGAGGATGGTTTTCTGTTGGAAGTGCGGGAAACATAACAAGCTGACATTTGAATGTTGCGATCGGGATTCGGAAAACACTCAGGGATTCCGGCAGAGACGAGGATTATCGGAATCCCTTCAACAAAGCGCTCCTCGTACCCAACGCAACCATTAGGGTTTGAGCGAAGCCGCATCTTCGCTAAAGTGACTGGAACTACAAGAAGCTTTGGGAGCGAGTTATTTGCAAGAACACTTCGAAGACAGGGTGTAAGCATTCCTATCAGGACGCAGGTGAGATTGGCAGACGGTACAATAAAAGAACTCAGGGAGGCGTTAGAAATTAAGGTCAGGCTGGGAACGTCACAATGTTTTTTGGAACTATTGGTCATGCAGGATGTGACAGACAACTTAATTCTAGGAATGGATTTTTTGATGTGGACAAGAGCAACTTTTACATGTGGTGGTAGTAGCATCACGCTTAGTGGAACAGTCGGGATGGAATACGATAAGGATCTGGATATGTGTTCTTTGGTGCAGACTAAAATGAAAGACGAACAAGGCAAAAGTAACAGGAAAATTATTACAGGTGAGTAAAACGTGGAGCTCAAAAGCGAGACAGGGGAACAGGAGCAAATAAGAATATTTCTGGAAGATGAATTACGGGAGTTTGAGAAGCTGCGGAATGTTTCGAATATTACCAGTCACAAAATTATTATGAAACATGATCAGCCAATTAAGCAGCGGTATTTTCCAAAGAACCCAGCAATGCAGGCTATAATAAATAAAGAAGTCGAAGAGCTAATCGAGACGGGATGCGTTGAACCGTCGCATAGCCCGTATAGTGCACCAATAGTTCTGGTTAAAAAAAAAGACAGGTGACACTCTGAAAAAGGCATTCGATATGAAGTACCAAAGGTATTAATCACAGAAAATGGAACACAGTTCTGCAGCAAGCCGTTTCAAAAATATGTACAGGAACTAGGAGTTCGACAACAGTTTACAGCACCCTATACACCGCAAGAGAACCCCACAGAACGAGCAAATAGAAACGTAAAAGAATCATCGCACAACTCACTGGAACGGATCAGAAGAAATGGGACAGTCTTCTTCCCGAGATATCGTTGGCGCTGAACACAGGAGTCTCAGATACAACAGGATTTAGTCCAGCTTTCTTAACGCAAGGCAGAGAACCCAGGTTACCTAAAGCCCTTTATGACGAGCAAGCACTTGGCTCAGGTAGCAGAGCGCAAACACCAGATGAAAGACACACAAGATTACAGGAAGTGTTTCAAATTGTCCGTCGGAACCTCAAACGAGCACCTCAGGATCAGGCAAGACACAAAAATCTGCGACGAAGATCTTGGAAACCGGAAGTAGGACAAGAAGTACTGGTAAAGCAACATCATTTGTCTAAAGCTGTGGACCAATTTAATGTTAAGCTGGTACCAAAATTCGATAGCCCATATCGCGTAATGGGATTTACATCACCAGTAATAGTCCAGCTGAAGAAGGATGGAGAAGATCGAGTAAGGACAGCACACGTGGGCGAAGTCAAAGAATTCCCTCCAAATAATAGCGAGGAAGCAGCAGCACAAGATGGAAACCAGTCAGGATCTCGGCGAGAGAATTCCCGACCATAAATGTTGTAGTCATTGTTTTGATCGTGTTTGTCAGTAGAGGTAGAAATAATTGTCGTTGAAACCTATTAATTAAAGTTCTTCCATTATTTAGAAACAAACCAACCAACCAACCAACCAACCAACCGACAACAACATGCAAGCTAACAAGCAATATATCGATGAGCTGGGCCGTATGGCAGATATGGTCGAGAATAGCCCAACGGCTGCGAAGAGGCAGTGCCTTGTAGACCTTAGAAGAGCGCTGGACGTAGGACCCAAGACCGAAGGACCCCTCTTCACGTACCCTCAAGGAACAGGCGGGGTGGCTATAAGATTCCGGGAATATTTGCGGCTGACGGAGGGCATCTACATCAACGACGCCCTTATAGAATTTGCGATGAAGTGGATCCTTCATCACCGAAAAACAGCGTACTCGGACCTATATGTTTAGTCCATACTTCTATAGCCAGCTGGCTAAGGGAACAACAGCGGAAGAGCGTAACCAGAGGGTCAGGCGTTGGACAAAAAGTGTATATCTCTTCGAGATGGACCACATCTTCATGCCCATCTGCGAAAATAACCACTGGTTCTTGATGGTGGCCTGCTACCCGAACCTCAGAGGGCCAAGGATGTTTGATCATCGCGACGAAGAAGGCGTCTATGGGCTTAAGCAGAGCCTTGTGCTGCAGTTCGACTCCCTAGCACCGAAGAATCCACGGGAAGATGTCGCCGGAGTAATTCGAGGCTACTTTGAAGTAGAGCACACCATCCGGAAGAGTTTCGAACCGAGTTGAAAGTTTACTGCGGAAGACATAAGATAACCTTGGTGACGGTACCTCAGCAGACAAACGGTACCGACTGTGGTATATACCGGCTGATGTACGTGGAGAAGTTTTTCACCAGCCCGATCCTAAATTACCGACTACCAATCACCAAAAAGGCAGAGTGGTTCGACGTAAAGGCTGTACAGAAGAAGAGAGGTGAACTGGCAACACTGGTGCAGGAGCTGGCGGGAGACGCTATTCTACTGAGTCTGGGCAGAGGACATAACAAGGCAACTGGTAACGACACTGGCAACGAAAACGGCAATACAAAGGAACCTGGTAACGAAACAAACAAGAGAACTGGCAACTCAACTGGCAACGACACGGCAAGTGAAACTCTTAACAAATCTGGAAACGATACTGGCATCGAAAAAGGCCATCCAAAGGAACCTGGTAGCGAAACAAACAAGGGAACTTGCAACAAAACTGGCAACGAAACGGCAAATGAAACTTTTAACAAATCTGGAAACGACATTGGCAACAACAACGGAGACGAGGAGGAAACGGGAAACAAATTAGGCTACGAAGCAGGAAACACCATTGGCAACGAACCCAGCGAACGAACGATTTACGAATACGATGATATATTCAGGTATCATGACGACCACGGCGATGAAAATGACCCAAAAGATACCGATCAAGGCTGGTATCAACTCCCAGCGGAGAAAAAGTCGATCGGAATCCAGCCACAGGAACCATCCCCAGGACATTGTTTCCGATTCGTGGACGTGGTGGAGTTGATCGGGCCGAAAAGTGTTTTGCTGCCAGACCATATCCGCTGCGGAATATCTGAACAAGTGGCCGATATGTATTGCATCAACGGGACGCAGAGGCTGAATTTCTGGATGGGACCTTTTCGGGTGAAAGTGTCCAAGTCGGGCATAACAATGCTTCCTCGCCCCGGAAGTACTGAGGGGATGTGAGGAACTGAAATTTGGGACAAATTTCAGCCCACATGAAAGTTCAACCACAACAACAGCAGCCGCAACAAAAACAACAACAACAATATTTTGCTTCCAACAACAGCAACTTAAGACAACAACACCAACAACAACAACCACAACAACTAAAACAAAAACAACAACAACAACAAAAACAACAACAACGACAACAACAACAACAGCGGGCGTATGAAGAAGAAATAGTAGGAGGCTTGAAAAATAGCAAGCCAAGCAACAACAACAACAACAGCGGTGCAATAAAATATAAACAAACGTAAAACCAAGAGCAATAACAACAACAACTGCTTAGAAGACTAACAAAGACACATAACTTCAAGAATTGCACACGCCACCAAACAACGGTATGTAATGCAGGCACACAAAATGATAACAACAATGTTAAACACGCGCCGAAATATGAACAATAACAAAGCCACAGCACAATAACAACAACGTAGGCGAGCCAGAGCTTGAGACAAAGCTAAGAAGTAAACACGCGGCTTAAGGACAACAACAAGAAACTGGTGCACAGTTAGATGTGCAAAAACATTTGATGAAAAATCGCACCAACAAGATCCCGTTAGCAAATTCAGCGATTTTTGTGCTATAAAAAGGGAGGCTGAAGACAGAAACGATCTCTTTGATCGCTGATCGTGAAAGGTAAGACATCCCTTCCTATCCCTTTATTCCGGGTTTCGAGCTTTTCTAAGCGGTTACCCTAGTAGAACTAGAGAAAACTGTATGTTTCGGGTTTCGAGCTTTTCTAAGCGGTTACCCTAGTAGAACTAGAGAACACTGTATGTTTCGGGTTTCGAGCTTTTCTAAGCGGTTACCCTAGTAGCACTAGGGCGCTCCTAAGTCCCCACTTTCACGAGTCAGCAAACGGAGCGGAAGACCGGAGGACCGAGAAAACGCAGGACATCGCAGGACATCTCAGGACATCGCAGGACATTAGGAAGATTAGTAACTAGAGTCAAATAATAAAAGTTGAATGATATGCTTAATAATATAAATGAAAAATTAATCAAATTTGTAACCATACCATTAATAATAGTGAACTTAAATAATAAATCAGAAGTTTATTACTCTTAAAAAAACGCTTTTGGGCTCAAATAAATAAATATTTTTGTACAGAACCCTGGGTATCCGGCGAGATATACCCAGGCTTAAAAACTTCGTTACAAATTGACGGCTTGTTTGTTTATGTTTTGGAATAAATAAACAGAAATGTTTTGATACGACAAAAAATCTCTGCTCTGCAGCTGCTGCGCTTTTCGTCAGATGACTAACTTGTCGTATTTTTATCACGAATTTCGTGAACAAACGCTTCCCATTCTTGCACAATTGTGTGCTCATATGGAAACGTTCGCAAAAATGGAGGAAAGGAGAACAACCTGCTTTATAACATTAAATTTTGTAAAAGTTTTTTTTTGAAAATTCATAAAATATTAAATTATTTATTTTCTGACAAATTTATTGACATATTTTTTCAAATTCTAAAGCTTTTCAGATTTGGGAGTATTAAAAAAAAACAAAAGCTTTTCTGTCATTAGCAGGTACACACACCAGCATTTGAACTCGTTGAAAATGCTGCAATTATACGCATTTAACTTCATCAAAACTTCATTGGTGAACTTGTTTTTCGATTTAACGTCATTAACTCGATTTTACCTAATTATCGCTCAATGTGAAGGTACTATTAGTTCGGAAATGGGGAGATAGTTAAGTAAGAGAGAAAGTGAAACCAAGAGAAGCAAGTGTTAAATATTGTTTGTGTAGCTGAGCGCCATATCAACATGCGAATCTGAGGCAAGTGTTATGCCTTTACCTCAGTCAATTCGAGTTATTAAGCAATCTCATTCCACAAACGTCTCTACCACCAACTATAACTTCCAAAGCCGTATATATTGATTAATTTTTCATTTTAATTGATTAGAAATGAGGGAAGAATTAAAGAAAGGTAAAAGCGCAGGACCATGGCTAGACCGGGATTCGAACCCGGAACCTCTGCGTTGGCAGTCAAGCACGCTAACCACTCGACTACCGAGGACCCAATTGCAAATGCGTGTTATTTGAATTGCAGCAGGATCTACCTTTTCTACTGCATGCAGAACAGACAATGTTGTTTTGTTGTTTTTTAATCGGTATTTTTTTGTTGTAGTTCGATGGTTTAGCAGCATTTGCTACCATTGCTAAGAGCAGAGTCTTCATAAATTTGTTCGATTGCTAAAATCGAGTGAAAATGCTTTTGTATGATTATGCGTACAACTTTGTTACGCGTCTGCACCAAATCCCAAGCATAATACTTTGCACCTGAAATCTTAAAACCATAAGGTTTTATCACCATAAGGGCTTCACCCTTGAGGCAGCTGCGCAAGTATTGCAATGTCCATCTAAAAGATTAGTATTCGAATCTATTAGCGATTGAAAAGCATCATGAACACGGAATGGAAAACATCTGGCGAAGAAAATTATGGTAAATCCCAAGGTTCATTTATATAAAGCTGCGTAAATTTTTGACGTTTTCTCATTTTGGCACACTTTTTTTAAAATCAGAGCAAAAGAGCGTAGTCATTTGAGCAAAGAACTCACGCGGTTGCCTGAATATAATACTATTTGGTCATTTTTTGTATTACTATTTGGTCAAATGAACACTAAAATTTTTGTTTTGTACTTATATTACTCCTTTCTTTTTATCTGTAAATTCGGATATCCTGATAAAATTAATATGCCTATTACGGTTCACAGCAAAAAACTGTTGTCTTCTATCAAGTAGATACAACAGACAAGAAGAGATAGCAGTTTTGAGCTATTATGGTTCACAACAATACTTACTTACTTACTTAGATATCGCTTACAACCGTTCGTCTAAAAATTTGCGCCAGCCTCTTTTGTCGTGCGCTTTCTGGCGCCAGTTGGAAACTCCAAGCGTTGTCAGGTTATTCAATGCCTGGTCTTTCCAACGGAGATGCGGTCTTCCTCGTCTGCGTTGTCCACCGCTGGGTACCGAATCCAATAATTTTTTCGCTGGAACTTCGTCGTTCATACTTTCGGCATGACCTTGCCAGTGAAGCCGCTCTCTTAATACGCTTGAGTATATCGATGTCGGCATATAGCTCATACAGCTCGTCGTTCCATCGTATTCGGTACTCGCCATTGACGTAGATTGGGCCATAGATCTTGCGAAGGATTTTTCTCTCGAACGCTCCCAAAGTACTTTCATCAGAGCTGCTCAACGTGCAGGTTTATGATGCGTTTTGTAGGACGGGCATGATTATTGACTTAAAGAGCGTCAGTTTTGTTCATCGAGAGAGAGCTCTGCTTCTCAATTGCCTACTGAGCCCAAAGTAACACCTGTTGGCAAGAGTTATCCTTCGTTTAATCTCAATACTGATATCGATGGAGAAGTCAATGCTGGATCCCCGGTAAGCAAAGTCCTTCACTCTCCAAAGAAGGTGTTGTCAACAGTGACGTGGTTTCCAAGACGCTGGGATTATTTGTTTGTTGACACAAGATTCTTAGTTTTTTCTGCGTTCACTGCAAGACCCATTTGACTAGACTCCTTTTCTAGTATAGAGAATGCTGCACTGACTTCGTGCGAATTGTGGCCAATGATATCAATATCATCAGCATACGCCAGCAGCAAAACACTCTTATGGAAAAATGTGCCTCTGCGTCCTAGGTCAGCAGCTCGGATGATCTTCTCCGTGACTAATTAAAGAAGTCGCACGATAAGGAATCACCTTGTCTGAAACCTCGCTTGGTATCGAACGAAAAGGAGAGGTTCTTCCCGATTTTCACTTCGCTGCTGGTGTTGTTCAGTGTCATCTTGCAAAGACGTATTAGCTTCGCAGGAATACCAAATTCAGACATGATGGAGTATATTTTTAGAGCTTGATGCCAAATAATTTATTGAAGCCAAACAGGTTGCTACAATAACAATGTTCTTTGCAGAACAAACCGAGCAGACTAGACCATGGTTTCGTCGGACGCTACTCCGACTCATCAGTAGTCTCTGTGGTTTATGCAGTCCACTAATTTTGATAAGTTAATAAGCTTAACTGCAGTAAAACCAAAACGGAATTACCCAAAAAGCTTTTCACTTGTTCAAGCAGTGTTTTTCTACTCTTTTGCTAGTTGCAAAATTTCAAAAAATTTACTACATTTATTCTGCAAAGATTTTGTTGTTGCAATTTTTGTTTACTTCTTTATCACGTGTATATCTAGGTTCCAACATTTTGTTGGTATTTAACCATAGAAGGTGTGAAAAGATTTTTTGAAAGCAGATGTTTATTATATGCGCAAGCATATAATTTGTCATCATGTTTTCGTAGACTATGCTCGCACCAGTTTATATGACTTAAAAAATTGTGGCATTTTAATTGTTTATATTAGTTTATACTTCTTAAAAAACATATTTTTCAAGAATTATTTTTAGAGCTATGGTCTGGTCTGCTCGGTTTGTTCTGCAAAGAACATTGATGTTGTAGCAACCTGTTTGGCTTCAATAAATTATTTGCCATCAACCTCTAAAAATAATTCTTGAAAAATATGTTTTTTAAGAATTATAAACTAATATAAACACTTAAAATGCCACAATTTTTTAAGTCATGTAAACTGGTGCGAGCATAACCTACGAAAACATGATGACAAATTATATGCTTGCGCATATAATAAACATCTGCTTTCAAAAAAACCTTTTTCACGCCTTCTATGGCTAAATACCAACAAATTGTTGGAACCTAGATAGACACGTGAGTAGCGTTTCCGTAGTCCGTAATCCGTTTTGACTGCAGCTTGTCGACGTCTAGCTTTCTTTGTGTAGGATTGCGAGCATTCTTAGCTGCGCACAGACGTGTGCGGATCTTGGCTGCGACAAGATAGTGATCCGAGACTATGTTAGCACCACGAATGGTACGTACGTCTTGTGCACTGGAAGAGTGCCTTCCGTCAGTCAAAACGTGATCAATTTGGTTGCATGTTTTTTGATCAGGTGACAGCCAGGTGGCCTTATGAATATTGAGATGCTTGAATCTAGTGCTACTAACGACCATGTTTCGTGCTGCGACGAAGTCAATCAACCTCATACCGTTATGGGATGTGTTGTCGTGGAGGCTGAACTTTCCGACTGTTGAACCAAATATGTTTTCCTTACCCACCTTGGCGTTGAAGTCACCAAGCACGATTTTTATGTCATAACGTCTTCAAGGCACTCGTAAAAACTTTCTTTGGTCTCGTCATCGTTTTCTTCTGTCGGAGCGTGCGCACATATTACGCAAATGTTAAGAAATTTAGCCTTGAAGCGGATCGTTCGTTCATAGGAGTGAATCGCAAGACATGATGCCGTGTTCTCTTGCCAACTACAAATCCGCATCCAAACTCGTGCTTCTTCGCATGGCCGCTGTAGTAGATATCACAGGATGCTTGCCGTAAGCAACCCTGTCCCTTCCATCGCATTTCTTGGATTGCAGTGATATCAGAATACCACAATATACCTCACAACAATACCTTGCTGTTATTTTTGATTGTAAAACGTATGTAGAATTTGGTGCTTTGACTGTTCGTTGTACAAAAAAATAAAAGAGCAATTTTCGTTTTAATTAGAAAAAGTTGCAAATAAAAAATATTAAGAACGCGATGGACATACTTTTTGCATATTTATTACAAAATGACGTGAACATGATGAGCCAACTGTTGTGTATAATAATAAGTGTATTGAATACATAGTATTGTTGACAGACAACAGTGGAATGTATTCGGTTGTATTATTGTCTAGCCTTATAGCAATTTACACATTGAAGACAGAAATTACTGTTGTGTTGTGAATCGTAATAGGGCCGTAAAAGTGCCCCCACACTATATGTTTCATACATATGACATGCCAAATTTTACAGATAGCTTTGACATACATATACAGTCTAATTTATTAGATTTCCTTAAACATCGTTTAAACGGTTGTTTAGTTACACATCGTTTAAGCGTTTACACAGCCTTGCTAAAATTGTTATTTATAAACGCTTTGTTATCTAAACGAGGTTTGTGTCTAAATAATGCCTAAAATTACCATCACTAAGCAAATATTATGCATCTCTATGTGCAAATGTCAAATTTTTCAACAAAACGAAAAACGACTGCAATGGGAAAAAAAATCCGATCCCAAAATTGGGATTCAACTAATAAGGTGAACTTTTTTTACTATTAAATAAATTATGTTCTTTATTAAGCATATGGAGAATATATCCATTGTGGAAAACAAATCTGTGGACACAAACACTCAACCGGAATGTGACTACCTCTTTTATCTCCTTTTAAATCTGAGCGTACAATATTTATCAATTTTTTCAAATTTTCTTTGGAAAATCTGTACTTTTCCTGAAAATCTTTTTCCCTCAGGCCCATGGGATTATATCTTGTTTTGTAAAGTTTTGTTCTTCGCGGCACAGGTCTTTCATCAAAAAAGTCAATGATATTTATATCATTAGAAAATGATTCAAAACTAAATGGCATATTTATTTTATGTTAGTTTGTTAAATTCAACTTTCATTTAATGTGTTAAAAATGTGCCAAATTATATATCCTCACAACAAATATGACTTACGCGGCCTCTAAATACGCATTTTCGGTGTTTAAGTTACGCAGTACTTAAACTAGTGTGTAAAATGCTTATAAATCACGTTTGGGTGTTTAAGTGCTGTTTAAAGTTAAACAACCTTTAAAATCAGTTTATAAATTAGACTGATAGTGTGGAACATATGGAATTAAAATTCTGACAAGTCGTTTGTATTTCCGTATGTATAAATTTGAATTAGAACTGTTTCTAATTTGATCTGTTTTTCATAAAACAGAAAACTCAAACAGTTATCAGAAATATCGTGTCAGATAGTCTGTGGTCAAATGAAAGGAGCTGTATGACAAAAGTTCAATATTGACATACAGATGAAATTCGAAATGAAACTTTTTTGACAAGTCATTTGTGTTGAACATATAGTGTAGGGCACTTTAAGCAATTGAGTTTGATCTACCCATAATTTTTATTTTGATTGAAGGATTTCAGTATTATACCCTAAAAAAAAGTTAATTGAAAGATTATCAAGATTATCAAGAAAATCAAGAAAGACAGACCAAATTAATATTTTCTGAGTCAAAACTTTCATTGCATTGGAGTACTTTGATCATTAAAACCACTTTTACTTCTAATTTTGCCAAAAAACAAAATTTCAACACATCTTGGGTCTGTACACAATATACAGAAAACTACACAAAACCTTGAAAAATACTTTTTTTGAGCAGCACAAAACCCTTCTTTGCAAACGTAAAAATATTTTTACTAACATAAAATAAGGATGCGTCAAAAAATGTACGTAACATTATATAAATGTACCTTGGGTAAAACCATTTTCGGCAAGCATATTAAACATGATATTGGCAAGCGAGTGCTATCAACCTCAGAATGTTTCCGTCTCAATCGTCTTTGTTGTTAAAATTTTCTAATGCTAATGCTTGTATGCGAGTGTCCTCTTCAGTACCTCGAGTTGCATTGTCACAGGAATTTTCAACTTCATTCTGTGCCTTGTTGAATCTTATCCACTGCTCTTCAAGCAGCTTTAGGAAACTTTCAATGCTTTGGCGATCCTTAGACTCCGTTTCAGCCGTACTAGCATGCATGTAGGGCTTAATTGCGTTGATAGAGGAATCGCATGTATTTCTGAAAAACATTATGGCTATCTAATTTAATCTTAACTAAAATGTTAATTTTGTAACGTGGCGTTACAAATGGAAATATGAACATAAGTAATCAATATAATTTATATTTTGCAATATTTATGTTTAGCATAGCACCCTGTAGGATCTTCTCACCTTATCACATAAAAACATATTTATATTTGTATAAACATATGAACATAAGTAATCAAGATAATCATAAACATTTATATTAAGCGTAACACCCTGTAAGATCATATCCCATAATATTCATAATAGCCCTTCCACAATGACGACAACGGGCGACGAGCGTTAAAAGTCACTTTTTTTTTACATGTATTTCTTATGGGACGAATTTTTGGAGACAATCGCGACGACATTGTTGCCCGACATCGAATGTCGCTGTGGCCAGTTTCAATTTAATTCTAATTTAGCGACGAAAACAAATTAGTTTTGTTTTGTTCGTGCTGGCTGCTCGAGTGCTAGTTTTTGTGTTCAATTTATATATTTAATTGCAAACTTTGATATGAGTTTATTAAATAATATAATTTGATTTAAACTAAATTTTATTGAATGAAGTAGTGAACTTATGAGATGAACTTAGTAACCTGAAACATATTGCTGATTAAAAATCAGCCAATTATTGAAAAATAATTTCTTCACTTTTTATTTTTATTTCGTATTGAAAAAATGCTTCTTGTATTTTGTATTTGTGGCTGCACTTAATTTCGAGTAGTATAAAAGACAAAATTAATTTTAATCAAAAAAAAACACAACTTCAATTAAAATAATTGCTTGAAATGTCAAAAGCACTGAATGCTGAAGCTTGTTGCTGTCGCGTTTGAAAAAATCAAGTCGTCCGGCATTTCTCTACAATGACAGAGTGGAGACCTGTCGTTCGTCACCCGTTGTCGTTATTGTGGTTGGGCTATTACACAACATATCGGTGATTCCATATCATTTCGACAAATTTTTAGCAAAATCTGACCTTAGTGCTTTCGAATTTTTTGAAACTTTGTAGGTTAGTAGTTCACATTGAAAAAACATATTCTGTGTTTTTTATAATATCGAAATGTTTTTTTTCGCAAAGTTATACACTGTCAAAAACATTAAAAACTAAAAAGAAAACTAAATAAGTACATGTTTTAAACAGCTCTATCTTCCTAACTGTAAGTCGTACAGAAAGCAAACTCAGGTATAATTTAAGTACCTTGAATGAATCTTTCTTGATGGTGTAATTTTTTTATGGTACTTATTTCAAAAAAGTTTTTTTTTCTTATCCTAAATTTACCATCATATTTCACGTATAAAAATTAATATGTTCCAAAAACGTGGCTATGTGTATTACGACTCAAAGGATGTATTGAATGCGCCTTTGTGCAAATGTAATCTTTCATACTTGCATTTTTTTTAATTTTATAGCTATTTCTGAATAAAAGCTGCATACTTTAAATATAGATACCAATTTAATGGCCTTGCTCATACATAAGTGATGTGTCGAAGAATCACCGGATCGAAAAAATGTTGCTATAAATCGAAAATTATATTTTAAAGCAGAGTTGTAAATCCCATAGCTCAATTTGCTCAATTTGCTCACTTACAACAACTTCAATATTTTCGTGTGTGTTGTAATTCTGAGAATTGACTTCGCCGGCGCATCGCGCTGTTGCAGCAAGAAAAAACACTTGCATAGCATTGTCAGAGATAAAGAGATTGGAAACTTCTCGTATGAAAGGGATAGTATAATGTGCACCTTATG
Source organism: Tetanocera ferruginea (assembly GCA_958299015.1). Classification (NCBI taxonomy): domain Eukaryota; kingdom Metazoa; phylum Arthropoda; class Insecta; order Diptera; family Sciomyzidae; genus Tetanocera; species Tetanocera ferruginea. The sequence goes on along the minus strand of OY282641.1, from coordinate 96,643,852 downwards.
TCAAAAATTTTCAACACTAACACAAATGCTGTAAGTGTGTTAGTAAAATGTTCACCAAAATTCAGCTAGTTCAGCTTTCAGCTAGTTCAGCTTTAATCCAACTCAGCTGGATTGGGTGCAGGTTCAGGTTTTCACCACGGTGGAAACTCATTGAATGCATTCAGCGAACCTAAATGCTTCAAAGAAGCGCTGAATTTTAGAACGTTTAAGTGACTGTTGCCATTTAATCAAACAAATATATGTATGCTATTAAATCACAACTATTCAAAATATAAAGAAGTGTATGCTATTAAACAAATATATGCATGCTATTAAATCACAACTATTAAAAATATAAAGAAGTGATTTTTAAACACTTACAATTTTAAGATTTGCGTATAAAATATGCAATAACATAAGCATTCCTTGTTATATTGCTAAACTAGTTGACACATGCACCTGTATTTCGACATTTGGGCAATAAGCCTGACATTTGTCGTAACTATTTAATAATATAAAACAGCGCTAACTAAAGTGTCACTGTCAAAACACTTGTTTCGCTTGAAGGCGGCCACTGACTTTAATCTGTTACCCACCACGGTCTGAACCTAATCGCAGAGTTGCCTAAAAGCGTAGTTTTCTATAATATGGAGTAGGTTTTATTGTAACAGTACGAATTTAAAAAAGTCTTGTACTAGTACTATTTTATTAAAGGCATTTCATAGGTCGTGTCTATATGGGTCAGTAAAAAAAATATTTGGGTGCTTTAAAATTAACGATTTTTTGGAATTATTAAGGTCTTACAGCAAAAATTGACAAGACAGACATATGAAGATTCATGAGTTGGTCTCAAGAAAATCAAAACTTTTTGATTTTGTGGGAGAGGAGCTTCAGGCTGTACAACAGGTTTCTCAGTTAATAGTGGTGTCCGCGCACTTAAAGTCAAAGTTTTGAATTTTTAAGCACAAATTGGCAATTTTATTTTTTTTTTATCGTCAATAATCACATAAAATGGCATATATTATGGACAACGAAACTTGGAGGGACTTTCAGAGAATATTTTAAAAATATTTTTAGAGATCTTCCTTGATAAAAATAAGTACAAAACGAGCAAAGTGTGTAACTTTTTGTAAGAAGCGTACAAACTACTATATGAAATGAAACAGTTCCGAACTTGAGGAATAAAATTGGAAATATTAGGTTTTCTTACCGAAGGGAAGCAAAAAAGTAAACACAAATTAAACAAATCCAGCTCATCATGTATGAATTTTTGAGGCACTACAACAAGGCTGCATACAAGTTTTCGTAGTGTGTGGCAAACCGAAATCTGGGTACTCGTACATGTTGTGGGTTATGTTCATTCGTGTATAGGTCCCTTTATGAACTACAAAGTTTGAAATTTACAAAAAATTTTTTTTTTTATTAAACTCGAAGTCACCCATCTCTTTATCTCTGGCATTGTTCTTGCTTGCTCGCGTTGATTTCAAAGTTTTTGCGTGAATTTTGTTGGTATTCACACTCAGTGTGGCGGCTAGTTTTTTGTTATCTTTTTACAAATTGTTTAAGGACCATATTATTTCAGAGGTCACATGTTGTTTTTGCTACTTTTTTTTCGTCGCTATCGAAGTTATAATTTTTTATTTTTTTTTTGTATGCAAAATTTATTTCACTACCACAACACCTCTCCTTTAAAGGACTTACTTGATGATTGCCTAAGTTTTTTATGGCTTTACTGGTTCTCCAGATATTTCAAAATACGCAATGAAAAAATTTGTATGGGAGCTGAAACGCCAACTTTTCCAAAATTCGTTAAAACCTTTTTGATACTTTCGAACGTTTCGATGATCGTTTCACTTATAAAAGATTATTAATATTTTGCAGGTCCATTATTGACCTGAAACTACAGCATATATTCACTATTATAAATGGATTTGATAAAAAAAGTAGTCGTTGGAGATCCAACTTAAAATTTAGCTTTAACCTTCAAAATAAATGTCTTAATATGACATTATATTGAAAAGGGGAAAAAGTTGTGGCGCCGACTGTGAAAAATATGATGGTAAACTTCGGGATAAGAAAAAATAACTTCTTTTTCAAGTGAGTACTATAAAAATATGAAACCACCAGAAAGATGCATTCAAGATTCTTAAACTATACCTGAGTTTCTTTACTAAACGAGTTACAGTTTAGAAGATAGAGCTGTTCAAATACATGCAGCTATTAAATTTTTGTATAATTTTTAGTGTTTTTGACAGTTTATAACTTTGCAAAAAAATGAACTTGCAAAAACGAAGTACACAGTTATTATATTTTTTAGAAGAACTATCCACCAAAAAAGTTTCAAAAGTTTCAAAAAGTGATGTCAGAAAAGTGTGCCTTTTGACGTGAAATCACCGATATTCACATTCATATTCATATTAGTATAAACTTATGAAGATAAGAAATCAATATAATCATAATCTTTTATATTTAGCATAACACCCTGCAAGATCTTATCACAGAGTCACTTAAATATATTCATATCAGTACAAACATATTATTTATTTATTTATTTATTCGCCAACCAAGGCAATTTACTTATTCTAACAGGTTTTTACAAATTTATTTACTTATTCTAACAGGTATTTATTTTTTATTTATTTATTTTTTTTTTTTTCCTTTTCTCCCCCTTCCTTGTTTTGGTGTTCGAAGATGTGCAATTCGAAGTGGGCGTGATCTGCCCACCTAATTGACATTATTTCACGAACACGCCAAAAAGGAAAGGAAAGAGTAGAAGAAAAAAAAGATAATTCAGAGGTTGGGTTAATTAGGTAGAGAAAGAGACTTGTATAGAGATCGCTTGAATACGAATTTGGACATGGAAGGTGAGTAGTGGTCGGATATATTATAAAATTTTCTACAGCAACGGTTGATGGGTTCATTACTGGCATATGCAGTATGATGCCGATATTCAGTTACAGCCGAGTATGCCTTGTACGTCTTAAAGGGTCATTAATGGTAATCTTGTTAGAGATATATTCGCAGTTAGTTACACCGCTCAAAACATCGAAAGTAAAGCATGTATCCAGTACCGTTCTTCTTGTTGCTAACGGTGTCAAATTTAATAGGGTGAGTCTGTGTTCATATGGTGGAAGGCTTCCATAATCGCGGGGGTTATAAGTTTCTCTCAAAACGAATAGTAAGAACTGTTTTTGAATGGATTCGATTCTATCACAATGGGATCCAAAAACTGGATTCCAAATTATGCAGCCATATTCGAGTATTTGGCGCACTAGTGCACAGTACAGGGATGTAGTGACCCATACATTCTTGAATTCATATGCTCGTCTTTTAATAAAACCGAGCATTTTACTGGCCCTGGATACAATCTTATCATAGTGTAAATTAAAGCGCAGTTTGTTGTCCAAGACCACTCCAAGATCAACTATATAATCGACCCTGTTAATTACATTCTTGAATTCATATGCTCGTCTTTTAATAAAACCGAGCATTTTACTGGCCCTGGATACAATCTTATCATAGTGTAAATTAAAGCGTAGTTTGTTGTCCAAGACCACTCCAAGATCAACTATATAATCGACCCTGTTAAGTTCATTATTATTGAGGCGGTGTTTGTCATTTATAACTTGGTTTCTACGGGAAAAATTTATCACGCTACACTTTTTTACATTGAGGTTGAGTTTGTTTTGGGTACACCAGGCCTTAAGAGATGAAAGTTTTAACTGTAAGAAAGTTACATCTTCCTGTGATTCAATTATGTGGTACAATTTTAAGTCGTCCGCATACATAAGATGTGGAATATCCTTCAACACCATGGACAAGTCGGATATGAAGATATTGAAGAGAAGAGGACCAAGGTGACTACCTTGCGGTACTCCAGAGGAGACTTCAATTTTCTTCGAAACAATTCCTTGAAATTTAATATATTGGGATCTACTATGGAGATAAGTTGATAGCCAACTAAGTAAAGATCCAGAGAAACCAAATTTTTCTAATTATTGTATTAAGATGCCGTGATCAACACGATCAAAAGCTTTACTGAAATCAGTGTAAATAGCGTCTATTAGGTATCTTTCTCCATCTTGCATAAAACGTCAGAAACCATTATCATGAGGTTAGTGGTTGTGGACCTTCCTTTTCGAAACCCGTGCTGCTGCTCGTTTAGTCTCTGGTTGATAAGGAATGTTAGCTTTTCGCAAATAATTTTTTCAAATAGCTTTGGGATGGCCGACAAAATTGCTATGCCTCTGTAGTTTTCAACTGAGCTTTTTTGACCGTTTTTGTATATTGGTATTAGGTGGGAAGTTTTCCAAAAAGAGGGAAACACTCCAAGAGAGAGTGGTTTGTTAAATATTATATATAAGGGCACAAGTAGTTGGTCTAAGCATCGCACCAATAACTTTGAGGGAATTAGGTCTGGTTCAGGTCCCTTGGTTGCATCTAAACCCTTTATTGCATTCCATATGTCTTCTTTTGACAAGCTAAAGTTTTCAACCATATGTTGTGAATTCGGAGTGGGGGGGGGGAAACATCCGACTGAGAACTTGGTGGACAAAATACATCCTTAAAATGATCCGCAAAGAGGTTACATATTTCTTGAGGGTTGGAAGAGATAATATTACCTTTATACATGGATGAAGGGTAACCGGCTGATTTTCGTTTCAAATTGACAAAGTAAAAAAATTGTTTTGGGGTCCTGGACAATTTTTTCTCCAATTAAGTTTGTGTAAAACTTGTAAGCTTCTTCAGATTTGAGAGAGAACTCTTTTGATAGCTCATCGTATCTGAGCCTCATTTCTTCGCTTACATTTGCGGTAGTTTTGAGGAGTTTGTAAATTCGGTTTCTCTGGTTTCTCAGAGATTTGAATTTAGGTTCTGAAAGTTTGTTTTTTTTCTTTATTTTAGGCACATACCTTTCGATAGCTGTATAAATGTAATTTTAAAAACTCGAAACAGCGCTATCTAAGTCTAAGTTCGATAGAGCGCAACTCCAGTTAATACCATCTAGAAGAGATGTTACACTTTCGTAATCAGCATTAAGAAAATCGTACACAATGGAGTTATTGGAGGACTGGGTAAAAGAGATATTTATATCAGATAACATTACTTTTAGGGCTGTATGGTGGACAGTGTTAGCAAACAAATTTTCTGCTTCGATGGTTGGACCAACCCTCACTTCGTCGTACGAGTTCGTAAAGATTAAATCCAACCACCTACTATTTTGGTTTTGTGTTGCAGAGACTTGCTGTAGATCATTGCTATAAAAAGTGCTTTTTAATGTAAAGTCTATGGAACTAGAGAGGTTTACAGGAAGAAGATAGTTGTCATTTTCATCAATGACAAATGATATATTTGGACGGTTGAAGTCACCAAAAATTACAATCCTATCATCTTCATTTAAGGTTTCCGTAAATGTAGTGATTGTTTCACATAACTCATTGTATGATGCTTCACTAGAGCTTGGGGGAATGTAAATGACACCAATGTACATAGAGAATTTTTTTCCTATACAAACTCTTACTATACGGTGTTCAAAGAATTTGTGAGTAGGGGTTTCTATAAGCTCACTTGAAAGAGAATTGTGGGTAGCAATTAGTACGCCGCCACCTCGTGAGAGGCCTGTTGAGGAATAGTCGCGGTCATTTCGGTAGATAGTCCAATTGCAGTCCAGGATTTCCTCATTTTGAAAGTGTCGTTTAACCAAGTTCTTTGTCAAGTCCTCTTTGTCATGCCCACACAGCAGCCGTGGTAAGATTTCCCGCAGAGACCATTGCAGCTCAGTGTTAGTGCATTTTTGTCATCGATAGAGCAGTTGTTGTTGGCACAAGTGAATTCCATTGTATAGTGTCAACTTTGTTTTATTTAGTGTGATTAAGTTCTTTATTATATTTAAAGGTACTTATAAGGCACGAAATGATGACACGCACAAATTTTTTTATTTTTATAGGTTAATGCTTGACTATTGTTTTGTGTATATATTGTCAACTAAGTTTTACTTGGAGTGATTGACTTATGTTTTTTTAGCTTTTGGTTATTAATATGCAAGCTGGCAAAAACATTAAATATTTATTTTAAGTTGGAAGCCACAAAAATTGGGTCAGAATAACTTTTGCTATTTTTTTTTATTGATTAATAAGAATAAGGCACAAGAATACAGCGAAATTAAAACTGGAGCGGTTTATAAATCACGTCCGAACTGTTTGCAAGTCGATGCAAGAATTAACATACATATATATTAACAAAAGTGGAAACAAAACTGCAAGCACAAGGCAACTAAAGCAACAATAAGTACGAAAATAGCCAGATAGCATGTACAACAACAACGAAGCTTAACTACCGTGGATGATAGCAACAACAACCACCAAGCATTAAGCGCAACAACAACAACCATACAATAGCCACACTTAGAACAAAGCTGAGACGATAACAAGAATAACGACCACTCTACCATAGTCAAGCCCTAACCAAAATAGACGATTTGCTCCGTAACGGGCGAAGACGAAAATGTTCGCTTAAATGCAATTCAATGTTGTTGCCCAAAATAAGCTAACGTAAACACATCGAAACTGGACGAAACGGTTTGACGAGACGTTTTGTTCCGTAAGAACCGAACTTTTAGCGTCTCAACTCGTCAGCAACAAAAGTGCAGAGAACTTTTACTTCAAGTTTTGTTGCATTTTTATCAATTAGTGCAAGAAACAATATTTTAATGAATTTATAGCCATTGTTAGGGATGAACAAGGCATTTATGAGGCATTCCACGAAAAGCGGTATATTTTAGCAAAAAAAAAAAAAGCAAAATTTCTAATTTTTAACAACAGGGCAGTGAACCTACATGAGTTAAGTCCCTAATGGTACAATATCTTTTTTCTGGCTCATCACTGCAATAATAAATATATATATATACTTATGATATCGTCAAAGAGATCAATGCTAAAAAGTAACTCAAGTTTTTCTCAATTGTTCCTTTTATTCAATACCGCATATAGTTTTATTCAAAGGAATAGTTCCATTTGAGTAAAATCGATAACATTATAATTGGTAAATCGATGTCGTGTACGTCACGCCAAAAAGATATATATTGTCATCACTAGAGTAAGAGTGAAGGTGGAATTTTTTCACATCACTACTAAACAGACAAAGTGTCAACAATTGTAAAACTACTGAATGTCCAGTAGTTTTTCATTTTTAATGTATTTAAAATTAGCAGTTAATTATTTGTCGCGTACGTCACACAGTTAATGGAAGTTTTTGCGTAAGGACAGTATGGAAAAACAACAAAAGTTGCAGAATAAAGTGCTATCAATTCTAGATGAATTATAAACGCAGATTTTAAAAATGGTATTCGTTTTTCATCATCAGTTCGAACTTAGGAATTATAGGCAAAAATCTGAAAATTTTTATTTTTTTCAATAATTGCACTATATCTCTTAAATGCGGGGACGGATTTCGATCGTATTTAAATTTTTTATATATAAAATATAAGTTATTTCAATTTGTGAACCCAAAGTTGAATTATCTTCTTTTCTTTGCGAAATATGTTCCTTGAAAGCTGAAAAATATTAAAATTTTAACATATTTTGAGGCTGTAACTTTTTATCGTCTCTTAAATTTTCAAAATTGTTTTTTATATGGTGTAAAACTCTTTATAAAAACTTTACAGAAAACTTTTTATCAAAAATATATATTTTTTATCTCAATCTTTGGCAGTTTTAGAGATATTTTGAAAAATGTATCAATGTACCAAATAGCTATCCTTGAAACAATATAAACCAACTTACAGAGTTTTTCTAGTAGTGACACGCCCGCATGTGAGTCCCACCAACTTTCTTAATCGTGATTTGTAAAAATTCTACCTACACCTTTACCGAATTTCAGTACCCTAGTATGAATATTAATCAAAAAAAATAATTTTTTAAAAGTGCCACGCCCTATGTATAATTCATCCCACTTTTTCATCGTGCGTTGTACTGAATCTCCCTACCCCCATATCATTTCAATTTCAGTACCATAGTGTCAATATTAACCGAGATACAGAGTTTTTGTAATAGTGACAGGCCAATGAGAAATCCCATGGATGCCTATGCAACCCCTCTCCGACATATAAACTTTCGCATTCTGCAGTACATTGGAGACGAAATTCACACTCAAGAATACAACATGAATGCCGAAACACCAATACTCAAAGTAAAAAACACCAATAAAGTAGTTTAAATTCGTACGTGTCGCTTACGTCACACAGTGTGTCGTATACGTCACGCTTGCTTTTCATAAATTTTCACATTTTCTTTAAGTTTAATTTCTGAATTTGAATTTGTATAGTTATCTTCAAAATGCATATTTTTATTATTATATCCATATTTTGTTTTTGCATTTACGGTTTAGCTGAATTTTCGTGATAAATCGTTATAACATTAAAACTGGTTGATTCATTGTCGGGTACGTCACCCAACATTTGATCGTTTTTTTTCTTTTAACCATCAAGAGAAATTTGCTTAAACTTATTTCTAAAAGTGTAAGAGGTCTTATTAATTATTAATATAATGCAAAAGAATAATGAATAATTACTTGAATATTTAGCAAGCTCCTTTTAAACATAGAAAAAGTCGTACAAATGTCGTGTACGTCACGATGGAATGCCCCTTATATGCATTTGAAACAGTTGGCAGCTCGTCGAGTTGCAATCGTCTCGTTTCGTCTATTTTGGTTAGGGCTTCAGAAGCAGGACGTAACCTTCGTTTCCTATCATTCACTAATGGTTTAAGCTACCAATCATATAAAGGTGTAAGGCAAGCCGACTATAGCAACAAACTACTTATAGGTAAGTCTCTGTTCAGGTAGTGTCCATGGACATGATATAATTACAGGAAGGTTCCAGATATTTGACATATCTTAATTTTTGTACACAAAAAAAAATTCTCTCTCAATTCAATTCAATTTTATTGAGGCTTTTTTTTATTCGATAACAGTTCAGTCAATACTTAGAATAACACAAAAAATTCTAAATTATCATGCTAATATTATTTCTAAGACTAAAATACGTGAAGCAGCTTGCTAACATGTATTAGAAGAATAAGATACATATGAATGTTTTATTGAGTATGAATATAATGCTTGCTCCCGGCATAAGTTAGTGTCATAGAGACGTTTTGTCTCTATCAAATATACTTACAAACTATTCAAAACACTTTAAACTACACTTAAATCTAAAACTATCCACCAAGAGGTGTTTTTTTTTATAAATTTGAATGAGGAAAATAGGTACATTTGAATAGAATATTGATGAAGTAGCGTTACAATATATGTATGAGTGAAAGTAAACAACAATATTTTATAACATATAGCCCCTATAGAGATTAATCATAAAATGCTGGAAGCAGGGGGGTGTCAAATCAAGATCAGTTTAAATTATTTCGTTTAAGATGCCAATTGGAGAACGGTAGTTAACAGAAGAACATTTGAATTATTTTTGGAAGTCAAAGATATCTCTCAATAAGTCATTCTCATGAAAAGGAAGTCTATTTATAAATTTTTTTTGAAGATAAAACAAACAAAACTTTTCGAGTGAACAGTCGTGCTTTTTTTTACTGCGCTCACATAATAAACCAAAGCTAAGTTGTGTTATCTACTTAACTAAATAAACATTTTATTAAAGCCATATTGCTTGTTCCCCAAATAACTGTGTTAAAATAAATCACAAAACACAATTTCAGTTTTTTTTGCAAACAATTTAAACGAAAACAAAAATTGAAGCATTAATAATATATATATAAAAAATAAAAAAAACATCGGCTTACAGTAAATGAATAAAATATTAACTCGATTGCTGTGTTCTCTGGCTGTTTTTTCTCTTTCTGCTGTTTTTCTTCTATCTTCTGCTAATGGCACCGTCTCCTATGTTAACGCGTCAACAGCGTGAGCAGGTTGCATCACGTTCTGTCAACAAAAGCGACGACAAAGAACTCTGGCGCTAGAAAGCAAACAGACCGCACTCTCAACAAGATGTGATGCGCTTTCAGAGCAAATGAAAAAATGCAACAACAACAACAACTCTAATAATATCACCAACAATATTAACAGCAACCCAGATTGCTGTGTGTCTGATTTCTCTGCAGATGCTGTATTATTTGCTGTATTCCACTAATTAAAGATATCTTCAGGATCAAATCCAATTCGCCTTACCCTTTGGTAATTATTATATATTTTTCACCATATGATCAGAATCGTGTGCTGAAAGCTTTTGGGTCCTATCGAAAGCAGAACAAATCTGCCATAAATCTTAGGGCGGCTGGATTCGACTCTGATGACAACATTTACCTTCATGAAAGTCTCAATAATTAAAGTCGAAAACTTCTGCAAGCTGCCATTGCTTACAAACGACAAAAGATGATTTTTAATGCCTATTCGTTTCGTGGTTTTTAGGTTTTTTATTTCGTTTCGTTTCGTGGTTTTTATTAGAACAGAAAAAAATGCAGTTGGTGTTCTCATCAGCAGTGTGGATCATCTCGAAGAAACAATATACGGTCGTTCCACTTTCTGGAAAAAAATTTTTCTGATCGGTCACCACCTCTCTGCAGACAATGGCAAACCTCAGAGAGTAAATAATGCCATGTAAAGCTTCTTGAGAACATGAACTTTAGCCGTTCGGAGTCGGCATAAAACATGTAGGTCCAGTTCTCGGTCAATTGTGTGCAAACATTAAATTAACACACACAACACAATTGTGATCATAAGAAGCTCAGCCAAAGTCCTTTCAAGGGCTGAAATGGCCAATTTGTTTTTTTTTTCTTTCAAGTGACTTAGTGAAACAAACTTTGTACCATCAAATTTCATCGTTAGGGTTATCTTTCGTTTATAAAGATCTTCCTACGCGATTTTCGAACAATACAAACCCAAGTCTTCTTGATTATTTTATTATATCTGATTCTTATATCTATATTATATTATATCTATATAATTATATTATAATTATATTATATAATTATATTATATCTCTGAGGGAGACAAGGGGGCGATCTTCACATGGCAACGTGTCTGATTGCCTCAACTTGGCGAGGCCAGCATTATCCATGTCGAAATCGTCTCAAGTCGACTCAAAACCTCCGCGTGGTGTCTCCTGGAAACGTCAAAAACTATCACCCGATAAACTTTGGCGGCTAATTTGAGCGCCGAGGTCTCCTCTAGACTATAAACTTGAGGGGTCTCTTCAAGACCTTAAAAATGGAATGTGCGTAGGGTTTGGGTCCCAACCACATTATAACTTCCCAATGAAAACAAAATCAGCCTCGGATATGAACCCCCACTACGTTGACGACCACCGCAAACGAAAAACGGATAATGATTTACGGATATGCACCTGGATTGTCCGGACCCTTTATAGGGAAGGTGCCACTGTCCAACTGGCGGAAGCCCTCGAAAAAATAAAGGCTGACATCACCGCCATCCAGGAGATGCGATGGAAAGGACAAGGCTGCTCTAAGAGAGCAGACTGCGATATCTACTACAGCTGCCATGCGGAGAAGCGCGAATTTGGATGCGGATTCGTCGTAAGTCGGAAACTACGCCAACTTGTTTCCCGGTTCACACCTGTGAACGAAAGACTGGCGACTCGCGACTAGAGGACGTGTATGATCGCTGCCCGGCCCACGACGTAAAAATAGTTCTCGGGGATTTTAACGCGAAGGTCGGAAAAGAAGGCATCTTTGGCTCCACTGTCGGTCAGTTCAGTCTCCACGAGACCACTTCGCACAACGGTCTAAGACTGATCGACTTCGCCGCGGCGCGAAACATGGTAGTTAGTAGCACCAGATTCCAACACTCCGATTTCCAAAAGGCAACCTGGCTGTCCCCGGATCAAAAAACGCGAAACCAAATTGATCATGTTATGATCGACGGAAGGCACGCTTCAAGTGTACTGGATGTGCGCACATTTCGGGGGGTCAATATTGACTCCGACCATTATCTTGTTGCAGCCAAGATCCGCATGCGATTGTGCAATGCGAAGAATGTACGCACAGGTGTGCAACGAAAGCTTGATGTCGATAAGCTGCTATCACAACGGACCGCCGAGGCCTACTCCGCTCAACTCTCGGTTAAGCTCAACCAACCTTACTCTTGCCTCGACGACGCTGGCGGACTTTGGGCGCATATATCCCACTCCATGCGCACTGCTGCTGAAGAAGTCATTGGTTTTCGGCGCCCGCAACCTCGCAACCAATGGTATGACCAGGAGTATCGCGACGCGACAGCAGCAAAATACGCCGCATATAAAAAGACGCTGCAATCAGCTGCAACGCGAGCCATGCACGAAAACTATCGCGATAAGAGGAAGGAAGAGAGATGCCTTTTCAGGCGTAAAAAAAGAGAGCAGGAAAAGCGTGAGCGAGAAAAAATTAAGGTGTACCAGGGCAAGAAGGATGGTCGAAAATTCTACCAGCAGGTTAAGCGTCTAACCCAAGGTTTCAAGCCCGGAGCATCCACTTGTAGAGATGAGAATGGTGATCTGGTTACAGATACGCAGTGCGCATTGAAGTTATGGAGACAGCATTTTTCCAATCTGCTTGCAGGCGCGATACCAACAATTCCGCTCTTGGAGAATGCAGTCTGACACCACCAATCGACGATGATGGAGTCGAAATTCCACCACCTAGCCATGACGAGGTTAAAGTTGCTATACAGCGACTCAAAAACAACAAAGCCGCAGGTGCTGACGGCCTGGCTGCTGAATTGTTTAAAACCGGCGGCGGTGAATTGATAAGGTGCATGCATCAACTCATCAGCAAAATATGGCTAGCAGAAAGCATGCCCGACGATTGGAATCTCAGTGTGCTTTGTTCTATACTTAAGAAAGGAGAACCGACAATCTGCGCCAACTACCGAGGTATCAGTCTTATTTCCATCGCATATAAGGTTCTTTCAAGCGTATTGTGTGAAAGATTGAAGCCGCATACCAAAACACTGATTGGACCTTATCAGTGTGGCTTTCGAGCTGGCAAGTCCACCATAGACCAGATTTTTACTCTACGTCAAATCCTGGAGAAAACCCACGAAAACCAAATCGACACCCATCATCTCTTTGTTGATTACAAAGCTGCGTTCGATAGCCCGATTCGGGATTGCCTGTACGCAACAATGTCTGAGTTCGGTGTACCTGCAAAGTTGATAAGGCTCTGCAAGATGACGTTGAGCAATACATGCAGCTCCGTCAAGGTAGGAAATGACCTCTCCGAAACCTTTAATACCGAACGAGGTTTCAGACAAGGCGACCCGCTATCATGCGATCTCTTCAATATCATCATGGAGGGGATCCTACGAAAGGCAGGTGTGCATCGAAATGGTACCATTTTCTACAAAGGTGTCCAGCTCCTTGCGTATGCTGATGATATTGATATCATCGGCAGAACCAAGAGAGATGTAACCGCTGCTTTCGCCGCTATCGAAAAGGAATCAGCCAAAGTGGGTTTGACGGTGAACGAGGGCAAAACAAAGTATATGCTGTCTGCAAATAGGGAAATGCGGCGTCTAGGCTCCCATGTTACAGCAGGCAAATATAACTTTGAAGTTGTCAAGGAGTTTACTTACCTTGGCACCGCCGTAAACAGCAACAACAATGTCAGCCTGGAGATAAAGCGAAGAACAACAATTGCTAATAGGTGCTACTACGGGCTAAGTAAGCAATTAGGTTCCAGAGCCCTCTCTCGGTCGACAAAACTAACACTCTACAAGACGCTCATCATACCTGTGCTTCTCTATGGCGCTGAGGCATGGGTGGTATCGCAAACAGATGCAGCCGCTCTTGGGGTGTTCGAGAGGAAAGTTCTTCGCAAAATCTTTGGTCCTGTTCGAGTTGGCGACGACTATCGCATTCGAATGAACCACGAACTGTACGAGCTCTACGACGACATTGACATAGTCCAGCGTATAACAATTCAGCGACTACGTTGGCTGGGTCATGTCTTTCGTATGGATGAAGAAGCTCCAGCGAAAAAGGTGTTTGAGGCGAAAGCCGAGGGTCGACGACGAAGAGGAAGACCATGCCTCCGATGGATTGACCAGGCCGAGGAAGCCCTTACCGCGCTTGGTGAAAGAGATTGGAGGCGGCGCTCGCGAAGCAGAGACGCCTGGCGAGAACTGATGAAGTCGGCCGTAACCCGTCAACGGGTTGTCATGGCCACCTAAGTAAGTAAGTAATCTGATTCTTTAGCTATCTCGCTCTTTGATCAATTAGATTTTATTTCTGATCATGATTTAATTTTTGTTCTATCAATATTTCCTTCTCTCGCAGTATAACTTCCCACAACGTTACACATAGGGATTTTAAAAACATTAACTGTGCGTCTTTGTTTCACGATATATCACTTATATCCTTGAATGATTGTTGGTTTCAACACAACGTTAATGATAAACTTAGTGCCATTGTCAACCCAATAAAATATTTTTTTGAAAAACATGTCCCTGAACGCACTTTTACTGTTAGGAATGAGTCTTGTCCTTGGTTTACCGAAAATGTTTTAAATGCCATAAAGAAACGAAATAAACTTCGAACTTTTTTTGTTAATTCTATCGGTATTTCCGATAATAATGTCTTTCTTTCTCGCGGCTTGACTATGCAGCATTCTTTTGAATTTGCTTCAGTCAATGAACTCGATGTTGGAAAATGTGTAATGCAAATGAACTCAAATGCAATAGGCGAAGATGGCATTCCTATAAAGTTTCTTAAAATATTTTTGGCTCACATTATCAGACCCCTCACACCTATTGTAAATTTTTGTTTTATGTCGTCAACTTTTCCAGACATGTGGAAAGTAGCCACTGTAATATCAGTAACCAAAAAACAAAACCCATCTACTCATAATGATTTCCGGCCTATAAGTATCTTGCCGCCACTATATTTTCAATCTGGTTTTCGGGCTGGACATAGTTGCTCTTTGGCTGTTGTTAAACAAAAAACAAACAAATTGGCCATTTCAGCCCTTCAAAGGACTTTGACCGAGCTTCTAATGATCAATTGTGTTGTGTGTGTTATTAAATGTTTGCACACAATTGACCGAGAACTGGACCTACATGTTTTATGCCGACTCCGAACGGCTAAAGTTCATGTTCTCAAGAAGCTTTACATGGCATTATTTACTCTCTGAGGTTTGCCATTGTCAGCAGAGAGGTGGTGACCGATCAGAAAAATTTTTTATTGAAAAAACTTTTCGCCGCGGCAGCCATTTTTGGCTGTTGTTACACAGTAAAAAAAATGGTGTTTCCACAACATCAAATCGGTGCTACATAGTGTCCATCCGAAATGGTGTTAATTTTATTTATCCGTTTGTGTAGCCTTGTTTGGATATAATTTTAATATCTAAAACCGAATAAAATTTTAACACAGTAAAAGGTTTAAATAAATATCAGGTTTTGCCCAATCAGCCAAACAAGCTTGGAATAAGCTTTAAACAAGCTTACACACGTAAGCCTCAAGCTTGGATAACGCTTTCATTTACTATTGTAGAACGCTTACATGTAATTGTAGGATAAACGAAAGTGAACCTTTGGAATAATATTCCTTACTTCAAGCTTAATCCAAGTGTTGTTTTTACAATTGGATATAAGTGTTTTAATAAGCTTTTTCCAAGTGTGCTACATTCAACAAATCAATTAGCACTCGCGAAAAATTTTTATTCCGTGGCTCAGTTGGTAAGCCACTGGTTATTTGATTTGTTGTGATTTGGACATCCAAGGTTCAATTCCCAACCGGAACATTTTTATTTTTATTTATTTTTTATTTTCGTTTGTTAAAATTGAAGCATATATTTATATGAAAAATTGCATGTCTTCAAAAATTTTTGTGTTTGCTACCCCAGGGATCGAACGCGCGAACCACCGCATATGAGTCGGACACTCTAACAGCTTGCCGTTAGCCTTATGGCTGCTGAGCGAACAAAATGAAAATGTATGTATATATGAGAGCATCACAACTTTGAACAGTTGTGAAACTATTACCGTTGTCAGCGTTATCTAAGTATGATTGCAAAACACTTACTTAATGCAAGCCTTTCCAAGTATTATTGTACATCACTTGCTTTTTGTGTTTTACGCAATAGTTACACAAAGCAACTTGGAAATTTATTACCCGGGCAAATGTTTTTCAAGCGTGCTTGGATAAGGCTTGATTTTTGTATTGCATGTAAGCTTAATCCAAGCACTATTTCTAAATGGTTGATTGGGTGGTTTACTTAAGCTTAAATTGGATGAAGTCATCAGCACCAAAGGGTGTTGTGAAAAATATCCACTTTGCGTCTATTTTTATTCAAATGGTGCGAATACTCTACATAAATATTAAAACCCCATTTGGATGATTTGATGCCTAAGCGCAATTGAAAAATAATAGGCTCTATTTTGATTTTATTAGATAATTTATTAAAGATATAATTTAATTTTATTTGTAAGTTCAATTAATAATATATTTCGGAACTATATACAGTTTATTAATGTCTTTTAGAAGACTTATTTCAAATGGCATTTTCAATGTTAAGTTTTTTAAACTTATAAAGCTCTTAGATTTTATATTTTCTAATACATATGCATTTAGATTAAAGTCAAATTCAATAGTTTCAAGCAAATCATATCCAAAATAAATACATTCGTTTTTTTCTAAAATTAAATTAATCAAACCAAAAATGGGCATATCTGCAAATAGAATACACAAAACAAAGTTGTTTTTATAAACATATCCAAAGTGCACTTCATGAACTACGTTCAATTTTTCAGAAGACTTGAGTTCTTCAGGAATATTATTATAAATACCATACATAGAATTATAAGATATATTTTTTTTAATTTTAAAGTCAAGTGTCAAAGAAAGTTATTTTTTTAGATAATCAACATAATTACTTTCTTGGTGTTTATGTGCTAACATTTTACATATATTTTTGAAATTGTGCGAGCTGACTGCCATTTCTTTAAACTTGGAGTGCTTTGACTCATAACGCATGGTCCATAAATTAGTTAAAATACCCATTTCTCTTAATATTCTTGGATAATGGATTAAAAGATGGTGTTTTGGAATAAGATTTGTTTTAAATTTTCTTTGTAGGCAATATGATGCTCTTGAATCAGTTGTGTCAAAATATCGATATCATGCTCTTTTAGATACGGAGAAAATACTATATTGGAAATTTTAATAAGAATTAATAAAACATTATATTTTTTTAAGAACTCAGTATTAGCATTATCTTTGAAGTCATGATTTATAAGTGGAAAATAACGCAACAAACACCAGCATTGAGAAGCTTTTTGCCTCAAGTTTTTACTTTCAATATTGATCATTGAAGGAATGTTAGACTTATTAAGAAATCCGAAATTAAAATTCTTTAGCCTAGTATTGAATTCGTCAATGGATAAATATTTTTGTCCTTTAATCAAATAGAATAAAAATAGTTGTAATTCCTTTTGTGCAATTCCTTCTAATATATCATGTGCTATATCCGCACTAAAGCTTTCGAAGGTATTAAAATATTTTAATTTATTAAGCAAGCATATTTGTCGGACTCCACGTTCTTTCTTCCGAACATTTATTATGTGAGATTGTGTTTTTCTGAAAAGACTTTCATTTTCAATAAAATTAGTTTGAATTGAATGTGAGTGAACTTCACAAAAACGACAAAAATATTTTGAATTGAAAGACTCATTAAAGCCACAAATAGAATTTGCTCTTAAATTATCATGTGATAAAGAAAATATTGATCCTTTAATTAACATGTTTATCTCATCATTTTCAATAAGAATACCATCATTTTCAAGGACACATATATCATCAACAATTAGTTTCAGAATGGGATCGTATCCAAATTCCTTAATGTCGGCGAAGTGGGATAAAGCAACTAAGTGAATATTTTCTACCTGACTGTTCAAATCTTCTAAATTTAAAACTGTAAAATAAAATGCACATATTTTATGTACTCCAGTTTTTGAACCCAACGGATTAATAGTTTCAAACTCATCAACATATAATTGCAAATGAACACATGGTTCTTTATTTCCAAAAAGTTTGTTGCGTTTAAAATAATTTCTGTTTGTGTAATGAAAAGGATTTTTGTTATGATCTATGTTTAAAATTTTGCTTAAAAATGTTGGGTTTTGACACAGAAATTTAAGTGTTTCAATGATGGAAACAAAAGTAAATGTGTTTGTCACTGGATTCTGGCAGTTAAAGGTGTTTTCATTAGATATCCATTTACGGTCTTGTCGTATACCAATAGCTACTTCTTTAGGCTTAGGAACACTTTTGTAAATAATAGATTTTCGTTTATAGGTATGTTGTTTTATATAAAGTAAACGGATTTCGTAAAAAATTTAATTCACCATTTAAATTAAGTTAAGAATTCTCTTGTGTTATTTTGTTTCTAATATTAATTTCAATTGTTCTTGTCATATTCGTGATCTCAAGCAAAATTGAATTATAGTTCGAATATGTAAGATTTAATTTCATAAGGCTTAAGCAAAAATTTTCTTCAAGCACTTTATACTCATTTTGTATTCCATTATTACATATTTTTTTAAAGATATTATCTTCTGAAAAACCTATTGATTCTAATTCCACGACATCTTCATTTTCAGAATGCTTATTTTTAAAGTGTTTTGCTAACCCACTAAAAGTTTCATATAAACTATTACAAGATTCAAAACTACATGGTAAGAGCTTATGAGTAGAATCACTAAGCGAGTGGATTAATCTAAGATGCCTTATATAAATTTTGTTATGTTGAAAAACTTTTGAACAGTGTCTGATTTTACATTGAAGCATTTTGAAATTAATTTAACATAAGTTTTATGAACATTTGCATTTGCTATGATTTAATTGAAAAGAGAATTTTTCAATTCAATAAGTCGAGGAGTTAGTTTAGTTGAATTGAATTCAAAAAATGCCTCTTGAATAAAATTAAAAAACGAAGAGTATAACGGTGGATATAAACAACAAAAAATATGAAAACTCTTAAAATATTCTAAGAAAACTATAGCACTCGGATTTGTTTTTAGAGGAATCTCCTTGCCATCCCTATAAATTGAATATGAGAATATTCAGAATATGAGAATATGAATATTATATTTCACTTTTTGCCATAGTTCATTGAAATCAGCGCATTTTCAAGGGTATCTTACATCAAATTCAAAAGAAATCTGAAATGTGTTTTGATATTTAATACAAAAATTAGTATTTAATTAAAAAGGTGTACTTTACCAGTCCAGGTGTATCTAAATATCTTGGACACATATCAAAAGTAAAGGGTGTTCGTCTCAGGCAGATAGTCTTCTTCATCAAATCAAATATTTCGTATTGGTCATTTTTGGGACATAGCTCTTTGAACTTCTGAACAGCTGTTTGAAGATCTTGCATATCAACTTCTTCAGTATATTGTGAAGTTATAGAATGATCATTTTCTTTATTTGAAATTCTGGAATTATTGCAAAGTGATCTATTGATGGTACGCAATCTAAATGCAAAGAAGCCACTTCTTGTAATTGGATTGTAAAATATACCCTTTAATATTATAAAATAGAATTTATTTGTTATAGTTACATTTGAATTTAAACTTACGGAATTGTCAGGATCATGGTTTTCACACAACCGTGGAAAATTACATGCGGTAGCTTTTGCCCACAAGATTTTGTTTTCAGTTGATGGATAAGTTCCATGAATTTCTATTAAATGTCCAATTATTATATTTATAAGTTTAGTTCGAAGTAGTTTTTGTAGAGTTTTATTTGTATTATAAACTTCTAAAATACGCTTGCCTTCAGCATGGTCTTGTAAGTATTTCCTCAATTCCTTTAAATTAAAAAATTCATAACATGACAATGTATACAATGATAAACAAGACATTTTCACTAATTTTAAATAAATACAGATTCAATTTAGAAACTCACCAATTGTAAGACACTGACTTCTAATTTTTGTCTTTTAGGAATAGAACCAATAAAACAATTTGACTTCTCTAGAGGTGCAGCATATCCAAGTGTTATGTCCTCTTCTGTTTGTGTTGTTACAGAACGGAATCGTTCTAATTTTTATAAAAGAACTGATTAAAATATGTTGAATTATGAAGAAGTAAACTTACCATTGTTCTGTACTACTCGGAGTATAAACAATTTGTCGTATGTTAATAAACAATCTCCTACTAAAACTTGAAATGTATCTTCGTTAAGCTCCACATTTCTTTCATCACAAAGATACAATTTATATCTGCTTGTGTCAATCCCAAAAAATTTTGCGGCTTAATATGCGTTTTATAGATTAAAAATTTTTTTATCGTTTTAAAAAGTTACTGCACATCGAAAATACTTTTTTTTACGAAATTACCTGACTTAATAACACAAATAAGATTAATAGCTCTATGCAGGCTTTAAAGTGACAATTTTTTGTTATTGATATTTTGTTATAGTTGTTGTTATGCACTTGTTATAAGTTTTTGTTATAATATTCGTAATCAAAGTTGACATGGAATTAAATAATAAAATTCACCGCAAAGAGGTGAAAAGTTTTTGTTTTTAATGTCAAAATATTCGTTGTAAAAATTCTTTATTCAAATAAGTTCCTTATTTTTATAAATACCAAGTATTATGACGTTTTAAAAAATTTGTATTAATTTTTAGTGTAAAAAAGTTTGAACGCACTACTGGGGAGCAATTGCAAGCAACATCCTGAGCTGCAAGCATGAAAGACAAGCCCAAATAACCCACGCTTGCTTCAAAATTTGTGGGAAGAAGTTGCAGCCAACCTCAATTGAATGAGGGGACCAACAAGGACAGCAATAAAGTGGAAAGAGTTATTTTTTATTTTATGTAATTTTCATTACTTCCATTTTTAGAATTTCAGTGGAAGAATCAAATGCGTTGCTGCGCTCGCAAGAACAAAGTCGAAAGAATGCTAACGGGTGGTGATCCACCAGCCGCAGAAATGAACGATTTCGATGAACAAACTCTGCAAACAATTGGGATTACGTCAATTGATGGACATGAAAATTTACAACAGCTTGGATTGCAGATAGTTGAAGAAGATTCTCTGAAGTTTTCTTTATATGTTCTTTATGTGCACACGTTTGGATCTCTTTTCTAACGCCTGAACCAGCAGCTTCATTGGAAACGCAATTTTCGTCTTCTGTGCTGTCGCCAGTTCATATTGAACCACCCCTACTACCATCAACTCTGCAGACAATTGTTGCGCCGACAGTAACTCTGCCGATATCAGCTCATCAAACTCCAACATGACAATTTCTTTCGTTGCCAGCTGAAACATAAAAATCTTCGTCTTCCGATTATTTTTCTTCGTTCAGAAAGCATTGAAAATATTATAAAAAAATTGTAAAATAACAAAATTATAATTGTCAAAACTATTTGTGTTTTTTTTTTGTCACCTACTTTTTAGATGGTGACAACTTCAATAACAATAGTTATATATTTTTGAGTGACTTTTTCACGAGAATGATTAAACTATAACAGTTGTTATTCCCCACACTTTGTTATGGTTTTGTCACTGTCACTGCTTAGCCTGAATAGAGCTATAATTTCATCACTTGCATTGTCAACCGTAACATATTTATGTAAGTCATTATAGCACAAGTAAAATAATTTCATTTTATTTCGTTTTTTTTTAAATTAAACTTTTCACAATACTTTATTTCTTTGCTTTTTAATTCGCAATATTAAACTTTGTAGTTTTCACTAAAGAGAAACTTTTGCAAAATATGTGTTAGAATTTACGTGTCACTCTCACAAAATTTTATGAACAACTGACAAAATTTCAACTCTTTTCCTTTGTTTGCAGCAAACTAATTTTTTCAAACTTTCTTTCGAATTTTCACCCCAATTTGATTCCGAGAAAAGCCAAAGCATGTTTAGTTTTCTGCATCATGATTACACCGGAAAAAGTAAAAAGAACACAATATTGAGTGATACTCAAATTAAATGCATATGGATAAAAAATTGATATTATCCCGACAATGGATAAATTTACTACACAAAATGATAAAATTATAAAATATTTACGGTGTTTTTACAATTCACACCGCAATATTATTTACTGTATAAAGTTATTGACGACATAAGACCTGAATTCGATGCTGGCTCTATGACTATACTCTGCTTGCTTGATTTTTCTAAAGCTTTTGATAACGTCAATTATCAATATTTGTGTCATTAACTTAAGTACCTATTTGGTTTCTGTGATAGTGCCGTCATTATGATTTCTAGTTATTTGTGTAATAGGTCTCAGAAAGTTAAACTTGGTCAACTGTCTTCTCAGTATAAATGATTGTTAAAAGGTGTTCCACAAGGTTCAATACTTGGTCCTCTGTTATTCTCAATATTTATAAACGATATTTTTCGTTTGCAAACACTCTTTTATTCATGCATATGCTGATGATTATCAGCTGTATCTTTCACGACGACGACGGCCTTCTTGATGACCTTTGTTGTAAGATGAATGAAGATCTTAACAGCATTAATAAGTGGGCCATTGCAATGGTCTTCAACTAAATGCATTTAAATCATACGTCCTGCCTATGTGTAAGAACAAAACTTGTATAAACGATGTCCCTGACTTATTTATTGGAAGAAATAAGCTTACTGTTGTGTCAAAACTGGTCAATCCTGGTTTCTTGATTAATTCGTCTTTGTCCTGTGTTGATCATGTTAACAGTATGGTCAAAAAAGTTTATTATGTCCTCCGTAATTTGAGAATGTCTGCAAGTATAACTCCTGTTAATATTAAACGTAAATAAGTGATTCAATTGATACTACCATTGATAACTTATGCTGAAATTGTATACAGCAAGCTTGATTCGTCCTCCCAGTTAAAATTACAAATTACCTTTAATTCTGCAACACGCTGTTTATATGGATTGCATAAATTTGAACACTTATCCCGTTTCAGAAATGCAATACTTGATTGCAACATAACGTCATATATGAATGCAAGAAACTGCATCTCTCTGCACAAACTTATTCATGAAAAAACACCTTCTTACCTTTATGAAAAGCTTCAGTTTTGTTGATCTAGAAGAAGTCATATTCTCATTGCATTATTCATTAAATTCCACACATTTGTTTTTCATTAATGCCATTAGATTGTGGAATTCACTGCCTCGTAACCTAAGTGAAATAACTAGAAGAGGAGTTTTTAGGCAATCTGTTTTAACTTTCTTCACTTCTCTTAAGTATCTATTGGGCCGAGTGAATAAAAAAGTAGCTTATACTATGTAGTACTAATTACTAGCACTAGCTTAAACTTTTCAGTACTAGCTATGCTGAAAAGTTTAAACTACATAAAGTGCGAATAAAACATTGCTAGTACTACATAGCTAGTACTGAAAAGTGATAGCTAGTACTGGAAAATTAAAACATATGCGGCAGTAAACTCAGCTGACAGAAACTGTTTGGGAGTTGCCAATGTTTACAAATATGTCTATTTTTCTTATACATTTTTAGCATGACTTTAAGAAAAACAATTTGGTAACTCTGTCAGTTTGTGTCGATCATAAGATATATATTTTGTGGCACGATGGTTGACAGAAACAGTGCAAAATTTTTTGACATAGTTAACAACTATAAAATTTTATTTAAAAAATCGCAATTGCCATCAGTAAGGGAGGCAAAAGAGAAAGCTTTGTCTTCACTCCGTGAAGAATACATGCTGAAGGTTGGGCAGGAAATTGCAATAAGCCAACAAAAAAAAAATACAAAACATGCGGAACGATGTAAAAAAAGCAGATTTACGTGCAACAGGCCAAGTTTTTGATGGAAAAAGGTTTGCTGCAGTTGATGGTTGCAGATTCCAATTCAGTATTCAATAAAATTTAAGGTACCTTCATATGTTTTTATAAGGATTTAAATTACTTTCAGCAAAGCAGCAAGTTTTTTGAGCGCTGGTTTATATGAAAAATTTGAAGAATAATTTTACTTTAGCGACCAGGCCCGAATTTTTTCCCAACCTCCTAAGCCCAATGGTGAAAGAACAAATTTTCGGTTTCGATTGGTTTAGGAGATAAAGTTGCGGCTGAGTAAAATTATGCAAAATTTGATTTTAATAGTAACATATTCTTTCAGGTGCCATGGATGTGAGCTTCGGTGTTGAGATGGAAGAAACGCTGGATTTTGTGGAGCACCAATCTAGAAGCACCAAAAGAAGCTCAGAGAAAAGTTAGTGGTGATATGGAGAACGCAAAAAAACTAAAAAAAAGGCCGTTTTTTTAAATCGACTTTTTTTTATAATTTATAAAATTTAAATTTATAAATTTATATAAATTTCTACGGTTTCAAAAGTTACAGCCGGATTAGTAAAAGCGCATTTTTATTTTTATTTGCATTTTTCTTTGTTCACAAACTTTGAACGCGTTTATCTCGAAACCATGTTTTTCGTACTGGTTGCGGCACTAGCGGGTTCATTTTAGGACGAATTTTTTTTTGTATTTTTTTAACTTGATTCGCTATCGTATGACACGACCTTTTTTTAAAATTTTTTTTTGATTTTTTATGAATTTTTGAAGTCAATATTTTTTTCGAAAAAACACACTTTCAAATTTGGAACATCACCAAAAATTGAAAAAAATTTAAAAAAAGCTCCTGTCATACGATAACCAATTTTGTTAAGATTTGAAAACGTAATTTTTTTCCAGGGGTCGAATTACAGCACCCGTGAACGAACAAGCAGTCGAATCGAATAAAATTCCGTCTCGATTATTTTTTGGCATGACTGCATTCGATCGAACACAAATCGAAATTTATTTCGATTGTTATCGAAAAACAGCCATTTGACAGCTGAAAACAAAAAAAAAAACACCATAATAAACAAATTTTATAATAGCAACTGCTGAATTTTATTTGTTTTCGTGGTTTTTCGCCAGGCTTTAGCATCCTTAACTGGTGGGCCGTTGGCATTAAGCTTGCGACTCAACTGTTCTCAGAGTTGGATGGCCATCGCTTTGCCTTGCACACTGCTGGGAATAATATTTTTGGCCAAGTCTGGGTGGCTCGCCATAAACTCACCCATGTCTATTTTTTGAGTGGCGTTTATTTTATTTACATTTGTCCTGTAAAAAAACCATATCTTTAGTTATTTTAAATGTATTATAAATCATAAAATATACTTACATTATTAATTGTGCAAACAAATTGTGCCCACTCGTCTGCCTGAAATCAATCGAATGGAATTTCGATACAACCACATCGAACATATGCTCGTTCACGATAGACGTCATAACAAAATTATTTCATTTGTCTCGATTACAACACCAATCGTACAAAAAACGATAACTTTTACTCGTTCACGATAGCTGTCATACCAAACTGCATTTATACGATAGTAATCATTCGATCACGTATGCTGTAATTCGGCCCCAGATCGGACAATTTCTGCGACTCCCAGCGCTGCAATCACGAGACCCCGTTTTTTTCTCTGCCGCCAGTTTGGAGCTCTATAAAACCATATTGGAGTGAAAAATATATTTTTTTTCTTGTAATTTTTTTAATTCTTTACAATAATAAAAAATTTTGGAAAAATGTTTGTTTTTGACTGAGTTATGAATTTTTAAAAAAAGGTCTGTTTTCTTTGCCGCGAATCATTTATGATGCATGTGATAAGGAACTGAGTACATTTACAACTTCTTGTCTTCTCCTTTTCCCTAATTGTCTGCAGTCATCTGGCGGGTCTGTATAATTTTCTTCCTCTTCTTCATCCTCTTGAAAAGCTTCAGTCATTTTGGAAATCGTCTCCAAGAAATTTGGCAGGACCACACAGCTTACAATAACAGCTGCAACTTTTTCCAGAGAAACACGCACTTTGAATTGCAATATAGGGAATCGCTTCTTTAACTGTCCAAAGCAACGCTCTATTATAACACGATTTTTTGCGTGTGTTTTGTTGTACCTTTTTTCCTGAAGATTCGTTGGGGTTTTGAATGGTGTCAGTAGCCATGGTCGAATGCCATAGCCGATATCGCCTAAAACTATTGCATCGCTGCGCTGACTATTCATGTGAGTGAAAATACGAGATCGCTTTAAAATTCGACTATCGTGCACTGATCCTGGCCAATTGCAATCTATTGAAGCAAATTCCTTATTAGCATTGCAAGTGGCTTGAACGTTGATGCTGCAAAAACCCTTACGATTAACGTACTCATCGCCATGATTTCGTGGTTTTTGAATTGCAACATGCGTGCAATCTAATGCTTCAATAGCGCAAGGAAAGTCAAATCGCAATGCCCACTGTTCCTGAGCGAGTTTGATTTGATGGCTATTACTTGCAAATTTAATCCATAAATGAGCTTTATTGGTGATATTCTTTAACATCATTTTTACTGTTTTACAAACAGTTGTGCGATGTACTCCTTCTTCCCTTGAAATACGCATTTCGAACCCTGGATCGCTTAGATATCTCAGAAACACCTCCATCCTTTTTATTTGCGACAGTGACGCTCCTCTTTGTTCGTGGCTTTCCTCCAAAAAGTGTTGGGCCAGCCACTTAACACTTTCTTTTTAGAACCAGTATAGGTTGAAATAATCTGCTGGATGAGAATGTGTCCTTACGCGATATTCTTTTCTTTCACGAATGTTCATAAATTGAGGCATATTTGAATAAACAAGATTTTTCAAAGCACTTTTTATTAAAACAACTAAAAATAAGTTTTATTTTCAGCACCTCAATGACAGGCTTCAAAAAAGTAAGTTATTTTAAGTACATACTAGTTTTTATTCACACTTATTTCCAACAAACGCTGGAAATACTAGACTGCAAAAAGCACTAGCTTTAACTGAAATTTGTATTCATCTCAAAACTAGTTTAAAATTAAAATTTACTAGTTATAGCTTGAACTACATTTTTATTCACTCGGCCCATTGTTTCGTCTTTCCTCTTAGCTATATTTTCCTTACTTTTCCTTTTACTTTATATGTTCACATTCTCTATATTTTATTTTTTTTTTAATTTTAATACTTGAGTTGTTATAATGTTAATTAAATTTAATTTAAGTAATTTAATTTAAGTTTATTTAATTTAATTTAATTTAATTTCATTCTATTTACTTTATTTTAATTCTTTGATTTCTTTTTCACTTTTCTTAGTTTTTATATCCTGTTGTTAAAATTAATTGATTTTGTACTATAAAAGAACATAGTTCTAAGTGTACTAATGTTATCCTTAAGTAAGCAATAAACAAACGTGGTGATAAACAGATGTAAAGCATATCGACATATTGGATTTATCATGGCTTTCCTATAAATGAATTTATTTGAAAATCGTTTGGCAAAGGATTCGAAATTTTTATTGAAACAACGTCTTAAAATATATTTCGTTCGAGAATTTCCAATTCTTTGGCAACAGACGGCGAGATGGAAAACCAAATTGGAAACGCGTTTAATAAAACTGATAGGATGCTAACTTTATAAATCAAAAGCTTCGTGTCTTGACTTAGGTATTTGTTGTTTAGAAGTTTAGAAAACATACCAGTTAAATTATGCGCTTTCTTAAGGTTCAACCACTGAGCATATAATAGATAGAGGACTCAAATAGCATAAAAATATATTTCTATCGAAATTGTATGCAATAGCTCCCACACTCTCATTTACGCTCCCATCGTGCATGCGTTCAAACGAACGTAACTTCGTGTTTCCATTGCCGCAGCTACCACATTGTCGTGAACTTTCAAATGTTCGTCAGTTTATGTGTTGTTGTGGCTACCAGTGATACGACGCATGCGCTTTGTTGTTGCTAGCATCGTTTATTTTTGTTTTGCCTGTCCCTTTCCCTTGCTCCAGCTACCACGATGGCTACCATATATTTTGTTATTGTAAAGTTGTTGTACATGAAACCGGTTATTGTTGTTGCTGTTAAACGAAAATCAATGGATAATGAATGAAGCTCAAGTTTCTGAATTTTGTGAATTCAGCATTTTTTCGTTTTTGTGATTATGATCTTTTTAATTGTAATTTTAAAACATATATTTAAATTAAATTAAATTAAATGAAATTCAATTAAATAAAATTAAATTGAATAAAATTAAATGAAATGAAATTAAATTAAATTAAATTTAATTTAACTAAATTTAATAAAATTAAATTGCATTAATTTAAATAGAATAAAATGCATTTAATTAAATAAATTACATTAAATAAAACTAATTTAAATCATATTAAAAAAATTTAATAAAATTAAATAAAATAAAATAAAACTAAATAAAATGAAATGAAATTAAATAAAAGTAAATAAAATTAAATAAAAATAAAATTACAATAAATGAAATTAAATTTAATTAAATTAAATTCAATTCAATTAAATTCAATTGAATTTAATTAAATTCAATTAAATTCAATTAAATTCAATTAAATTCAATTAAATTCAATTAAATTCAATTAAATTCAATTAAATTCAATTAAATTCAATTAAATTCAATTAAATTCAATTAAATTCAATTAAATTCAATTAAATTCAATTAAATTCAATTAAACTCAATTAAATTCAATTAAATTCAGTTAAATTCAATTAAATTCAATTAAATTAAATTAAATTAAATTAAATTAAATTAAATTAAATTAAATTAAATTAAATTAAATTAAATTAAATTAAATTAAATTAAATTAAATTAAATTAAATTAAATTAAATTAAATTAAATTAAATTAAATTAAATTAAATTAAACTAAATTAAATTAAATTAAATTAAATTAAATTAAATTAAATTAAATTAAATTAAATTAAATTAAATTAAATTAAATTAAATTAAATTAAATTAAATTAAATTAAATTAAATTAAATTAAATTAAATTAAATTAAATTAAATTAAATTAAATTAAATTAAATTAAATTAAATTAAATTAAATTAAATTAAATTAAATTAAATTAAATTAAATTAAATTAAATTAAATTAAATTTAATTAAATTAAATTAAATTAAATTAAATTAAATTAAATTAAATTAAATTAAATTAAATTAAATTAAATTAAATTAAATTAAATTAAATTAAATTAAATTAAATTAAATTAAATTAAATTAAAAAAATTTAATAAAATTAAATAAAATAAAATAAAACTAAATAAAATGAAATGAAATTAAATAAAAGTAAATAAAATTAAATAAAAATAAAATTAAAATAAATGAAATTAAATTTAATTAAATTAAATTCAATTCAATTAAATTCAGTTAAATTTAATTAAATTCAATTAAATTCAATTAAATTCAATTAAATTCAATTAAATTCAATTAAATTCAATTAAATTCAATTAAATTCAATTAAATTCAATTAAATTCAATTAAATTCAATTAAATTCAATTAAATTCAATTAAATTCAATTAAATTCAATTAAACTCAATTAAATTCAATTAAATTCAGTTAAATTCAATTAAATTAAATTAAATTAAATTAAATTAAATTAAATTAAATTAAATTAAATTATATTAAATTAAATTAAATTAAATTAAATTAAATTAAATTAAATTAAATTAAATTAAATTAAATTAAATTAAATGAAATTAAATTAAATTAAATGAAATTAAATTAAATTATATTAAATTAAATTAAATTAAATTAAATTAAATTAAATTAAATTAAATTAAATTAAATTAAATTAAATTAAATTAAATTAAATTGAATTAAATTAAATTAAATTAAATTAATTAAATTAAATTTAATTAATAAATTAATTAATTAATTAATTTATTTATAATGAAATAAAATTTAATTTAATTTAATTTAATTTAATATAATTTAATTTAATTTCATTTCATTTCATTTTATTTAATGTAATTGAATTTAATTTTATATAATTTTATTTCATTTAATTCAATTTATATGAACTTAATTCAATTTACTTTAATTAAATTTAATTTAATTTAATTTAAATAAATTTAATTTAATTTAATTTAATTTAATTCAATTGAATTTAATTGAATTTATTTGAATTTAAATGAATTTAATTGAATTTAATTGAATTTTATTGAATTTAATTGAATTTAATTGAATTGAATTGAATTGAATTTTATTTAATTTAATTTTATTTAATTTAATTTAATTTAATTTAATTTAATTTAATTTAATTTAATTTAATTTATTTTAATTTAATTTAATTTAATTTAATTTAATTTAATTAAATTTAATTTAATATAATTTAATTTAATTTAATTTAATTTAATTTAATTTAATTTAATTTAATTTAATTTAATTTAATTTAATTTAATTTAATTTAATTTAATTTAATTTAATTTAATTTAATTTAATTTAATTTAATTTATTTTAATTTAATTTAATTTAATTTAATTTAATTTAATTTAATTTTATTTAATTTAATTTAATTTAATTTAATTTAATTTAATTTAATTTAATTTAATTTAATTTAATTTAATTTAATTTAATTTAATTTAATTTAATTTAATTTAATTTAATTTAATTTAATTTAATTTAATTTAATTTAATTTAATTTAATTTAATTTAATTTAATTTAATTTAATTTAATTTAATTTAATTTAATTTAATTTAATTTAATTTAATTTAATTTAATTTAATTTAATTCAATTTAATTCAATTTAATTCAATTTAATTCAATTGAATTTAATTTAATTTAATTTAATTTAATTTAATTTAATTTAATTTAATTTAATTTAATTTAATTTAATTTAATTTAATTTAATTTAATTTAATTTAATTTAATTTAATTTAATTTTATTTAATTTAATTTAATTTAATTTAATTTAATTTAATTTTATTTAATTTAATTTAATTTAATTTAATTTAATTTAATTTATTTCAATTTAATTTAATTTAATTTAATTTAATTTAATTTAATTTAATTTAATTTAATTTAATTTAATTTAATTTAATTTAATTTAATTTAATTTAATTTAATTTAATGTAATGTAATTTTATTTAATTTAATTAATTTAATTTAATTTAATTTAATTTAATTTAATTTAATTTAATTTAATTTAATTTAATTTAATTTAATTTAATTTTAATTTTTCGCCCCCTTTTTGGGAGACAAAAGGGGGCGATCTTCACATGGCAACGTGTCTGACTGCCTCAACTTGGCGAGGCCAGCATTATCCATGTCGAAATCGTCTCAAGTCGACTCAAAACCTCCGCGTGGTGTCTCCTGGAAACGTCAAAAACTATCGCCCGATAAACTTTGGCGGCCAATTTGAGCGGCGATGTCTCCTCTAGACAATAAACTTGAGGGGTCTCTTCAAGACCTTAAAAATGGAATGTGCGTAGGGTTTGGGTCCCAACCACATTATAACTTCCCAATGAAAACAAAATCAGCCTCGGATATGAACCCCCACTACGTTGACGACCACCGCAAACGAAAAACGGATAATGATTTACGGATATGCACCTGGAATGTCCGGACCCTTTATAGGGAAGGTGCCACTGTCCAACTGGCGGAAGCCCTCGAAAAAATTAAGGCTGACATCACCGCCATCCAGGAGATGCGATGGAAAGGACAAGGCTGCTCTAAGAGAGCAGACTGCGATATCTACTACAGCTGCCATGCGGAGAAGCGCGAATTTGGATGCGGATTCGTCGTAAGTCGGAAACTACGCCAACTTGTTTCCCGGTTCACACCTGTGAACGAAAGGCTGGCGACAATCCGCATCAAGGCGAAATTCTTCCACATCAGCCTTATTTGCTGATTTTAAAGTTTTTAATCTAATTTTATTTAATTTAATTAAATGCAATTTTATTCAATTTAAATAAGTGCAATTTAATTTTATTAAATTTAATTTAATTTCATTTCAGTAAATTTTATTCAATTTAATTTCATGAAATTTAATTTAATTTAATTAATTTAATTTAATTTAATTCAATTTAATTTAAATATATATTTTAAAATTACAATTAAAAAGATCATAATCACAAAAACGAAAAAATGCTGCAATCGCAAAATTCAGAAACTTGAGCTTCATTCATTATCCATTGATTTTCGTTTAACAGCAACAACAATAACCGGTTTCATGTACAACAACTCTACAATAACAAAATATATGGTAGCCATCGTGGTAGCTGCAGCAAGGGAAAGGGACAGGCAAAACAAAAATAAGCGATGCTAGCAACAACTAAGCGCATGCGTCGTAGCACTGGTAGCCACAACAACACACAAACTGACGATCATTTGAAAGTTCACGACAATGTGGTAGCTGCGGCAATGGAAACACGAAGTTACGTTCGTTTGAACGCATGCACGATGGGAGCGTAAATGAGAGTGTGGGAGCCATTGCATACAATTTCGATAGAAGCATATTTTTATGCGATTTGAGTCCTCTATCTATTATATGCTCAGTGCTTCAAGTGTACTGGATGTGCGCACATTTCGGGGGGTCAATATTGACTCCGACCATTATCTTGTTGCAGCCAAGATCCGCATGCGATTGTGCAATGCGAAGAATGTACGCACAGGTGTGCAACGAAAGCTTGATGTCGATAAGCTGCTATCACAACGGACCGCCGAGGCCTACTCCGCTCAACTCTCGGTTAAGCTCAACCAACCTTACTCTTGCCAGGACGACGCTGGCGGACTTTGGGCGCATATATCCCACTCCATGCGCACTGCTGCTGAAGAAGTCATTGGTTTTCGGCGCCCGCAACCTCGCAACCAATGGTATGACCAGGAGTGTCGCGACCGAAAGCAGCAAAATACGCCGCATATAAAAAGACGCTGCAATCAGCTGCAACGCGAGCCATGCACGAAAACTATCGCGATAAGAGGAAGGAAGAGAGATGCCTTTTCAGGCGTAAAAAAAGAGAGCAGGAAAAGCGTGAGCGAGAAAAAATTGAGGTGTACCAGGGCAGGAAGGATGCTCGAAAATTCTACCAGCAGGTTAAGCGTCTAACCCAAGGTTTCAAGCCCGGAGCATCCACTTGTAGAGATGAGAATGGTGATCTGGTAACAGATACGCAGTGCGCATTGAGATTATGGAGACAGCATTTTTCCAATCTGCTTGCAGGCGACGATACCAACAATTCCGCTCTTGGAGAATGCAGTCTGACACCACCAATCGACGATGATGGAGTCGAAATTCCACCACCTAGCCATGACGAGGTTAAAGTTGCTATACAGCGACTCAAAAACAACAAAGCCGCAGGTGCTGACGGCCTGGCTGCTGAATTGTTTAAAGCCGGCGGCGGTGAATTGATAAGGTGCATGCATCAACTCATCAGCAAAATATGGCTAGCAGAAAGCATGCCCGACGATTGGAATCTCAGTGTGCTTTGTCCTATACTTAAGAAAGGAGACCCGACAATCTGCGCCAACTACCGAGGTATCAGTCTTATTTCCATCGCATATAAGGTTCTTTCAAGCGTATTGTGTGAAAGATTGAAGCCGCATACCAAAACACTGATTGGACCTTATCAGTGTGGCTTTCGAGCTGGCAAGTCCACCATAGACCAGATTTTTACTCTACGTCAAATCCTGGAGAAAACCCACGAAAACCAAATCGACACCCACCATCTCTTTGTTGATTACAAAGCTGCGTTCGATAGCCCGATTCGGGATTGCCTGTACGCAACAATGTCTGAGTTCGGTATACCTGCAAAGTTGATTAGGCTCTGCAAGATGACGTTGAGCAAAACATGCAGCTCCGTCAAGGTAGGAAATGACCTCTCCGAAACCTTTAATACCGAACGAGGTTTCATACAAGGCGACCCGCTATCATGCGATCTCTTCAATTTCATCATGGAGGGGATCCTACGAAAGGCAGGTGTACATCGAAATGGCACCATTTTCTACAAAGGTGTCCAGCTCCTTGCGTATGCTGACGATATCGATATTATCGGCAGAACCAAGAGAGATGTAACCGCTGCTTTCGCCGCTATCGAAAAGGAATCAGCCAAAGTGGGTTTGACGGTGAACGAGGGCAAAACAAAGTATATGCTGTCTGCAAATAGGGAAGTGCGGCGTCTAGGCTCCCATGTTACAGCAGGCAAATATAACTTTGAAGTTGTCAAGGAGTTTACTTACCTTGGCACCGCCGTAAACAGCAACAACAATGTCAGCCTGGAGATAAAGCGAAGAACAACAATTGCTAATAGGTGCTACTACGGGCTAAGTAAGCAATTAGGTTCCAGAGCCCTCTCTCGATCGACAAAACTAACACTCTACAAGACGCTCATCATACCTGTGCTTCTCTATGGCGCTGAAGCATGGGTGGTATCGCAAGCAGATGCAGCCGCTCTTGGGGTGTTCGAGAGGAAAGTTCTTCGCAAAATCTTTGGTCCTGTTCGAGTTGGCGACGACTATCGCATTCGAATGAACCACGAACTGTACGAGCTCTACGACGACATTGACATAGTCCAGCGTATAACAATTCAGCGACTACGTTGGCTGGGTCATGTCTTTCGTATGGATGAAGAAGCTCCAGCGAAAAAGGTGTTTGAGGCGAAAGCCGAGGGTCGACGACGAAGAGGAAGACCATGCCTCCGATGGATTGACCAGGCCGAGGAAGCCTGTTCGGTCTCCGTATAATTAATATTATTTTATCAAATATTCATTTATTTTAGTAATCTTTATCGATACATAATCATGTTAAAACTACTGAAATTTCTCATTTCTAACTTAAACTGTAAACTTCCAATAACATTAGAACATTTTCACTCAAAGATCTTATGTACTTCTATTTGCAATTCAAGGTCAACAAGTTAACTTGTAATTTATGAGAAGAAATAAAAACAGTTCAAATTTTACTTTCGTGCGTTCAACACGATCCCCCACAAACTCTGCATTTTATTCGCAATAGTCAGAAAAACGCTTCTGATCCGACATTTTGGCGCCCAACGTGGGGCACGATTGTGTTAAACGGTTTTTGAATATGAACTAAATTCTTTGTAATTGCGCATTTTAACAATTCGAAATTGTAAAAACAAATTTGCGTGA
Organism: Tetanocera ferruginea; assembly: GCA_958299015.1. Classification (NCBI taxonomy): domain Eukaryota; kingdom Metazoa; phylum Arthropoda; class Insecta; order Diptera; family Sciomyzidae; genus Tetanocera; species Tetanocera ferruginea. The sequence continues at coordinate 96,608,979 of OY282641.1, read as the reverse complement.
ATTTTTGCTTAAATTAAAATTCTTAAATTCTGTGCGTCAAGAAATTTCTTCGCAGTCGCAGTTGCTTTATTTTCGCTGCTAGCGCATCTTGGCTCCGAATCTGTTGAAATTCATTGCAACATCGTGCGCCGTATTGCACGCGCATCAATATCATATTTTTGTATTAAATTTTGCTACCAGCACAGACATTCCTCGCATTTGGATTGCAGTTATTTTTCGCGCAGTTAACACTCATCGTCGCTGCCTCTGCTTAGCGACATCATCAGCGTTGGCTTCGTTTGAACCACCAATCTCTTCAGTAACTCTTCGTCGTTGGCTTCGTTTGAACCAGCACACTCTTGAGCAACATCATCAGCGTTGGCTTCGTTTGAACCAGCAATCTCTTGAGTAACTCTTCGTCATTGGCTTCGTTTGAACCAGCACACTCTTGAGCAACATCATCAGCATTGGCTTCGTTTGAACCAGCAATCTCTTGAGTAACTCTTCATCATTGGCTTCGTTTGAACCAGCACACTTTTGAGCAACATCATCAGCGTTGGCTTCGTTTGAGCCAGCAATCTCTTGAGTAACTCTTCGTCGTTGGCTTCGTTTGAACCAGCAAACTCTTGAGCGAAATTCTCGTCGTTGGCTTCGTTTGAACCATTAAAATTGAGTGGCATACATCGTCGCAGCATTCTTTGTGCCCGTCGTTTCAAACATTTTTTGTCATCCACACATTACATAATTGCATAATTACATATTATTTTTTGCATTGTATTTGCAGTTTTGTGTGCTTAAAAATCATCAACATCAAAAGCAAACACACTTCGAAATTTTGCTGCTTAAATTTATTGTGCCTGCTGCGTGCGCTGTAATTGGGTGGACATCAGATTAGTTTTTCACATCGTTCAAAATCACTGCAAATTAATTAACATTTCAGTATGTCGTTAGAAGAACTTAAACAACAGCGGAAAAATGTTATGACTAGCATCACTCGCATTAAAGAAATTCTGGAGGGTGAAGGAAAATCAGTTGCTGCTGCTGAAGTTAAGTGCCGTTCAAAACTTTTTGAAACATACACCAAGGAGATATTTGATCTTCAATCAACAATTGAAAAATTAGATATTGATGATACGGGCCGCCCTGAAATTGAGGAGCTGTACGTCGCAACAGAATTAATCATTCAGACGCATTTGAATGGCAGCTTACACAACTCTACTGTTGCTGATTCTTCTTATTTAATGACTTCATCGCGGTATAAGTTGCCAAAACTACAATTACCAACATTCAGTGGGCAATACTCAGAATTTAAAAATTTCTTAAGTTCATTCCAGCAAATGATTGATTCTGAAACCAGCTTAACCAACATAGAAAAATTCAACCATTTGATTAACTGTCTACAGGGACAAGCGCTTGAAACAGTGAAGGCATTTCAAGTTACCAGTGAAAATTACCCTAAAGCGCTGGCTAGACTGAAATCAAGGTACGACAACAGAACATTAATATTTTTAGATAACATCACTTCACTTTTTGAGCTTCCATCGGTATCTCAACCAAATTCTAACCAACTCCGTAGTTTAGTTGACAATGCCTCAGCATTATATGATTCACTGCTATCATTAGGGACGGAAAAGGAAATCTCCCAAGCCATGCTTATCTACCTTGTCATAAATAAAGTCGACGCTCAGACGAAGGTAAAATGGAACGAGTCCCTTGACTTTAAAAAGCTGCCAACTTGGCCCACTTGCGCTGAGCTGCTAGAGAGGCACTGCCAACATTTGGGATCACTTCACAGCGTTCCTGATCATAATATTGAGTCCAGCATCAGCGACAAATTGTCAAAAAATAAAAACAAAAGGCGGGGATACACATTTTCTTGCTCAAAGTCGATTTGCCAATTGTGTTCCAGCAGCGATCACAAAATCATTTACTGCTCCAAGTTTAGAAACATGGAAGTCGACCAACGATTTGAAACTGCAAAGAAACTGAACCTTTGCATTAACTGTCTCAGCAAAGGGCACCAGTCATCAAAGTGTCAATCATCATTTAAATGCAAAACTTGCTCTCGAAACCATCACAGCCTTTTGCATCGAAAGCAACAAGCTACATCGAACGCGGCTCCTGGATTGTCAACAGATGCCACTGAATTTAAACCGAATAATGCAGCAGTTCACACACACTTGGAATCTTCACTTGATCACATAATTTTAGCAACCGCAATGATTTTAGTACGAGATGCTGTTGGCGATTACAAATTAGGAAGAGCATTGCTAGACTCATGCTCTCAGGTAAATTTTATTACCGACGAATTTTCACAATCTTTGCGTTTGCCCCGCAGAAAACAAAATATGGAAATTCATGGCATTGGAAATTCATCCACAAATATAAAATACAGCTCATCGACTACAATCAAATCTTGCTATACTGAGTTTCAAATTCCACTATCTTTTTGCGTCACTTCGCACATTGCTTACCAACCAGAAGCTGAAATTGAAACATCATCATGGAAACTGCCTTCAAATATTGAGCTCGCTGATGAGAACTTCTTCAAATCTCGTCGTATTGACCTACTACTTGGTACGGAGAGCTTCTTCGATATTCTCGCTGTTGGCCAAATTAAACTTGGATCGAATTTACCTACTTTGCAAAAAACGCTGCTGGGCTGGATAGTTTCTGGCCGCTATAAAGGACACTCCACCACACCAACATCAACTTGTTTGCTTTCGATTGAAGAGTCTATCGATAAAAATTTGAAACGCTTGTGGGAACTCGACGAGGTTCCACCCCCTGTGGAAGTGAGGACTTGCGAGCAAAAAAGTTGTGAGCAAGTGTTCACGAAAACAGTTTCTAGAAATGCAGATGGCAGAGTTGTTGTTCGTTTGCCATTCAAGGATAACCCCAATCGCCTCGGATCATCATATCACACAGCGCTAAAAAGGTTTCTAGCCCAAGAACGCCGATTATCACGATCGCCCGATTTAAAGAATCAGTACGTCGCATTTTTGACTGAGTATGAGAAGCTAGGACATATGAGTGTCGTAACAAATCCTAATTTGAATGCACCTCACTTCTATATCCCTCATCATTGCGTCCAGAGACCATCAAGCACTTCGACAAAGCTACGCGTCGTATTTGACGCATCGTGCAATACAACTTCACAGCAGTCCCTTAACGACTTATTAATGGTAGGACCTACCATTCAATCGGAGTTATTCATGACGCTTCTTCGTTTTCGCCTCTTCAGATACGCCATTACTGCCGACATCATAAAAATGTACCGGCAAGTCCTCATAGCCCCAGAAGATCGCTGCTTTCAATACATTTTGTGGAGAACATCACCAGAAGAACACATACGCACTTATGTACTCAACACAGTTACATATGGGACGGCGGCTGCTCCTTATCTTGCAGTGCGGAGCCTCAACTATGTGGCGGAAGAATATTCGCTGCAGTTTCCTCTAGGGGCAGAAGTTATCAAATCTTCTTTCTACGTCGATGACCTGTTGTGTGGCGCTGACTCTCTTAAAGAACTCTCTCGCATCAAGTATGAGGTAACTGAAGTCTTGAAAAAAGGGTGTTTTGAACTTGACAAATGGCACTCCAACCATACTGAATTTATGGACGACAAAACCATCAAAAACCTCAGCATTGACAATGGTTCTGTAACCTGTGCGCTAGGTATTACATGGGACCAAACGCGGGACACATTTTTATTTTCATTTCAGCCAAAACATGCTGACAATGGTCGCGTTACTAAAAGAACCATACTCTCCATTGCATCCTCGTTGTTTGATCCATTGGGACTCGTTGCTCCGTTGATTATTACTGCAAAAATTATTCTCCAAGAATTGTGGCTGCTAAAATTAGCATGGGACGAATCTGTTCCACAGAACTTGCACCTGGCTTGGCAGTCATTTCTACAAAATTTATCAGAACTTCATTCGCTCACAGTTCCAAGATATTGCCTCGCACCTCATTTTAAATCATTGCAGCTTCATGGATTTTGCGACGCTTCCATACGCGCGTATGGTTCCTGTATTTACGCTCGTACTGAAAGTGAAGATGGCAACATTTCCGTGCAACTACTCACTGCCAAATCAAGAGTGGCACCCACTAAGAAGCAATCCTTGCCCAAACTGGAGCTATGTGGCGCACTACTCCTTGCTCGACTTTACGCTAAAGTCAAAGGTTTGTTCAATTGTACTAATTCTAACGTTTTCCTTTGGACTGATTCGCAGATTGTCATTCATTGGTTAAAGCAACATTCTGCTACCCTTTCTACATTTGTTGGCAACAGAGTTTCGGAGGTGCAAGACCTAACTGCAGGCGTACAATGGAGGCACGTGCCTACGCATTCAAACCCAGCTGATGTCGTCTCAAGAGGCTGCTCATTAAGGGAACTTCAATCTTCAATATGGTTTGCTGGTCCAACATTCTTAGCGGCTAGCAATAACAAGTGGCCTATTGATAGATGTGACAGTCTTGACATAGAAGAAATTAACAAAGAAAAACGCAAATCTACATTTTTGGCTGCCATTGAAGAAAATCATTTACTCAACGCAATTGAAAAATACAGCTCACACACTTTTTGCTTGCGTGTTGTTGCTTCAATGCTACGATTTACTCGGAATATAAAGAAAAATTATATGACTGATTTAGAGGTGACCCCTCTTACATCTGATGAACTTCAAAATGCCTTTTGGTGCATTGTGTGGAACCTGCAACAACAAAATTTCGCTAAAGACATCAGTTTGCTACAAAGTAATAAAACCACACGCGGAGCTCTCAAGAATTTAAATCCGTTTCTTCAGTCTACTGGAGGCTACACTCTACTTAAGGTTGGAGGCCGACTTGAACTAGCAGATCTGCCAGAGAGCCGCAAGCACCCTATCCTATTACCAGGTAAATCTTCATTTGTTCTTCGTTACATTAGACACCTGCATTTGCAAAATTATCACGCTGGTGCTAAAGCGCTCGTAGCGCTTATTCGTCTGGAGTATTGGGTAGTCAATGCCAGAGAAGTGGCTCGTCACGTTGTAAGGTCATGCATTCATTGCGTGCGCTATAAGCCGAAGCTACTCCAGCAAACAATGGGCAATTTGCCAGAATCACGCGTGAATCCATCAAGACCATTTTCACGATGCGGCGTCGATTTTTGCGGTCCTATTAACACCTACCTGCGTATTAGGGGCAAGGGTCCCACTAAAACTTACGTTGCAATTTTTATCTGCTTTGCGACGAAAGCAGTTCACATCGAGGCAGTATCCGACTTATCAACAAATGCGTTTATAGCTGCTTTAAAACGTATGATCGCAAGAAGAGGGCTACCAGCTGACATTTACTGTGACAATGCCACAAATTTCATTGGCACAAGAAACCAACTAGCCGACCTTAAGGCTTTTCTATTTAACATAGATAACCAACATTCAATCGATAAATATTGCGCTGATAATTTCATAAACTTCCATTTCATTCCTCCCAGGGCTCCACATTTCGGGGGCTTGTGGGAGGCTGCGGTGAAGTCCGCAAAGGGACATCTCGTCAGAAGCTTGATGAATACGAGGTTCACGTTCGAAGAACTTACAACAGCTTTAGTGGAAATCGAAGCCATATTAAATTCCAGACCTATATCACCATTGTCATCGGATCCAAGCGATTTTGAAGCTCTGACCCCAGCTCATTTTCTCGTGGGCAGCTCACTCAAAGCACTTCCTGAGCGGAACTTAACCTGTAACAACATCGGCCCGGCTGATAAATGGGCTTGTATCACCACCGTTAAACAACAATTTTGGCAGCGATGGTTGCACGAATATATCAACGAGCTTCAGGTGCGCTCAAAGTGGACACAGGTTCATCCGAATGTGAAGGTAGGATCCATGGTAATCCTTCACGAAGACAATGTTGCACCACAACTCTGGCGGCTTGGTCGTGTGGCTCATGAGATTGCAGGAAAGGACTCACGTGTCAGAGTCGTGGATGTCCAGACATCAAAGGGTATTATCCGGCGTCCGATTTCTAAGCTCGCTTTGCTACCTGTTTGAAAAATCTTTTCAACGGGGCCGGGATGTTCGGTCTCCGTATAATTAATATTATTTTATCAAATATTCATTTATTTTAGTAATCTTTATCGATACATAATCATGTTAAAACTACTGAAATTTCTCATTTCTAACTTAAACTGTAAACTTCCAATAACATTAGAACATTTTCACTCAAAGATCTTATGTACTTCTATTTGCAATTCAAGGTCAACAAGTTAACTTGTAATTTATGAGAAGAAATAAAAACAGTTCAAATTTTACTTTCGTGCGTTCAACACGATCCCCCACAAACTCTGCATTTTATTCGCAATAGTCAGAAAAACGCTTCTGATCCGACAAAGCCCTTACCGCGCTTGGTGAGATTGGAGACGGCGCGCGAGTTATATTTATTCTAATGAATAAATTTAAAAAAATAAAATTTAATTTTATTTTTAAACAATGTACTTTATTTGATGAACTTCAACTTAAGACTAACTTTCTTACAATCTATACATTCCAAGTTGACTTAAAAATATTAAAATATATAATGAATAAATGCATGTGTAGTACTTTCTTATTTCGTAACAGATGTTGTGAAATATTTCGAAAACGCAAAACACTTAAGTGGGCCATTCAATTGCATAAGTGGGCCATTCAATTGCAAAATGCAATACGATATAATGTTTGTAAATTGCCGACTCACATATTGTAAGTTGTTTGTACTGCAGTGAAGCAATGTGTCATTTGACACTTGCATTTAAACATTTCGTAATTTTAGGAATGAACACAAATGATTTTGTTTGTGTTAATTGATTTAGGTTGAATTTTAAGTTGCCCAATTTACTGGCAGTTTTGTTGACACTTGAGGTTTCGAATTAAGCGACGTTGGTGTCGATATGACCCCTCCCCCCTTGGTTTGAGAACTCCCCTGAGTTTGAGGGTTGGCGATATTTATTTTAAGTGTTTTGTTTTTTCTTACAATATAAATATAGAATAACATTACCAAAATTATTATTACAAGTGTAGAGATAAGTATTATAAGATTATAAGTTGTAAAATTTTTTCTGTGATATTTAAGTTCTTTTATTTTTTCAATGTTTTCTATTTGTTGTATTACAATTTCGTCAAAGGTTGGTTGAGTTTTTGAAGCATTTAATTTCTGTACTGATGGTACATTGAATCTTTCATGAAATATAAATTCTTTATTTGAAAAAATTTCTTCATTTATTTTTACTTTACAATCATTAAAAGAAATAAGGTAATTTCCATTCAGTGTGGTTTTTCTGTAATCACATGTACTATTTAAATTTGAATTTATTTGATTTTTAAGCAAAATTAATCCTGGTTTTATACTAATGATTTCTGACTGATTATTTTTGATTTTAAGACAATTATCTTTATAAATACATAATTTTGATTTTCTTAAATTTTTCATGTTTACATCACTATTATAGTCATAAAAGGTATTATTTATTTTAATTGTTTCTTGCATTTTAATAAGTAACTCTTCATGCTTTGCGTTTGAAACGGGTACTACTAGTGATCTTGGAGCAGAAATTATGTTTTTGGGAATTTCTATGACAAATATAATTTCGTTATTTTTGTATTCACCTACACCTAGTCGTATGTTTCGAAGTTTGTCAATGTCAATGTTGTATTGAGTTATTTCATCGTCCGTTAAAATGTTACTTGTCATTATGTTAAGTCTTGCTGAAGCAATGTTATTTTGTATGTGCTCAATGTGATCCTCTAAAATTTTAATTTTCAATAAAAAGTCTAAATAAAGGAATTGCGCATACATTCTTGAGTTAGTTTCTTCTATGTCATTAAATTTACTATTTATTTTATTTCTGTCTGATTCTATTGTGTTTCTTAGCATTTCGAATGTTTTGTTAAAATGGTCATTTATTTGAATATTTTTATTAAGGTTTTCAATTGCCATGTGATTATTTGTGTCGATAATTTTTAAATGTTCTTCTATTTCTGTTCTATCATTGTCGTCCATAGTTCCATATAGCCATTTAAGTCCTGTTCCGAATATGTTAATAAGTCCTCTCTTCTGTCTGTGCGGTAGGATGGTTTGAATTTTACGTCTTAGTGTTCTGAGTTGTAAATTTAAAAGTTGTTTGTTTTCCAATAGTTTTAATTGTTGTATTTCGAACGTAAAGTCGTCTATAATACTTTCTATTTCAGATGGGTTAATAATGTGTAAAATCATGTTGTAGTTTTTGATAATCTGTGCGTTTTCTAGTTTTATCTCAATGAATCCGTCATCAGTCTCTATTTTGTCAACGATAAGTGTTCCGTAAGTCTTATTAATCATTAGTAGTAGGAATGAAACGAGTAATGTCCAATTGATCTGAAAATTTAGTTGGTCTTTTAATGTTTGTTGGATGAATATTTTCTATCTTTATTTTTCTATATCTTGGTTCGTATTTATGTCTGAGTGCTTTATAATTTTTTACAAATTCTTCTTGCTTATTTGATCTAAAATCTTCACGTTTTCTATTAAGTTTATCAATGGTTTGTTCTTTTTTATTTTGGATTAGCTGCCTAATTTTTTCTTTATCGATTTTACCCTCTTCTACGTCAATAGGTTTTTCTTTTAGAGTTGAATGCACTGATCTGTTATACCATTCTACACATTTAAATATACGTTCTTGCGTCGATAAGTTGGACTTTTCTGCTTCTAATGCTCTAAATTTTTCAGCAATAGTACTATGGAATCGTTCTATATCAGAGTTCCCAGTGTGACTATTAGGTTTTGTAAAATGTACTAATATTTCTTCTTGTCTCATAAATTCTTTGACATTGACAGAATTAAACTCGTTATCCATCACAAATTTGTTTGGTTTACTTTTTATTGACAAGTACAGTCTAAATTTTTCTATTAGGGTGTTGCTATTTCTATCTTCTAAATAAAGAATTACAGCAAATTTTGAAAATTTGTCTATAAACGACATAAAACTATGTTTTTTGTTTGTATAGACATCTACATGTACAATCTGATTTTTGTCGGTTGGGGTTTCTGTCAGTAAGTATTTCGGTTTTAATGGTTTCCTGTCATATTTGGCCCTATTACAGATGTCGCAGTTATTTACGTATTTCTGTATTAATTTCTTTAGGTCTTTATAATAGATAAGTTTTTTCAATCCCTCGTAATTTGCTTGAATGCCACCATGTCCCGTCTCTAATTTATGATATTTTCCTATTTGTTTATATGTTTCCTCTTCGTTTGACATATCCCTGGCATGGTATGAGCATTTATAGAATTTAAGGGTTGAGCCAAAAAGTTCTAATAGTTTCTGTTGTACTATGTTATATTCATGAATTTCTTCGAAATTGTATGGACATGAATTTAAAAAGGTAATTTTTACATTATTTATTTCAATGTACCCCTCTTTTAAATTAATTATTGCTTGCATTGGTGCGAGTATGTTTTGTCCAATAAGTGCATCGAATTTTTTATTTTTGAATTTTGTTAATTTCCAGCTTAGATATTTTTTTTCATTGAACTCTTTTGGGAGTTCTGTTATTATTTCGTGGCTTATGCTGGTCTGTCCGCTGAGTGTGTTAAATCGCATATTATCTTTTATTTTTATTCTTTTATATTTCGTCAGTTTGTTCTCGCTAATGAGTGTCGTTGTCGATCCTGTGTCAATTAAACATTTTATTTTTTCGTCTCCTACAGTCAGCTCTACTATCGGTAAATTAGGTCCTCCCCCGGTAATTGAAAATTTACCTCTTCCTGTTGTAAGTGGTCTACCTCCATTGGTTGTGGTCTATTATTTCTAGTCTGGCCCGAACTTCGATTGTTAAAATTTGTATTCTGATTCATATTTTGATTTGGATTCCAGTTTCGTTGGTTATTGAAATTAGGTACAGAATTTTGCCTAAAAGAATCTGTTTGTCTGTTTTGTCGGAATTGCCCCGAGTTATTATTTTGTCTAAATGGATTCTGATTCTCTACATGATTATAGTCTTGTCTTGTGTTTCGAAATTGTTCAGAATTTGTATTTCTATTATTTTTGTAGTAGTTGTTGTTTTGTCTAAATGGGTTTTGGTTCTCTACATGGTTATATTCTTGTCTTGTGTTTCGAAACTGTCCAGAATTTGTATTTCTATTATTTCTGTAGTAATTTGCTTTTCTTTCTAATTGCTCAACCATCCCCGTTTCTTGCAAAGTATAAAAAGCTAATCTTAGATTCTGTATGTTTCTGCTATGGATTATACTGGCTAAGCTAGCATCTATTCCATTTACAAACGTTTTTAGAATAATGGATTCATTAACTTGTGGTGAAAATTCTATGGGTTTAGTGACATCAAAATCATACTTAGTATTTAATTTGTCTAATATTGTTCTTAGTTGATTAAAATAATCACTTACATTGTAACATCTTGTGTTTATCGCTTGGTGGTACAGATTATGATATGTCTCTTTCACTCCGAAATTTCTTATCAGCTCCTCTTTAATTTGGTTCCACGTTGGGTGGCTCCCCAGTGTCCTAATGGTTTGCAGTGCAGGTCCTTGTATCTTCGTCCTTATATGTCTTTGGAATACAAACTCCTTTAATTCTGCGTTTTCGTTGAAAAGGGGGAGAATTAATTCTACCTCCCTTATAAAAGATGACAAATCGTACTCTCTACTTCCGTGGAATTCTTTTATTCTAGCTGCTTCCCTGATTATCTCCGAAATCGGCACTGTTGGTACTGCTTCGTTCTCCATTTTATTTAGAAATCTTATGTTTCTGCTTCTCTTTATAATTGTTAACTTAGTATTAGTTACTGAGTTAATTCTTATTGCTAGATTCTTCAGAATCTTTAATGTTTTTGAATCTTAAATTGAATTCACTTCACTTTATGGGAGAATATTCTTTAGAATATATATTTTTTTTTTTTTTTTTCACTTAAATTCACTTAAGGAATTAAAATTCTTTTGTTCTTTTGATTTAATCTTTTGATTAAACTCCGTAGACTGCGCCAGTTATATTTATTCTAATGAATAAATTTAAAAAAATAAAATTTAATTTTATTTTTAAACAATGTACTTTATTTGATGAACTTCAACTTAAGACTAACTTTCTTACAATCTATACATTCCAAGTTGACTTAAAAATATTAAAATATATAATGAATAAATGCATGTGTAGTACTTTCTTATTTCGTAACAGATGTTGTGAAATATTTCGAAAACGCAAAACACTTAAGTGGGCCATTCAATTGCATAAGTGGGCCATTCAATTGCAAAATGCAATACGATATAATGTTTGTAAATTGCCGACTCACATATTGTAAGTTGTTTGTACTGCAGTGAAGCAATGTGTCATTTGACACTTGCATTTAAACATTTCGTAATTTTAGGAATGAACACAAATGATTTTGTTTGTGTTAATTGATTTAGGTTGAATTTTAAGTTGCCCAATTTACTGGCAGTTTTGTTGACACTTGAGGTTTCGAATTAAGCGACGTTGGTGTCGATATGACCCGCGCGAAGCAGAGACGCCTGGCGAGACCTGATGAAGTCGGCCGTAACCCGTCAACGGGTTGTCATGGCCACCTAAGTAAGTAAGTAAGTAAGTAATTTAATTTAATTTAATTTAATTTACTAAAAAAAAATTTTTTTTTTTTTTTTTTATAATAAAATCATTATTTTGAATGTTTAATGTTAAAAAAAAAAAAAAAAAAATTTTTCAAGTTTAATGTTTTGAGTTTAAAATTCTACTTTCACGATATCCCCTGAAGATGTTGACAAACAATCAACGAAACGTTGGGAAAAATATGAATTGAATTTTTGATTTAATTGCATAAATAATTATTGATCAGAAAAGCCTATTCAAGGAATTGAAATCAAGAAAGCATATGACTTAAACTGATCTACAAAAATAACACAATAATTTAATTTAATTAATTTAATTTAATTGAATTTAATTGAATTTAATTGAATTTAATTGAATTTAATTGAATTTAATTGAATTTAATTGAATTTAATTGAATTTAATTGAATTTAATTGAATTTAATTGAATTTAATAGAATTTAATTGAATTAAATTGAATTTAATTGAATTTAATTGAATTTAATTGAATTCAATTGAATTTAATTGAATTTAATTGAATTCAATTGAATTTTATTGAATTCAATTGAATTTAAATGAATTTAATTGAATTTTATTGAATTTAATTGAATGTGATTGAATTGAATTTAATTTAATTTAATTAAATTTAATTTCATTTAATATAATTTTAAATTTTATTTAATTTTATTTACTTTTATTTAATTTCATTTCATATTATTTAATTTTATTTTATTTTATTTTATTTTATTTTATTCAATTTAATTGAATTTAATTGAATTTAAGTGAATTCAATTGAATTTAATTGAATTGAATTTAATTTAATTTAATTAAATTTAATTTCATTTAATATAATTTTTTATTTTATTTACTTTTATTTAATTTCATTTCATTTTATTTAATTTTATTTTATTTTATTTAATTTTATTGAATTTAGTTGAATTTAATTGAATTTAATTGAATTCAATTGAATTTAATTGAATTTAATTGAATTGAATTCAATTTAATTCAATAAAATTTCATTTCATTTAATATAATTTTTAATTTTATTTAATTTTATTTACTTTTCATTCATTTCATATTATTTAATTTAATTTTATTTTATTTAATTTAATTGAATTTAATTGAATTCAATTGAATTTTATTGAATTTAATTGAATTTAATTGAAAGACTTTATCAGTCTTTATCAGAGTTTTGGAGGCTTGTGTTGTTTGGAGGAAAGTTTTCAGCAAGGGAAGATTCTTAATCTCGGCTAAAATTATGCCAATTTGTTTTTTAAAAGAGGTTAACAAATAAGGGCTTTTGATAATGAACTCGACATCATTGAGATTGAGTTTTAACCGTATTGGGAAGTGATCAGAAAAGGTTGTGGTTTATCATAAAGAAGTTTTGGTTAATTAAGTCAATTAGATTGGCGCTTATTAGAAAGTGGTCAAGAAAGGATCCAGCAAAAGGAAAAGGAGGTCTGCTGTCAGAGATTCGGGTAAAGTCTAAAGCGTGAGCTGGCAACCAGTTAAGAAATATTTTGCCATTACTATTTTCAAAATTATCGCCCCAAATAGGGTTTCTAGAGTTGAAATCGCCACCAATAATTGTACCTTCAAAATTTTTTGAGAATTTAAGATTCTCTCAAAACATAATGATAAGCAGGGTTGTGTTGACTTCGTTTTTTCAGGGCTGTGTTGCGTCTTTTTTAGTTTAAAATGTACTTTTCGCTGTAATTACAAACAAAACAGTGTGCATTGCTTAAATTAAGTTTGTTACGGCCATAAAAGTTATTAACAAATTTTCGGCATAATTTTACTTTAGCGACCAGGCCCGAATATTTTTTCTTACTTTTATTAAACGTTTATGAACCTCCTAAGCCCAATGGTGAAATAAAAAAATCGTCGGTCCGTATTGGTTTAGGAGATAAAACTCGCGAAAGTTTGTAAATTCAGTGCAAATGTTTACGTGAGTGGAAGCTAATGTAATCTTTTACTTTATGAAACCTTACCCTAAATGTGGATTTTTAAGGCTTTTTTTCTTTGTGGATTTTAAGATTTTAAAGGATACAGTGCAATATCGTGAAAAGCTCAAAAACTTTAATCCTCATAATTCGAAATTGAATTATAAACAGATTGGTATATTTTAAGCAGAATAGAAAAAATTGTTATTAAAAATCGCCGCGGTTTTTAATAACATTGTGAAACCTATAGGTTTAATTGAATTTTGTGAAACCTATAAGAAATGTTGAAAAATTATTACAAATCGCTGCGATTTTAAATAACAATTTTACACCTGCGGCGCTCTTTTCTTTAAGAAAACATTGAGTTTTGTGAAACCTATAAAAAATGCTGGTGATTATATTACACAAATTTGCACTGAATTTTCAAACTTTCGCGAATTTTCTCTCTTAAACCAATCGAGACCGACAATTTTTTATTTCACTATTGGCTTAGGAGGTCCAAATACATTTAATAAAAATAAGAAAAAAAATGAGTTATAAAATTGTGGCAGTTTACTTTGTTTATTTAAGTTTATAATTCTTAAAAAACATATTTTTTAAGAATTATATTTTGAGCTTTTAATGCCAAATAATTCATGAAGTAACAGGTTTTTGCTACAACAACAAAAGTCTTAGCAGAACAACCGAGCAGACTATACCATGGTTTCGTCGGACGCTACTCCGACTCATCAGTAGTCTCTGGTGGTTCATGCAGTCCACTAACTTTGAGAAGCTAATAAATGCAACTGCCGCAAAACCAAAATGGAATTCCGATGCACTTTTCACTTAATCAAAGCAGTGTTTTTCTACTCTTCTGCTAGTCGCAGAATTTCAATGCAGTCAACTGGTGAAGTTATAAAAAAAAAGAACATTTGGGGTAGATTTTGGGTTCACAAAATAAAATTTTTTTATTGTTCTGAAATCCTCTCAACATAAGCTTTCATATTAGGGGCGGTAAAGACAAACTTTTTTTCCCCATATCGGATAACCCACCTTAATACTCATACCTCATGTAATAAAATCCATGAATTTTAAAATGCTATATCTTTTCAATGAACCGCAAAAACCACTTTCATTCTTATATCATCAGAATTCTCTTAATACGTAGTTTATTTAGTATTGATTTCAAATTTTTTCACCCGTGCCCATTGGAGATACTTGACCACAAAGTTGGGGCAAATTTGAGATTTCTTATTTTTCAAAGCGATGTAACCCAAAAAGTTTATGATCTAGCCACTTTAAAAAAATTATATTTTAAGTTCTTATTTTAACGGACCTAATGCCAAAAAAATAGGTCTGCCACTAACTTCTTTCTATTATATTTTTTTTTTAAAGTTACCAAAAATTACGATTTTTTAAATTAAGTAACATCCCAATTAATTTTTTTGATTTGCAAGATAATAGCCTAAGGTATAATTAATATTTAGGTTTTTTACAACTTGAAATAAGCAGTTGTATCGTTGTATTCATATTTTTTTCGTATTCGCATTGTTTTTGTTTTCAATTTGAAAGATAAAACAAACGTAGGAGCTCAAAAAACGTTTGTTTTTCTTTCAAATAGAAAACAAAAACAATGTGAATACAACTTGAATTCAAATACAACGATACAACTGTGTATTTCAAGTTGTGAAAAACCTAATTATGTTTTTAATTTATTACTGTATGTATAATAGGAGCTGAGATATGATCATTACCGCAAACTCTATAAGATACGAAAATCGCTAGTGGTTGTATGACAAACATGGCTGCCATTTTTTAAAGCAGTTCTAAGGTGCCGAAACATTACGAAATGTATGGTAAAAAAATAAAAATTTTTAAAATAGTCGAGCGACCGAATTTGCTATTTTGTGATCAATCTCGGCGGAATGACCCATAAATAAACGCCGCGATACGGGTCTTCTAATTTAGCCTCAATTTTCACCCCTCACTCTCAGAATCGACCTAACTTTTGCTAACCAGAATTTGTTCGATAGTGTTATTCTACCGTTTGAAATAGAGTTGCCAACAAATACCTTTATTGTTTTTATTTTTTTATTTATTTAGAAAAATTTTACTTTTGAATAAAGAAAATACATTTTTTTATCTGTTTTTTTACTTTTATATTACATGCTTTGGCAACACTGAATTTGTTGCGTATAAGTAGGTTCGCAAACAATGATACCACATTAATAGAAATTCGCTAGTTGCATCGACTCGACTGGAAAATTTGACTTCCAGATTGTGATAACGATAAAAAAAAATTAATAGAGGAAAAGTTCACAAGAATCCTCTACCTTGCATATTCCTTGAAGTTTCACTTACAATATTTTTTATTTAAACTAAACTTTATTTAAGTTAAACCTTACACATTTTTATATTTTTGTCAGCAGAATCATGTAATCGGCATTTAGTTCAAAGCCTTAAAGCTTACGATCATAATTAAAATAAGAGTTTATGGGTATTTTATTCATCCATTGTTGCAACTTGAATTTGAGGATCCATTGAGGTTTGACCGCTATTTTCCTCGAGAACTGATGATGAGTCATCGTTACTATCATTTCGAGTTATAATTGATGCACCTCCCTTTCCTTTGGCCATATTCATATAGTATAAATTGTCTTCATCGTCAAATATTTTAAATGGTTGATCATGCCCCACAATCGCAACAGATATGTTCTGAAAAATAAAAACAATTTTAAAACATGAGACGCATTTAAGAAACCGATCAACAAACCAATAACGAGGTATTGGAATCCTTTCCACCTATTTCCTCGTTAGGTAGAGAGCCTTGAATGGCTTGTATACCATGGCATATTAGATCATCTTTAGAACACTCGGAAATAATATTTAAATTACGTTCTAAATAAGTTCTAGCGCTCTGAGACCGAGATCCAATAGACATAGCCTTGCAACTAAAAAAATTTGCTGAAGGAACAACTTGAAATAAATGAGGGCCTTGATCGTCGTAGCCAGCCACTAACAAACCTACACCATACGGCCGACGATCGTACCGTTGTGTAGTTATTTGCATCTTGTTTCCCAAATTTGTGATAATACGAGAAACAGGGAATGAAGTATCATACGAATACTTATAGTTTAAGCATTCAGTACGTAAATATCGGCTAAGTACACGTGCGTCAGCCGTTATTCCAGATATTGACATTCCAAGATTATCATCAATTGGAATAATTTTTCGTTGCGACGAAGATAATTCTGAAGATGCGCGTCGAAGTGCAACTAGAACAGCATAGTCCTTATTTTTTAAGCCGACAGTTGCTGAACCCAATTTCACTGCCTCCATTGCATATTCTACTTGATGTAAACGTCCTTGAGGACTCCACACGGTAACATCACTGTCGTACTGATTACGAAACTAAAACATAGATGATGGATAAAACATTATAATTTTTATAGGCATTTTACTTATGGCGTTTTCGTTTCTATCGAAAGATGTTGCCTTTTCATTGCCCTTGCCTCTTTTCGTGTTCGATTCTAAAATAAGTGCAAACAAGTGAGTTACAAAGGGCAAAAAGGCGCATTTTCTGCCTTGCGAAACTTTCTCAGGGTAGATGGTTGCCCTGCATATGAGCTGTTCTCAAAACGACAATATTAGCAAATGCGTGCGTTAGACAAGGATGGTTACATTCGTTTATTATGTGTTGACATTTTCTGAATAGGCAAAAACAAGCACTTTTACAGGGTTGCGGGCAACCTTGAAAACATTTTACACCGCAACAAGGCAACATTTTTTGGTAGAAACGAAAACGCCATTATATGACACTCCTAAGTGCAATGATGAAATAAACAATTATCCAGGGACGGAGTTATTTTCGAAATTTCAATTCAAAAAGTCAGACAGAAAGAATTTGTTTATTCGATATAAAAAATATAGCAGTACGATGCTTCTTAGCCAAGGAATTATAATCTTAAAAGCTTTTTATTTGTTGACTTTTGTAAAAAAAGTCAAAAATAATAGTTATTTTTCGTCCGATTTTTTTTGGTCAAATATATAAGTTAAAATTTGACTTTTATTTTTTCAGTCAATAATAAAAGTTAAAATTTGACTTTTATTTTTTCAGTCAAAAATAAAATTTAAAATATGACTTCTATTTTTCCGGTCAGAAATATAAGTTACAATTTGACTTATATTTTTTCGGTCAATAATAAAAGTTAAAATTTGACTTTTATTTATTGAGTCAAAAATAACAGTTCAAATTTTACTTTTATTTTTTCGGTCAAAAATAAAAGTTAAAATTTGACTTCTATGTTGGCATCTCAAAAATGTTAAAAGAGTATTGCTAATTTTTTAATTACATTTGGCATCTTATCCAAATCATTCACTCAAATGAATAAATTTTACCAGTAAATGAGTGATAAGAATGTAGCCAAGGACCTCGAAAGTAATATTTTCCCATCTAGTTTTCATCTCCAAGTGGTTTAGTTCAATTTAAGAAAGTTGTATTGCACAGTCTTATAATTAAATATTAATAAAGGTCATTTTCAAACAAGCGCAAAATCGTGAAAATCCAACAATATTATTATGGAAATTTTTTATTTTAAATTTTAAAAGAAGCAAATAAAATCAGGCTGCAAAACAGCTACAAAAAATTTAAGTCAAATTTTAACTTATATTTCTGACCGGAAAAATAGAAGTCATATTTTAACTTTTATTATTGACTGAAAAAATAAAAGTCAAATTTTAACTTATATTTTTGACTAAAAAATAAAAGTCAAATTTTAACTTATATTTTTGACTGAAAAAATTAAAATTTAACTTTTATTTTTCACCAAAAAAAAAATCGGTCAAAAAATAACAATTATTTATTGACTTTTTGGAAAAAAGTCATAACAGTTACGGTCCCTGCAATTATCAGCTTTGATTACACAATGAAACACCTTTGCAACTCAATGCATCTCAATGGATTAAGACGATAAATAATTATTTTCCAAACATTTCCTACCAAATATCATACCATTTCCGAGTTAAGGGACAAAACACTCAAAAAAAGTTTTAAGATATTCCTGGTTTTTTTATTGTGTTCCCTTATGTAAAAGTTTAGCCAGAGTGACCAACTGGTGTGCATTTTTAGTAATAATTGTTTTGAAAATGATTATTTAACCTCTTAACTTCAATACTGGAAAAGCTGGAGACCCAAAAATGATGCGTTGAATTGCAGAGAAATCCACTGTTCACTCAAATTAAATATGTCAAAAAAATATACCCGCCCCGGGTGCACGCCAAAATGGGGTGCAAAATTAGACAAAAGAACTTTTAACCACATAATTTTTGATTTTTTTAATAAAAAGAAAACACCTCAATAACTTCGGTTTTATATTTGAATATCAAGAGGGTGCAAAAGTGGATGAAAATATTTTTAACCATCACCAGGACTTCGTTTTTATTGAAACAAGCTTTAACTTTATATTAAATTTTGTTCAATATTAATAGCCTAGACATATTGACGACGGCTGCAACATAACAACAGCAACATGGTGAATTGGTGAATTTGAACACGCCGAAGGTGAATTGGTGAATTTTAACACGACGAAACAAACAGCTGTTTTTGACAATAATATTAAATTCTATTTTATTGTAAAACATTTTTTTTAAACAAAAAATTTTTATCTACGTAAAATTCACTTGCATTAGCGGCACCACCAAAAATTTCACCGCATATCACATTTGATATGTTGCAGGATAGCTTAGTGCGTCCGGCGCACATGCAGCAGCAGCTGCTTCAATCAACGTCTTTGCAACAGCCACCACCAAGCTTCTCCACCGATGTTCAGTGTTGCGTCAGCAACACCACCCAAATCGGGCCCGTCAGGACCTCCTTTCTTTTTGCTTCAGTACCACAACATCACATTCTACCACCACAGAAACCAGTTGCTGTGCCTTCTCTCTATGCTGAGCTTCCGCCACCACTACAACTATCAATATCATTGACTAATTAGTGCGGCTTTATATGATTCCAGCGCCGATCTTTTGCAGCTGAATGCAATTCCAGCTCCAAAGGAATTTGATTTTAATGCTATTTCAAAGCCGCATCTTTATTTGGAAACAATTAAAGTCTCCAAGTCTCAAAGTCTCTAAAGCCAGTTGAACAACAACAGTAACAACAACAGCAGCATGCACCAACGCAGCAACAGCAGCAGTAAATTTTGTAACGGTCTATAAAGGCACAACAAATTCAGCAGCAGCAACAACAGAAAATTCAACGACACCAGCAACAACAAATGCAGTAACTGCAGCAACAAACAATACAACAGCAGCATCTTTTGCAGGAACAAAAAATACAACAACAGCCGCTGTTGCAAAAACAACATCAAAAACAAGAACAACAACACATCAACTGTTCAAAATTCAAACAGTTGCAACAACAGCAACACTTGCAGCAGAAATCAAAATTGCAACATCAACAGTTGCAAAAAAATTAAATTCAGCAGCACCAAAAACAACAACAACAGCCATTGAGTTCATTCTTATCAGATGTAGTAAAAAAATAATATATGAAAGTATTGAAGAAAACTTTTTATCTTAATTTGGTCTTGGCCACGAAATAAAAAACAAATTGGCCAGTTCATCCAGCCACGAAATAAATTGTTTAAAACATAGTTTCATTCCCAAGAAAACAAGTCTTTACTAAAACGCATTCGAGTACTGCTCTAAATTTGTCTAGTAAGCCCTATAAACAAAAAAGTAGGGTCCCAACATATCCTTCAAAGCCGTCGCTATCTTTGGCTGGCGTAGAAATAATTATGGGCACTTGAACAGTCTCTGAATAGTTTTTAGTACAACAAAAAGCAAACAAAACTTCTTAAATGAAAAAAAAAACATTATTTATTGATGAATAAACACTGAACAGAAATAATATGCAGAAATATTTGCTTTTTAATAAAATTTTATTCTGTCAATCAAAACAATAACATTGTGTTGCATGTCAAATGCCGATGTTCTCACTCTTGTCGCACGTCAAATTAGAAAAAATTCTAAATCGACGACAGCAACATTGTTGCAATGACGCATTGTCGTTGCAACATTTTCACCACATTCACCTCCATAAGAAAAGCATGTAAAAAAAGTTTGACGTTTTACGCAATGTTGCAGCCGCAGTCAATGTGTCTAGGCTATTACGCTCACACTAAAACCCAATTCAATTTCATATGTAATTTTTCATTGGTTAGGGGTGCAATTTCCAAACAAATTATATTAAAATTATGATATTAAGATGGAGTACAAAAGTAAAAATGTAAAAACATTTTTTTATATTCCATTAAGTTTTATAAAAAAGCACTTTTTTGCATCTTATATTCAGGTTAAGAAGTGTTCAAACTTGCTAGCATAGTAGACATTTCTAAAACCATTAAGTTTCGAAAACCTGCATGATTTTCAGAGTATGATGAATGGAGGTGTCAGTTGTTTTGTAAGCAATACATTTCTCCAGAACTTTTCAGAAAACATGTTCATGTAATAAACGTCAAAAAAAAAATATAAAATATATATGATTTTGTGATTACTAAGTTCTGAGACTATATATCATGAAACAAACCTGATTTACATCTTTTAACCTGCTAGAACATAATTTTGAATAGTAATATGTTTTGGGTATTCAGTTACATAAAACTACTAGTTTAAAAATCATTAATAAACTTTTAACTTACTTAAAAAGCTCTAAAAAATTAAATTGATTTAAATTCATTACATTTTTTATTTAAATTAAAAAATGGCGTTCTATGAAAATTTATGGCGGTCTGACTTTTTTTTATTTTATTTTGAAGATGTCTATTAAAAACTTTAAGATGGTTTTCTGAATCCTTTATTTTACTAAAATAATAATTATTATGTTCAAATCCGTGGTGACCGTGGCATGCAGGTTAAGTGTGTGGCTTAGCATGCTCGGAGCCCGGGTTCGATCCCCAGCCGCGGCGAAAAGTTTTTTTCAATAAAAAATTTTTCTGATCGGTCACCACCTCTCTGCAGACAATGGCAAACGTCAGAGAGTAAATAATGCCATGTAAAGCATCTTGAGAACATGAGCCGTTCGGAGTCGGCATAAAACATGTAGGTCCAGTTCTCGGTCAATTGTGTGCAAACATTTAATAACACACACAACACAATTGATCATAAGAAGCTCGGTCAAAGTCCTTTCAAGGGCTGAAATGGCCAATTTGTTTTTTGTTTTTTTTTTTTTATGTTCAAATCAACCAACAAAAACTATCAAAAATACAGTTTTAAAGAGAAGATTAGATGCACAGTTTCTTAAAAATTATTCTAATTATTAAAATTTAATTTTGTTCTCAATCACCGAATGTGAAGAATCACCAGATTTTTTTAAATTGCCAGCTCTTTTTGAGCCATTCATGACTCTTGACCTTGTCCAACCTGGGCAAGTTTGCTTTGGGAATTATGTAGATCATGAGAATGAAAACAATTTCTGATATCAATTTGGTATCACTGTAATATTGTGATATTTGTAAAGGAGTCAAATGTTACAGACC
Organism: Tetanocera ferruginea; assembly: GCA_958299015.1. NCBI lineage: Eukaryota > Metazoa > Arthropoda > Insecta > Diptera > Sciomyzidae > Tetanocera > Tetanocera ferruginea. Next base: position 96,586,944 of record OY282641.1, on the reverse strand, counting down.
TCAATCTTGTCTATAAAAGTCCAAGCGGAGATTAATATAGATACACTGAGAAAAAAACATACTTTACAATTAAACAAAAAATATTAAAAAAGAAATTTAACGCCTTTGCGTTTCTACATGACAATACTTAAAACAAGTGTGTTTAATTTTCACCTACCTATAAACTCCTTTCTTTTTTATTTTCTCTTATTTCTTTGAAAAAACAAACAAAAATTTTAATTCAATGACAATTTTTGAATTTTTTGAATTGGTTTGACAAATATCGAACTTATCATAAAATAAAAACTAATTAATTAAATATTAAAATATTTCAAATGCAAACTTCATCGAATGGAGTTGACATTTGGTATTCGGAAGGTCCCGGGGGTAGCTGGTTGTGAACCTGGTGCTAAAACTCGGAAAAGTTAAAAAAATGGCATCGCAAAAATATGCTTTAAAACATGTGTTTTGAATTTAAAAAATTTTTTTTTAAATTTGGTTTTCATAGCAAAAAAATTGTTTTAAAAACAAAAACTATTGTTTTGAATTTAACTTGAATAAAAGCTCTGTTTAATTTAATGAATTTGTTTCAAGCTCTATTTCAAAAACAAATTCGTTAGATATGAACACTATTTCATTTAATTTTAACACATTTTTTCCTCAGTGTACTATAAAGAAATTTATAAAAATTATGAAAAATGTTTATAAATGAATTTTAATATTTTATATTAATTTTTCATTTAAATTTTATGTAGAAAATGGGGGTTGATTTCAAAAAAATATTTATATTAATAGTTTTTCAAGGTCACTATGGAAAATTTGTCAACGTTTTGCTTCCAGGTCCTATTTTTTTTTCAATTATGCACAATTTTTTGTAAATTTTTCAATGTTTTCTATATTAATCTAACTTAAGTTTTTATATTTAAACTGATATTGTGTGCTTTACTGATAGTAAATTTTTCTCTCACAACTTATAAGACCGGTAGACAATAATATTGGAACAATTCAGAGAAAATTCTTTAAGTTTCTGAAAATTTTAGATTCTTACTTCTTTTATCAAATATTCATGGATAGCATAGTTTTGTTTATTTATTGAATCTCTACTAAAATATGTAATTTTTGTAGAGGTTGATTCGAAAATATGTAGTAAGATTCATCGACTTATTTTATAAAAAAAAATAAATCTTCTAAAGGGGTGCACACTTTAGTTTCCGCCCCGGGTGCGACCAACCCTAGCTACGCCACTGATGTGATGACAAACGCATCAAGCTATTAACCTAGTTTTGTAATTTTTTTGAAGACGCCATGAAGCGAAACATGAAAAATGGCTATAAAAAATAACGCAATTTCAATTAGTATTACTTATAATTTTATTGCAACACTTCTACATATTTTTTTTGTTGCATATCAAATCCTAGCTTAAAGCTTCAAATGTCCTCAGCGCCACGAATATTAACTGCCTTTAAAATTTTCGACTGATTCTTTAAAAATTAAAAGTTAACTGTTTTTTTTTCGGGGAAAAATAAAGGTTACTTTTGACTTTTATTTTATCAGTCAAAAGTAATAATTATTTTGTGACTTTTATTTTTTCGGTCAAAAATATCAGGCAATTTGTGTTTTTTTAAAGACTGCTTGATAGATTGAACTGTTGACACCATGTGGAAAACGTCTCACCGATGAGATGAAAATAATGATATCAATAGTTTTTTAGTCGGTAAAATGACCTTTGAAAAAATACAACTTGCCTGATATTTTTAACCGACAAAATAAACGGCAAGAAAAACTGTTATTTTTGACCGATAAAACTTTTGACCGTGACTTTTTCGATAAAAATCATAACCGGCACGGTTCCTGGATGTAAATATTGAATAAACAAAATATCATTTTGTATTGATTGAATTTCTTTTGAGATACTTTCTCTCTCTATTTCACACTAAAATCTATCTTATTTTTTACTGTTTAAGAAGTTTCACTTCTGCCACATGTACGTTGCTACACGTGAGTTTTTTTTTACAAAGGTGCAATAGTGTTTGCAATTTGAACACATCGAGCAGTACCACGTTGATTCAAAGGATCATCGGAATCTGGAATTGCTATCTCTTCATGTGTTTCACCTGCGATATCTGTTTCGAATTCAGGATCATTTAAAAACTTTGCAACGTTATGCAATACAAAGCAAGCAGTAATCACTAAAGGAATCCGTTCGGTTGCCATGCGAATTTTATTTTGCAAAAACGGGAATTGCTGCTTAAGTTGTCCAAACATTCGTTCGATAAGTGTTCTTTCTTTTTTGTGAATTTTGTTATAATTTTTCTCTGCTTCTGTTGTAGGGTTGCGATAAACCGTCATGATCCATGGGGTCAACGGATATCCTTCATCACCTAGCAAGAGAGCACCAGTCGTATTTTCGTTCAATATTCTTTGCACTGCTGAATTTCGCCAAATACGAGCATCGTGAATAGAACCAGCCCAGGAACAATCAACACTGGTGAACATGCTGTTTGCATCACACGTTGCTTGTACGTTGAACGCAGCAAAGTTTTTTCGGCAAATGCATTCATCACCATGACGCAATCAAAGTGCAGTCAACAACACCAATTGCACATGGAAACAAAAATTTTTGACGCCAAGCTCTTTTGGTTGTTTCAAATTCTTCTTCATTTGATGGAAAATGGATCCATTCCGCAGCTTTATCCACTATGCAGTTACATACATTCCAAATTGTATAGCACACTGTACTCTGATGTAAGCCAAGATCTTCACCAACTCCAACCTAGACGTGGACATGTCCATGTTTATTTTTATTTTGTTTCAATTTCAATTTATTATAAACATTTATTTATCTAACCTGAAAACCTGGATCGCCCATATATCGAAGAAATGTTTGCATTTTTTCAATGTTCGATAGAGACCTCCACGCGTTTCTTCATATGGCGGCAAAAAACAATTTACCAAATAATTCACATTTTTCACGAGTGAAACGGTATAGTTAGTGGTAATTGTTTTCATCTCCTGGCCTTCTTTTTTTATATATTTTAATTTTGCGCATTCCATCTTCGTCTTCATTATCAGAACCAAAGAAAAAATGCAATAAAGAGGCCATTTACTGTTTTGAAAATCGAAACTAAAATATTTAAAAACAAATCAAATAACAACAAACGAAATGTTAACTATTTGATGAAGAATAAATGACAAATATAAAATTTGTATAGATTGAATAAATCTGAGGCAGCTAAAAAGCACACTCGACTTTTCTTGAGTGATCTCAGTTTTTGTTAGTATAAAATAAACAAAAACTGAGTGCACATGAGTGCGATGTTTATTCTGAGTGAACACACAACGTCAAAAAAAAAAAACATGAGAAGAGTGGAGTTGAGTTATTTTTATTAATATGTTTTATTCATGTGGTCACCGTGGCATGCAGGTTAAGTGTGTGGCTTAGCATGCTCGGAGCCCGGGTTCGATCCCCAGCCGCGGCGAAAAAGTTTTTTTCAATAAAAAATTTTTCTGATCGGTCACCTCTCTGCAGACAATGGCAAACCTCAGAGAGTAAATAATGCCATGTAAAGCTTCTTGAGAACATGAACTTTAGCCGTTCGGAGTCGGCATAAAACATGTAGGTCCAGTTCTCGGTTAATTGTGTGCAAACATTTAATAACACACACAACACAATTGATCATAAGAAGCTCGGTCAAAGTCCTTTCAAGGGCTGAAATGGCCATTTTGTTTTTGTTTTTTTTTTTTATGTTTTATTCATACCGATCAGAGTAAACTCGAGTGAAGCTGAGTTCACTCCACTTCACTCGCTTTATCAATTCGACCCAATGGGTCACATTTATGACACATTCGTGACACACACCCATATATGACACATTTTTTAAATTGATTCGCTATGGAAATAATAGTCACAGATCAAAGAAACACGGTTTGGAGTGACTATTTTGTGATATCCTACTACTCGGAAATACTCGCAAACCAACTCGTGTATTGGACAAGAGGTGTGGCACCGCGCATACAAGACAATTTTTGAAGTGCAACTTCTTTGGCGGCGAGTGAAATTTCAAGGTCTCTTATTCGTGACGCTAGGCTAACGTTTTCAATTCATATGAGGTTGAATTTATTAATATTGTGATGTAGAACAATTGCGTTAAAGTTTACTTGTCGTGTATTTATAATCCGTATCGTAATTGTTGTCTGGATGAACTGTTTACCTCTTTGTCAAACTGTGCTATTGATCACGACCATTTTGTTATGTGTGGGGATTTCAATATTAATATGTTATCCAAAGACAACGTCGCTTGCCATTTTGTTGATAAACTTACTGAAGTTGGTCTTCAAACAGTAAATAATAGTATGCCCACTCGCTTCGCAAATAATGCATCTCCGAGTCTTTTATATCTGCTTGTTGTTTCAGATGTCTCTTCTGTTTTGTTATTTGACCAAATATCCTTTATTTCCGACCATGATCTTCTTTTTTGTACTATAAATGTAAATCTTTCAACTGTTGCCACTGATAAAACTATCACATTTCGAGATTATAAATCTTTAGATTTCAGGTCTCTGTTTTTCGACTTAACCATTATTGATTGGTCAGAATGCTGGATTCTTAGCTCAGTTAATGACAAGCTTAACTTTTTTATAAATAAAATTCTTGCATTGTTTGATGTACATGTTATTACTCGGCGGGTTTCTAGATGTTGTCCGTGGTTTAACAGAAATGTTAGGTCAGGCATTAAAACTCGGAATAGAATTTACAACCGTTGGAAAAGAAATCCCACAACATCTAATTGGGAGGAGTACAAAAGAGCACGAAATGAAGCTAACTCATCTGTTAAATTATCTAAACGCCATTTTTTTATGAACAAGTTAGATTCATCATTGCCCTCAAAAAAGCTTTGGAACAATTTAAGGCAGGCTGGGGTATGCAGTGTTAAACCTGATGATTGCGACGTTGATACTGATATTCTAAATGATTATTTCATTGGTTGTTCAGGGTCTTCTGATACTTTGTCGACTTATATTCCATGTACTTTACCTTCAGTAAGTTTGTTTAGTTTTGAGTTTGCTGCTGTTAGTGAGAGTGACGTTGCTTGCTCGTTGTGTTTACAAAATAAAATCAAATGCCGTGGGTGAAGACGGAATACCTATTAAATTCATAAAAATTATTCTACCGCACATTTTGAGCCCTTTAACCCACATTCTAAATCACTGCTTTACAAGTTCTTGCTTCCCTGAGGTTTGGAAAGTAGCGACAATTGTTCCCATTGCAAAAAAGTCCAATGCCCGTGACCCATCTGACTTTCGGCCTATTAGTTTGCTATCATCATTATCTAAAGTACTTGAGTCTCTCATGGCGTTACAAATCTCAGAGCACATTAGAAAATATGACCTCATGTCTCCACTTCAGTCTGGCTTTCGACCTGGTCACAGTTGCGCTACAGCAGTATTAAAGATTTTAGATGACATAAGGTTGACATATATATGACTTAGGGCATATAAATTTACTCTGCCTCTTGGATTTCTCCAAGGCTTCGACTCTGTTGACCATTCTCTTTTGTGTCAGAAACTGGTAAATAACCTTAATTTTTCTGGCACGGCTGTCCGTCTGTTATACGATTACTTAGCTGGAAGGTCTCAACGTGTAAGGGTGGGTAATAGTCTGTCTGCTTTCCGTAATTTAACCTGTGGAGTTCTTCAAGGCTCTATACTTGGTCCGTTTTTATTTACAATATTTATTAACGATATCTTCAGCAAATGTCGGTATGTTACCATTCATGCATATGCTGATGATCTTCAGCTGTACTTGTCCAGACCTTTTAATCTTGTTGATGATTTGTTTAGTAAGATGAATGAAGACTTAATGAAAATAACTGAATGGGCTGAGTCTAGGCTCAAGCTCAACCCCGTTAAGTCATATTTCTTGCCGATTTCTAAATCCTGTCACTCTTTCTCTAGGATACCAGCTATTTACCTTAATGGAGTAGAACTGAACTTTGTTGATAAAGTAAAGAATCTTGGTTACCACATTAACACCTCACTTTCCTGCGTAAACCCTATCAATTCTGTTGTAAGTAAGGTCTATTATGTCCTGCGAAACTTAAGGTGGACAGCGTCATTTGTTCCTATTGCAACCAGAAAAAAGTTAGTACAGCAGTTCATAATGCCTATTATAACTTACTCAGATGTTGTATACAGTAAAATTGATTCCAGGTCCAAACTTAAGCTACAACATGCTTTTAACAATGCAGTAAGGTATGTTTATGGCCTTCGGAAGTTTGACCTTATCAGTCACATGGCTAATCAAATTCTAGGTTGCAATATTTTGAATTACCTGGATGCTAGGAACTGCTTATTTTTATATAATTTGATACATTCCAAAACACCCAATTACCTTTATGAAAAGCTTCAATTTTGTAGATCTAATAGAAATCTGAACCTCACTATCCCTGTTTATAATTATTTAAACTCCAACAGATTATTTTTCGTGAATGCAATCAGATTGTGGAATTCGTTGCCTGTTAGAATAAAAAGTATCCATAAGAAGCACACCTTTAAGCATGAAATTTTTCTATACTTTTCTTAATACTGTCTACATCTTTCTATCAACATTAACATTATTTATTCTTAAGTCCTGATTTGTAACTTACTTATGTTCTGTTGTTATAATTGGTTGCTTATTCAAATCATTTATTTTTATATAACTTAATTCTTAGCTTTACTAGTATGTATTTATTTTTTTTTTTGGTTGTCTATATTTTAACTTGTTGACTATTTGTTAATTCTTATTGCATTTAAAAGACTAGGTCTTACATGTAAACATTAATTTTAAATAAAATAAAAAAAATAATATAAATGAAAATTTAAAAAAATTATTGCCGCTGCCTAGAATTGAACCCCGAACATATTTGCCCAAGAGTCGGAATCTATACCATTACGCCATGTAGGCACATTAATATGATCAAACAAAATGTAATTAAAACTGAACGCGTAACATACTGAAAATAACATAATTAACATTAACATTAACATTACTTTAAAAACATAACCGTAACATTAATTTTCATCCCACAAGTATGCACGGAAAAAAAAAAAGGAAAAATAGCTAAAACAGGAGCAGAACGCGTTCGTGAATATAGAGAGCGAATTAGAGCTCTTAAGAATGCAGCCGCAGCTGGGTCTGCAACTAATGATGAAGGTTAGGTGATTGCAACATCGGCTGAGTTCCAAAATGCATTTTTACGAAACATTAGTGTATTTTGGTGAATCTGCAAAGAACCAATCCCCAAAAAACACACTGATGCTTTGTTAAAATGTATTTTGGAACTCAGCCAGCATTTTAACAAAATTTTATAGCCAACCAAGTTGATACACTCAACAATCAACGTTCGCTGCTTTACGAGGTCCTCACTCAACATAGCAACTATTATGATCAGGAAGCAAAACACAATAATCAACAAGATTTGTCTCTGCTTTCGGAGGCTCCTTCAACGAGTACTATGCAAATGCAATCTAGCATTCAAAAAGTGACAATGTTGAGAAGACATTCGAAAGCAACTAAAACACCAACTGAACTAAAACAAGGAACGAAAATAACTGTTATTTTACAATTTTCAAATGAAAAAGCATTGTTGAAAGACTTTTTCAAATATACCATTATGTTACAAATGTCCTCAGCCTCATGAATATTAAGTTCCTTTTAAATTTAAGACTGATTCTTTAAAAGTTAAAATTAAACTGTTATTTTTTGCCTTGTATTTTTCGAGGAAAAAATAAAGGTTCTTTTGACTTCTATTTTATCTTTAGTTTTTTCGGTTTTTGACCGAAAAAATTAACGGCAGAAAATAACTGTTATTTTCGACCGATAAAATAAAAGTCAAAAGTAACTGTTATTTTTGCCCAAAAAACTATAAGGCACAAAATAACTTTTATTTTTGTCGGAAAAAAAAAACAAAGAGATAAAAGTTAATATGTGACACTTTCGATAAAAACCATAGCCGATACGGCCCCTGGATGCAAATATTGAATCAAAAGATTATTATTCCATTTCGTATTGATTGAATTTATTTTCAGATACTTTCTCTCTCTATTTCACACTAAAATCTCTCTTATTTCTTACTGTTAAAGAAGTTTCACTTCTGCCACGTGTACGTTGCTACACGCGAGTTTTTTTTTATATTTAATAGCTTTGGAAATAATGATCACAGAATATTGTACTCAGAGTGGAGTTACTATCTATTGTTGGTCTTCTATTGGCAAAGTGGAACAGGCATTGGACAAGGACGGCAGCAACGCGCCGGGTTCCAGCTAGTAAATATTTATTTTTTTTTCTTAAAATAAAAGAATAACTAATATTTGTTGTTTAATATGCCGTAAAAACCCACATTTTGGGTAAGTTTCGTAAAAAAAAGCTTATATTAGTTTCCACACACGTAAACATTTGCACTAAATTTTCAAACTTTCGCGAATTTTATATCCTTATCCAATCGAGACCGACAATTTTTTATTTCACCATTTGGATCAGGATGTCCAAATACATTTAACAAAAATAAGAAAAAATATATTCGGGTCTGGTCTAAAGTAAAATTATTCCAACAATTTCATCTCTTAAAGAAGTCGAAACCGATAACTATTTTATACACCATTTAGTTTCAAAGACCCAAAAACATTTAATTAATATAAAAATATCAGGCAATATGGAATATTTTAGTTTGGGGCCCACGCCCCCTTTTTTAATGTATTTTGGTCTCCTAAACGCAATGGTGCAAGAAAACAAGGTCGCTCTCTTATGGTTTGGGAGATACAATTCATCAAAGTTGCGAAATTTCAGTTAAAATATATGTCGTTTTTGTATGGAAATATGCTACATGAATGTTCATTTGTGCAAGTAAACCAAAGTTGGAAGCAAACCAAACTGGTACACCTATAAGGGGTATCTCTTTTGTATTTTTCGTTTATTTATTAATGTTATGTTTGCACGCACTTTTATAATAAATAATCAACTATCAACTACAAATAAACAATAAAAAATAAAAAGTAGAGATGTAACGGATAGTGATGTGGCCGGATACCGAATATCCGGCGAGTTGATAGCCGGATTGACGGATATCCGGCAGCCGGATAGTGGATCCATTGGCTCGTTGCTATCAAACTAAATATATTTCTAATTCGACAGTCTACAATCATAGCACAATAATAAAAAAGCTCATAACAATTAGCACTCGCAAAAAATTTGTATTCCGTGGCTCAGTTGGTAAGCCACTTGTTTATTTGATTTGTTGTGATTTGGACATCCAAGGTTCAATTCCCAACCGGCACATTTTTATTTTTATTTATTATTTCAGCGTTTTCTAAGTATGCGTTTTCTAAGTATGATTGCAAAACACTTACTTAATGCAAGCCTTTCTTAGTATTATTGTACATCACTCACTTTTTGTGTTTTTCGCAATAATGCAACATCCGGTATTCGGCCGGATATTAAATTTAGAATGGATATCCGGCATACCGGATAGTAACCAGATATCCGTCACATCTCTAATAAAAAGATACCAAACAAAGCTCGATTAATGGTAAATTTTTTATATTGCTTTAATTACTATTCGAACGCGTTCTTGTACCTAAATCATCATTTGATATCAGAACTTCGTGATCGTTCCAAGCAAGTGTCTGAAAATTGTAACTTAATTCTAATTTGGTCGCCTCACTATAAAAAAAAAAGTTACGGCAGGTAAAAATCATACTAAGCATTTAATATTGATTTTCAAACTGTCGCGTTCGCGATCATGCGCCGATTTTTAAACACATTTTGTATGGGAAGTATGGAAAGGTTTCATTCGATTTTGCTGAATTTTTAACTATAGCTGGAAGTTCATTCACTGCATATGCATATGCGTACGTCTACTCGCTGGTTTAATTTACGCACGTAAATTTTGGCAGAGTTCAATGGTTGCGTTTTACGTTCAAGAGTAAGCAGGGCTGCAAAATTATAAAAATTGTTTAGGTTTTTTTATGTGGAATTTTAAGGGAATAAACACAAAAAAACTTAAAATGTCATTTTTTATAACAAAAATCTTATTACTGAGCTGAAAAAAGTCCTTTACAGAAATTAACCCTACAAAAATTTAAAAAATTTTTAATTTTACCACCACAGAATGGATTGGGCTCAAGGACAACACAGGACATAACAACTAACCATGCATACACAAACACAGACCTAATAACACAATGGCTTTCAATCTACTTTTGAGTTGACCTTTTCACAAACTAACATCAAAAAATGTACAGTTGTTAACAGAGGCACTCATGCGGTTCAAGGGAGCAGTAGCCATGTAATTTGTTCTACTAAATGGTAGATAAATTAAGTTGTTAGCATTTCTACTACTTCTAGTCTTCCTTCGTTCACTTAAAGATTGCATTTTTAAAAGTTTTAAACGATCCTCGTAAGGAGGAAGGTTCAAAAAATCAATCCCACCTAAGCCCCTAAGAGCAAACCGAACAAAACGTTTTTGGATTCCCTCTATACGTTCAACATGCACACTATAACTTGGGGACCAAACTTGACTTGCGTACTCCAAGTGAGGGCGCACTATTGCATAATACAACGTTGTGGTTGTAATCATGCAATTGAATTCTTTGGCCCAGCGTTTTATAAATCCAAGCATTGAAGATGCTTTTTTACAAATGTAATCAATATGATAGTTGAACGATAGCTTAGAATCCATGCATATACCAAGGTCTTTGACGGTCTCAACACGACTTAAAGCAGTATCTTTAATATTGTAGTCAAACATTAAATTATTCCTTTTGCGCGAAAAGGTCATAGTTTGACATTTAACAGGATTTAGAAACATATTATTTTTAAAGCACCAAACTTCAAAAGATTTCAGGTCAGCCTGGAGTAGGTTGGAGTCGTCTTTAGCATTTATTGTTCTGTATATTTTCATATCATCTGCATAAATTAACAGTTGAGAGTGTTTAATAATGTGGGTAACATCATTAATGGCTAAAATAAACAGAAGTGGACCTAAGTGACTGCCTTGAGGAACACCTGATTCCGCAACAAATTCAGGAGACAGAACCCCTCGAAATCGTATTTGATAAGATCGTTCTGTCAAATACGATTTAATCCAGCTGACAAAATATTGTGGAAATCCCAATAACTCCCAATAATTTTAAATAAAATTAAATTGTGGTAATTTATCAAACGCTTTACTAAAGTCAGTGTAAATGCAGTCGACCTGGTTACCTGATTCAATTGTATTAAGGCAGAAAGATGTAAAATCGAGAAGGTTGGACACAGTGGATCTGCCATTAACAAAACCATGCTGACGAGTTGTTATGACTTCTCCACAATGAACCTTTACACGGAATCGACGAAACCTTAGCAATGAGCCTATAATTGATAACGTCATTCCTTCAATCTTTTTTATATATAGGACTTATAAATGATTTTTTCCAAAAAACTGGAAAATAACTTTCTGTAATTGATTTTTTAAATAATAAAGAAAGTGGTTGACATAAAACGGAACCGCATTGAGTTAGCAATGCGGCAGGAATTTCATCGGGTCCAGCGCCAAAATCTTCACCGAGTGTCCCAATATACTTTAAAATATCCTCAGAGGTGAAGGATATATACTCCAAAGAGACCCTGGGTGAAGAGTTCAAATAGTCAAAATACCCTTCATCAGGATTAAAAGAATCTGAACAAAAAGATTCCTTGAAAAGATTGGCCAAAACGCCACAAATTATAGATGGATCGTCCGTAAATCCATCAAGAGTTTTGAAGGATGAAGGAATTCAGCTTAATAATGTCTAAATATTCATTATACAATACAGCTGAGAGATTCTGAAATTCCTACAAACGTTTGTAGGTTTCTAGGTCACTTGAGCCCAAACTACAGACATATCTCTTCCAAGCCCTGTTCCTGTTATTGCGAAGTGTTTTTAATTATTTTGTGCACCAGGGGTACGCCGAGTTTTTCGCAAATTTGAGGCTATATGGTACGTACTGAGAAATTACAGTTCTAAATAAAAAAAAATTAATGGATTCATTAAGATTATGTCCATTTATATATTCTAAAATGACGTTAACTTTACTATTAAGTAATTGATTCAACTTCAAAAAGTCAGCTTTTTTAAAATTAAATTTTTAAACCTTGTCCATTGAACTCGAATTCACTATATTCTCTTTATCCGATTTATACCAAATACTCAATGGTGGATGATACACATCAATAGTAGTAAGAGCATGGAAGGCCCTCTTAACAATGACATTGTTACTGTCCGTAGTTAAGACCAGGTCAAGAAGTTTTTCCAGACTATTATAAATACAACTCACTTGTTGTAAGTCAGAACATATACTATCAACGAATATATGCTCACCGAGAGTCTTCGCATTAGATGCACAAAAAAATGTATCATCGACAGAAGAATGACATTTTAAGTAAGGCAGATTAAAATCGCCCAACAACAAAATGTCGTCATTAACGTCAAGAATATTAAGAATAAATTCTAGACAATCTGCCAGACTTGTATAGACCTCTGCACTACTGTTTGGTGGAACATATGCATTAATTATGTATACATTTAAGCTACAATGTACAACCTTTACGCATATTAGCTCAATATTAGAGGCGCAGGGAATATCAACAAAGAAGCTGACAAAACAGTTCCTTACAGCTATAAAGAATGTGCACGAAAAATATTGGTCGAGTGTTCATAAATTTTGTTAACATATTTATCAGTGAATAAAAGACATTTATACCTTATAAAAAATTTTATTATTTGAACTTTATATTAAAAAAAAAAAATAATAAATTTGTTGTTGTATAAGCGAATTTACGCAGCTTTGCCACTATGCCCGACATAAGATGTTGCACATCGTCTTGTGTCACTGTATCTGTGACCTTCTGCCATTTTGACTTAAATTCTTTTTCATTTTTCACACATTTCTTTGTTTTTAACAATTTTCTTTTAATATTGGCCCAATAAGTTTCAATTGGCCTTAGTTGCGGCGTATTTGGTGGGTTGGCATCACGAGAGACAATTATGACTGCATTTTTTTCATACCACTCCATTGCAAGCTTTCCGTAGTGGGCTGAGGCTAAGTCTGGCCAAAACTATACTGCACCACTGTGCATATTTAAAAGTGGCAACAAACATTTTTGTAAGCACTCTTCAACATGAATTTTTTGGTTTATAGTTAGTTTGCTTTTTAAACCGCATTGACATATTGCCTGCCAAACTAAATATATTTTTGGAAATTTATCAAGTTTTTTTTCTTTATATTTATTGTCCACTTCACCTCTCTTTTTTGCGGTATAGAATTGGCGTCCCAGAATTTGTTTGAAGTCCGCTTTAACGTATGTTTCATCATCCATTATGATGCAATCAAAATTTTTTATAACTTTGTCGTACAGTTTTCGAGCGCGTGTTTTAGCAACTTTATTCTGTTTATCGTTTCTATTTGGCGCTGGATTTACTTTAAAAGAACGTAAACCTTTTGCTTTTCGCACTTTTTGTACGTAAGAAGACGATACTTGCATTTTTTTTGCCGCATCTCTAACAGAAAGTGCGAGATTTGTCATAAACGCGGTCACAACTGCATTCACATTTTTTTTTTTTATATAAAACCTTTCGGTCTGCCACTATCACTTTTTCTATTTATGGTTAATGTTTCACTATATTTTTTTAGCACAAAAGTTACTGTGGATTTCGCGACTTTTAACGATTTTGCTATTTCTTCATGTGACAAACACGGATTTTCCTGTTTTTTTGCGCACAATTAATTCGCGGACGTCTTGATTGTTTGAAGCCATTTTGCACAATGAGAAACTTTAAGAAAAAAAAAATATACACAAGCAAAGGTAAAATAACAATTATTAATCGCATACAAAAACAATTAGTTTACCTTATTCTGAAGAGAGTAACACGTGTTTGATTGCGACCAATATTTTTCGTGCACATTCTTTAAGAACACCACTACCAACAGACATAAAGGTACATAACATTAACTTATAGTCCACAAAATTTAATAGCATTTCTTTCTAGGTCAGTACAGTATTGTTTTGCTTGCTGTTTGCGATGCAAACTATACATTTACCGCAGTTGATGTAGGGGCTTACGGAAGTCAAAGTGACGGGGGTATTTTCTCTCATTCGGAATTCGGGAAAAGACTCTTTGATAATGATTTGAACTTAACGCCTGAATGTACACTGCCTGGAACAGAAATAAGCTTTCCCCATTACATTGTTGGTGACGCTGCCTTTCCTCTTCGCAAAAATTTAATGAAACCATATCCAGGAATTTTATTGGATGAGGAAAGCGAAAATTATAATAAACGCCTATCCAGAGCTAGACGTGTTATAGAAAATGCTCTCGGTATCCTTGCAGTAAGATGGAGAATTTTGCACCGAACAATTAATATACATCCGGACTATGCAGTCTCCGTTATAAATGCGACCGTTGTCCTGCACAACTATTTGAAAATGTCGGACGGTTCATATTGTCCTCCAGAATACATTGACAGAGTCAATTCAAATGGAAATGTGGTAAGAGAAGGGTTATGGAGGCAGGAAACAAGGCCATTGTCAGGAGTCTGTGCTGTTTCATCAAATAATTCCAACAGGACAGCATTTCAACTTCGGGACACGTTGAAACAGTACTTGTTTGAAAACAAAATTTAATCTGTATTTTAAAAAATTTTTTGTAATAAAACGCTGAGCAAAGTGGTCTTGTATAAACGTTTGAGAATTGGTTTTTATTTTGAGATTTTAAAAATTTTCAATAGCGAACATCCTAAGTTTGTATAAAATTGTGACAAAGTTGCATGCAATAATCTTAACTCTTCGTTTGATGTTTACAAATAACACCTAGAAGGACAAACGGGCAGAACTGAGCCAATGACGCTGGTCAATTATATATATATACTTTTCTATACCGACCACGCCTCTTTCTTTGCGTTGGGCACGTTCTTATAAATATATGCACCTCGACCTTTCAGTTTAATATTAGAAAAAAAAAACACTGCAAAACCAATATATGACACGCTTACTTGAAATTGTCCAATTAAAATCATAATTTCTTCTTTTATAAATTAAGAATTTTATTCCTTTTTTTAATAAAATTCAATCACAAAGTAAACATATCGCACACACTCTTCAAAAGTGAACAACTCAAAATTTTGAAATTTCAGGAGAGGCAAAAAACTATTTCGTTTTCAAAGCGAATTTCATACAAAAGAAGGACACAAAATGATTTTTTAAAAATTAAAGAGCAATCAGATTAAAACATCTTCCGATCATCTTCGACCACATTTTTGCTAAGTTTCTCACTGAAGTCCGTCCTGTTTATATTATTATGGCCTCCAATGCTCGTATATCTCGATCATTTACTTTTAATTTATTACCTCGTCCATGCTGATGTGGCCCAATTGAGGCGATATTCACATAATTTTTTATGACGTATTGGTCAGTTGACTTTGCTAATCTTAGGGGCTATGCAATAAAAACCATAACTTTTGTGTAAAAGAAAGTTTTTGACAATTAACTTTCTTATTTCTTTACAAATCGCTTTGCCACTTGCCATAGTAGAAAATTATTCAAAAAAACTACTGTTATAAAATCAAAGAGTGACCGAAATTTTCTCAAAACATTCCCAATACATTCTCAATTGATATACAGAATCAGCAAAAAATAATTTGTCCCGTTATCCTTGTGCAAATGCGCATTCTTTCTATCGTACGAATTGAATGTTGTCAGTTTTTGGATTGCATTTTATGACTGTGTTGGTTAATCTCGCTTTTAACGTTGTTGTTTTTGTAATTTTTTTTTACTTTTGCTATTAATTTTAAAAAAATACATTTCAAGCTTAAAGGATACTATAAACTTTGTATCAGAAATATTGTTTTCTTATTATAAATAAAAGTTGAAAATGTTAATATTATAAAATATGCAGCCGTACGAACTGTTTGTTGTCGGGGTAGTACTAAATAGGGCTGTTCATGTTCGGTTTTTTCGAAGCTTCGAAGTATTCGAATATTCGAAGCTTCGAAGCAAACTTCGGAAGTTCGAAGTTTTTGAGGCGAAGCTTCAAATATTACTATTCGAATAGCAAAAACTTCGAAGAATTCAATTCTTCGAGTATTCGAATGATACCCAGTTTGATATAACAAATAACAATCACTTGCAGATAATCGGCTAAAATTTCGGATGTGTGTCTTTCTTCTACTTCCTGCGTACTAAGCGTCAATATCTGCGACTGCAATTGACGATCAATGGTCAATTATATGTGCATTTAGAAAACCATCCATGGCGCGAGAGGTCCAGCAGTCTGTATCCAATGCAATAAATTCGAATCTCTCACGCGCAGACGCTATACGATTGTCTCACTCGAAGGGCATGTAAAACCAGGTTCGACAACATCCATAAATTCCTTGAATTCGCGGCTGGACGTAAAGTTGAATGGCAGCCGACGGCAGGCTTCTAACTTTGTACATGCTTGTAAAATTTTCTCGCTAAGGTTTCGACTAATTGTTCTTCTGGAAAAATTGAATGCATCTTTAGATGCGCACGAAGTGAACTCGTGGACCCATAGATTGCAAATCGTTGATTGAGCATCAGAACTTTTAGTATAAATGCTCCACACCCAGGATCTCATGTTTTTTCTTATATCGAAGTGTATCACACAGGCACAACAAATTTTGAAATATTTTGAGTAAAAACTTCGAAGCTTCGAATTTTTTTATGTTGATCGTAAATCCGAAGTTTTTTTCCTCTTCGAAGTTTTGAAACGAAGCTTCGAACTTCGAAGCTTCGAAGTTCAAAAACTTCGAATAAGAGTCATAGCCCTAGTACTTAATATTCTAGAAACTGTTTGTTTAACAAAAATCACCCGCAATAAAATGACAGTGCCCGAACTCGTTATTTTTCTTTGTTCTCGGTGTTCGCCATATGTAACGAGCTGTCAAAAAACACAATTTACGCAAGCAAAGTTGAAATATTTTCAGCCGGATTAGTGAGAGCGCATTTTTAATTTTCTGTTTTTTTTTCTTTGTTCATAAACTTTGAACGCGTTTATCTCGAAGCCATGTTGTTCGTACTGGTTGCGGCACTAACGGGTTAATTTTTCGACATTTATTTTTTTATTTTTTTAAACTTGATTCGCTACCGTATGACACGAGTTTTTTTTAAATTTTTTTTCGAATTTTTTTTAAATTTTTAAAGTCAATATTTTTTTCGAAAAAACACACTTTCAAATAAGGAACATCACCAAAAATTAAAAAAAAAAATTAAAAAAAAGCTCTTGTCATACGATAAACAATTTTATTAAGATTTAAAAAATTATTTTTTTTCCAGATCGACAATTTTTTCGACTCCCAGCGCTGCAAACACGAGGCCCCGTTTTTTTTACCATGTTGGAGTGAAAAATATATTTTTTTGAATTTTATCTTGTAATTTGTTCAATTCTCTACAATAATAAAAAATTTTGGAGAAATGTTTGTTTTTGACTGAGTTATGAATTTTAAAAAAAGGTCTGTTTTCTCTGCCGCGAATGTTATGTCCCTCCTTAAGCACAATATAAAAAACGAATGGAAATATGTCAAAATGGCAACTATTTCTTGAAAGCCACATTCATCTTCTTTAATTTTTAATTTACAATTAACCGCTTTAAAATATTATGTTGCGTTTCGCAGATATTTCCATTTTTCTAGATGCAATCGAAAATTAATTCCATTTTTTGTCGCGTTCGCGATGCCATGTTTATTGCTAATATTTTGGAAACATAAAATCTAGAGAACTGAATTTTTTTCCTAAATATAGTACTAATAAAATGATATCGAAAATTTTTAAAAAAAGGAAAATTTTTTTGAGTTTTCTTCATTTTTTTGCTCCTCAAAGGCGTACGAATGTTGCGTTCGCGAGGATGGAAATGCACATATAAAATTATGATTGATAAACAAGTTGATTGGAAGTATCTGTAATTAGCGCAAATGTCGGCAGTACATTTTTTTAATAAATCGCCAATTTTTTATAAAAATTTTTCATAGTCTTCACTGATAATATAAGACGAAGGAAAAGTTATGTTAAATGAGTAAGTAATAAGCGCCACAGGCAAAAAATTATTATAAAAAATCGCGCGATTTTTTATAAAATTTTTTATGTTTTGATATATCTCACACTAAATATAAAACAGTCGCAACTCAAAAAACATAACTTTTCAGGAGAAGCGAAAAATAAAACTCTTTGGTTGAAACTGTAGAGAAAAGCAATTTTCATTTAAACACACAAACTTCATTCTTCCAGCTAATGAAGAAAATAATGAAATAGATAGTGAGATATAAGTTTTGTGAATTGATTTACACCTGCGGTCACGCACATCTTACCACTTCATTTCTTGCAGTTTTTTTAAAATATCTCAGCGTATATTTGAACCAAATTAAAAATTTTTTTAGCATGGATTTCATAAATAAAATTAGGGATTTTGACAAAAATTGATTAATATTCAAAGTATATTTTTCTTTGTAAAATGTATTCAAACATGCATTTCTCACACGAAATTCAGTGGTAAGATGTGCGTGACCGCAGGTGTATATCAAAAATTTTGAGTTGTGAATTTTTTTTTGTATTTAGTGTGCGATATGTAGCTCAGGGATGGGAAATGACTTTTCCGAAATTGTACCAAATCGAAATAAAAATTGTACTTTTTGACATCAATATTTAAAGTAAAAAAAAAATTTATAAATATGGACCAACAATTCAATATACAAAGTTAAATAAACATAGTTCTCTACACTCATTTAAATTAAATTTTACTCAAGTTGCGGTTACCCGGGCCGGTCCAAAAATTAAGTCTTCTTTCAATTTATTTCAAATTAATGCCTACGTGCTAGAAAGAGACGACCATGTATTAGAACTATTAAGGTATATCTGCGACTTGGCCGAAGTTAAAATACCCCCACGGCCGATTCGTAATGGTACAAAATCTTAAATAGTAGCTCTGTTTGTATGAGATTTAAAAAATTTTACTTTTTTGATGACGTCTAAAATACATGCATATAAAATTTTTAAATTTGCGGTTGTATGGAGGTGGGCGTGTTTTGAGTGGTTGACGCCAATTTTTCTAACACGCCTCAGTTTTAATGTAATATACACAAATACCCAATTTCAGTTCAGTAGCTTAAATATAAGCTTATTTATAGAGTTTTCACTATTATAGGTTGTATGGGAGGTGGGTGTGTTCTTAGGCGGATAACGCCAACTTTCCTTGGATGACGCCCATTTTTCTAACACGTCTTTATTTTTATATGAAATGAATAAATATCTAATTTTTCTTTTGTAGCTTTGACAGAAGCCTATTTATATAGTTTTCAATTTTGGGGTTGTATGGGAGGTGGGCGTGTTCGTTGGTGGATGACGCCCATTTTTCGAACACACTTTAGTTTGGATATAAAATAAATAAATTCTTAATTTTATTTATGTAGTTTCGAGACAAGCCTCTATGTATAGTTTTCAATTTTATGGTTGTATTGGAGGTGGGAGTGTTAGTTGGTGGATGACGTCTTTTTTTCTGACACACCTCAGTTTTGACATAAATTACACAAGTACCGAATTTAAGTTTTGTAACTTAAATATTTGCTTCTTTATGGAGTTTTCAATATTGGGGTTGTATGGGAGGTAGGCGTGGTTTTCATCCGATTTAGCCCATTCTCGAACTTAATCTTAGTTTTTTAGAAAAAAGCTTAAATATCGAATTTCCGCACAATTGCTTCAAAATTACGGCTGTCATCTTGACACACAGACATCACAGACAGACGGACAGACAGACGGACATGGCTTAATCAACTCAGATGGTGATTCTGAGTAAGAATATATATACTTTTCTATACCTACCACGCCTCCTTATGGGCGTTACACACGTCGTGACAAAATTAATATACCCATTACGCAGTACGCGTGGGGATATTAAAATAGTATAGCTGATCAGCAGTTCGTTTAAAAGTGGTGTAAAAATGGTTGCAAAAATGTACAAAAAAGGCGCTGATTTATGATTTATAAAAAAAACAAAGGAAGTCGATATGAAGAAGCCAAATGTATGAAAATGTACTAGAAATGTCTTCGTGGTACTTACGTTCTTTTTGACGTAGAATTACGTCTTACAGCGCGGTTTGTATGGGGTCGTTTTAACAGATTTTTTGAAGGTCATGCAACGTTTTTGGCGAATACTTTAGGGTATACCTACAGCCTTTAATACTTATTGTTGAAATATAATATATATACTAAAATATCAGATATATCCTGCGCTGAATGAATATCTAATTTTGGATTTTGTCACTATTATATGAAAGTCAGAAAATAGTAAAATATAAGAAGAAAAATGCAGTCGATCTTCAGCTGCTTATAATGTACCTGCTGTGCTTGCTGCTTTCTTTGTTTTTGTTTCGTTGTTTATGCTTGCATTGTTTTTATTTTGCACGAACTGATTGGTTCGTATAGAGCTTCAGCTCTAAAATCATCCATTTTGGTCCATGGAACATTTGGACCAAAATGGATGATTCTATGGCCAATCGGTGGCAGTGGGATTATATGAGGTCACAGGTGGGTCATTGGCACATTTATGGGTTCCATGGAATATTTGGACCAAAATGGATGATTCTATGGCCAATCGGATGCAGTGGGATTATCTGAGGTCACAGGCGGATCAATGGTACTTTGATGGGTTCCATGGAACATTTGAACCAAAATGGATGATTCTATGGCCAATCGGATGCAGTGGGATTATCTGAGGTCACAGGTGGGTCAATGGTACTTTGATGGGTTCCATGGAACATTTGGACCAAAATGGATGATTCTATGGCCAATCGGATGCAGTGGGATTATCTGAGGTCACAGGCGGGTAATTGGTACTTTGATGGGTTCCATGGAACATTTGAACCAAAATGGATGATTCTATGGCCAATCGGATGCAGTGGGATTATCTGAGGTCACAGGTGGGTCATTGGCACATTTATGGTTATTTGGACGAAAATGGATGATTCTATGGCCAATCGGATGCAGTGGGATTATCTGAGGTCACAGGTGGGTCATTGGTACTTTTATGGGTTCCATGGAACATTTGGACCAAAATGGATGATTCTATGGCCAATCGGATGCAGTGGGAATATCTGAGGTCACAGGTGGGTTATAGGCACATTTATGGGTTCAATGGAACATTTGGACCAAAATGGATGATTCTATGGCCAATCGGATGCAGTGGGATTATCTGAGGTCACAGGTGGGTCATTGGTACTTTTATGGGTTCCATGGAACATTTGGACCAAAATGGATGATTCTATGGCCAATCGGATGCAGTGGGATTATCTGAGGTCACAGGTGGGTCATTGGTACATTTATGGGTTCCATGGAATATTTGGACCAAAATGGAAGATTCTATGGCCAATCGGATGCAGTGGGATTATCTGAGGTCACAGGTGGGTCATTGGTACTGTGATGGGTTCCATGGAACAATTGGACCAAAATGGATGATTCTTTGGCCAATCGGATGCAGTGGGATTATTGAGGTCACAGGTGGGTCAATGGTACTTTGATGGGTTCCATGAAACATTTGGACCAAAATGGATGATTCTATGGCCAATCGGATGCAGTGGGATTATCTGATCTCACAGGTGGGTCATTGGCACTTTTATGGGTTCCATGGAACATTTGGACCAAAATGGATGATTCTATGGCCAATCGGATGTAGTGGGATTATCTGAGGTCACAGGCGGGTGATTGGTACTTTGATGGGTTCCATGGAACATTTGGACCAAAATGGATGATTCTATGGCCAATCGGATGCAGTGGGATTATCTGAGGTCACTGGTGGGTCACTGGCACATTTATGGGTCACATGGAACATTTGGACCAAAATGGATGATTCTATGGCCAATCGGATGCAGTGGGATTATCTGAGGTCACAGGTGGGTCATTGGCACTTTCACGTAAATACGAACTTCACGTGAAGTTCATGAATAAAATACACGTGTAGTTGAGGTTCGTGTTTTCGTGAAACTGGAAGTTCTAGTTCGTATTGGTAGTATTGTAAGCATTGGTTCGCATTGGGTTATATATGCACTACTGTTCTAGTTTACTAAGTGCTCTATTTTGAAACCAGAGGTCATTTACCTCTTTTCAACTCAGTCAATGAACTCAAACTGTTAAATTTAATGAAATGGGTCTGTGATCCGGTTAGATTTAACTCTTATGAAAGAAACGAGTTGGATCATATTTCGTTTTATGCTTTTACCCAATAGATAGCGTAAAATTTTAATTTATGTTTTTAATGCAAATTAATTTGGATCCCACATCCCACTAGCACTAGCGAGTGTAGTTTGCAAACTATACATCGAACAGAGACGAAAGTGTAGCTCGCAAACTAAATATCAGACAGAGACGAGAGGAAAGGACATGTGCTAAGCGTGAAATATAGACAACATACGATTTTTTAAAAATCGGGATCTTAATTTTAATTTGAAATTAGTAGTTAAACTGACTGTAGCTCGCAAACTATATATCGGGCAGAGACGAAAGTGGCACCAATAGAAAGTGCATTTGCTTCGCCTTCTTTTCAACTAATTCAATGAACTCAACCTATCAAACTAAACGAAATGATCGAAAAAATTTGAAATTTTGCTTGTTTCCTTTTGCTTGCTCATTTAATCATACTTACATTTTTACTTTTTCTTTGTTTTGGGCTCAATGAGTCCATAATTGAGTGTTATTCATTTATTTGTTAATTTTCGGAATATCAATAAATATACGTGCAAAATGGACAAAACAATCGGACCAAAGAGACAAAGTAGAAGAGGCTACAACTAAAACGGAATTCTACGTCTACACTTACGATACTATCGAAACTGTTTCTTTTTTTATTATTAAATTGTACTGAAAAAGTACAATTGTACTGAAAAATCCAACACTGATGTAGCTGGAAGGGTGAACCGTCAAATGCGCTTAATATATAAAATGTAATATCTTCAAAAGTAATCCATGGATTCTTTTGATTAATTGCTCATTGAAAAGGTAAAATCATTATCTTTCTTTCGATATCCATAATGTTTAGATTTGTAGGAAAATTTAATTAAAATCACATGTATTTCGGTACGATTTTTGCAACTTTGTCCCCCCTATAACTTCTTATCCACTTGAGAGCGATCCGAAATTTTTCCATAATTGGACTAAGAAGGTCTAAATACATATAATTACAACAAAAAAAAAAAGTAAAATTATAGTTTCCAGTGATCTTCAATTATGCCAAAAAAATTTTATCAAAGGATAAATAAATAATTATTTTACTTTTGGCATAATTTTACTTTAGCGACAATGCACGAATTTTTTGTACTTATTTTTATTAAACGTATATGGACCTCCTAAACCCAATGGTGAAAGAAAAAATTGTCGGTCTCGATTGGTTTAGGAGATAAAATTCGCGAAAGTTTGAAAATTCAGTGCAAATGTTTACGTGTGTGCAGTGGCGTAGCTAGGATTGGTGGCACCCGGGGCGGAAACTAAATTGTGCACCCCTTAAGAAGGTTATAGTAAACCTCAAAAGAGTAATGTTTAAAAAATACCAAGAAATTAATATAATTTTTTCAAATAATAGTTTACTGTTATGATAAGTTTGTTAAAGTGCAAATAAATTTGAATATTTTAATTTTTATATAGTTTTTAAAATTCGGTTACAATAGACAAAACTTAAAAATAACCTCATCGATCATTTGAAAGATATGTTATTTGGTAACTTACACAAAACTTAAAAAATTTCATTTGATTTCAAATTTGAAGTAAATCTTAAGTTTTTTAAAGCAGGATTTTCCGCAATCAAGGAATTTTTCAAAAATGTTTTGTTTACATAAAATTTTGATTTGCAACAGTGAGTAAATCCCCAAAGATCTATTTTGAATAAAATTTTTCACTATTTCTGTTTTAATTTTACAATAATTATCGATGAATCCGACTACATATTTTTGAATCAATCTCTACAAAAATTATATATTTTAGAAAAGATTTAGAAAAGAGCTTATAAGGGCTTATAAGTTATGCGAGAATAATTTACTATCAGTAAACCACACATATCAGTTTATAGAACTTAAGCTAGTTTTTTATAGAAAATTGTGAAAATTTTACGAAAAATTATGATTGAAGAAAAAACAGGACCTGAAAGCAAACCGTTGGCAAATTTTCCCTCATTAACCCTGAATAACCATAAAGTAAAATTTTTATTCGAAATCCATCCATGTCTTCTATATAAAAGTTAAGTGAAAATTAAAATAAAGTATTAAAATTCATTTATAAACTTTTTTCCTAAATTTTATCAAATTTCTTTATAGTATTCTATATTCATCTCAGCTTAGGCTTTGATAGAAAAAAAAACTGAAGTCTGTAAGATTTGACTGCCCTATCCTCGACTATTAATATCACAGTATCACTATATCACAGTGATACCAAATTATTATCAGAAATTAGTTTCATACTCATTATGTACATAATTCCCAAAGCAAACTAGCCCTGGCTGGACAAGGTCAAGAGTCATGAATGGCCCAAAAAGAGCTGACAATAACAAGAAATCTGTCGATGCTTCACATTCGGTGACTGCGCACAAAATTTAATTTAAATAATTAGAATAATTTTTAAGGAACTGTGCATCTTCTGTTAAAAACTGTATTTTTGAAAGTTTTTGTTGGTTGATTTAATCATAATAATGATTACTTTAGTACCCAACCAGCAAAATGAGTATAAATTTACGTATGAGTTCCCTTTAAAGCTGTTTTAAGAGGCAAAATAAGTTCCATGGCACTTCGAAGCTGCTTTATGGTCCGTTGTAGAACTTGACACGCCTAAAGCTGCTTAAAGGTACGTTGTGGAACTTGCCACACCTAAAGCTGCTTTATGGTGTCAATTTCAGGCAATAGTCCTTGTTGTTCCAAAAGTTACAAGTTATACTTCTGTGTAGGTTTAAGATAATTAAGTTCAAAAGGAGTTCTGAAGTGCCGCTTGTGCGTCTTCTTAACATTGATTTTGAACTTAAAGCTGCTTAATGGTTCGATTGAACCTAATTTTGCACCTTAACGCTGCTTATGGGTACCTACGACAGAATTAGCTGTATAAATGAAAAAATCTTCGTTTCGATATAAAGCTACATTGAAGAATGGCTAAGGCGTCGGACTACAAATCGGCGAGACACGGGATCGAACCCTGGCAAAGGCAAAATTTTAATAAAAATGTTTTTTCACTGCGAATCAGATGGTTCAAGTTGAGAACAAACGCGATAATGGTAGAAAAAGAAGAAAATAAAAAAATTAAAAAATAAAAAAATTAAAATCAGAAATAAAACAAGGAAAATATTTTTTTTTTATAAAAAGTTTTGCCTATTTTAGATCTTTGAAAATTTTCGAAGTTCGATTAGAAAGCTGCTTAGCAGTCTATGCAACGTACTTGTTGGTACCTCAAAGTACGAAAAATTACTTAAATTTTGGGCTGCTTACACTGCAAAGCAGCTTAGAGAATTCGCTGTATAAGCCAAATTTAGAGCATTTCTTGCTGGTTGGGTAAAGTTAAGGAGTCAGAAAACCATCTTAGAGCTTTTAATAGACATCTTCAAAATAATATAAAAAAAAAACGTCAGAACGCCTTAAAATTATTATAAAACGCCATTTATTTAATTTTAATAAAGAATTGAATAAACTTAAATCATAATTTAATTTTTTTTAGAAATTTTTTAATCGTGAAATTAGTTGAGTATTGATTTTTAAATTGTTTCAAGGATACCCATTACTACCCCACTACTATTACCCATTACTATTAAAAATTATGTTCTAGCCAGAGGTTGAAATAACAGTTATTTGAATTGTAATTTTTTGTTCAAAAATATTTTGTTTCTGAACAGAACAAAAAAAATATTATACAAAAATTTCGTTCTGATTATGAACAAAAAATTTTGGTTTACAATTTTTTTGCTCTTTGAACAATATTTATTTTTTGAGCAATATAAATTTTGTTCAATTTTTTTTGTTCATTTGAAAAATTTTGATGTTAATTTTATTAGGTTTCAAAGAAATTCAGTCGATATTATTTTTTGTATATTGGATATACAAAATATATTTGTATATTGGCTGGGTTG
The DNA here is from genome assembly GCA_958299015.1 of Tetanocera ferruginea. Taxonomy (NCBI): domain Eukaryota; kingdom Metazoa; phylum Arthropoda; class Insecta; order Diptera; family Sciomyzidae; genus Tetanocera; species Tetanocera ferruginea. Next base: position 96,560,814 of record OY282641.1, on the reverse strand, counting down.
ATTGGTAAACCGAAGTTGCTTGTTCAAATTTCGGTTCGGTATGAATAGTTATTAAAGAAAAAAAAAAAGGGGCAAAGGGTGCGGTTTACCCTATCACACCATCAATTTCGTGAATGTTTTCTTAAGGAATTTTGTTCAAATAATTTTCAACAGCAAAACAAAATATGCCTGAAATGAAATCATTGAACCCGATTCAGCCTAAAATTGGTCTTACATGTATACTTTTTCATAAAAAAATTAAACATAACAAATTCCTATGCAAAGAATTCACAACATTCAAGGTACAATCTTGTCGTTGGTGCGTATATATTTTTAACCATTACGACTTAACCTATCCATCTTATATTCACACCATGTGTTTGTGTGGTGCTCCAAAATATTTTATTTTTGTTAAATCCCCCTATTTGGCACAAAATAGGCAAAAAAGTATAGAGATTTTTTTATATCCTCATGAATGCCCAGTTTTTGTGTACTTTTTAGTGTAAAATAAGAATACGTACACGAACAATTTTTATTACTGTAGTTTAAATTCAACTATCTTTATAGTGATTTAAATTTAATGGTTGTATGCAGGTAGATGTGTCAGTGGGCGGGTTCCAAAAAATTCAATATTGCAGATCCTTGGGTCTACTGTAACATGTGCACCAAGCTTAAAACTCACTCATATTTCTAAATTTGCAGCCATCATTTTATTCCTGCTACGCAAATGATTGTTGAAAGAAACTTTTCAGCGTTCAAATTTATTTGAAATGACATCGGTCAAAATTATCGTAGAAAAATCTCGAAAATATATTATTAGTAAGGATTAACACTAAAAATCTTAAATACATTCTATAAAATCAAATATGCAAGAAAAAGTCTTTTGATTTAACTGTAATACAATTTTAGGATTTTTTTTATGTAAAAAAGTTACTTCTTCATACTTTCATACCACAACCTTTTCTACCAATATGTATTTTTTATATTCTTTCACGAACGAGAACCAAGTTTATTGCGTTTGCTATCGTTTCCAATTTGCGAACTTGAGCTTGAACTTTGATTTAAGTCATAAAAAAAATTTTGATTTTTTTTAGCCTGTGAGCAATATGTTTTGTTCAAAAATTTTTTGTTCATAAACTGATTTTTATTTTTGAACAATATTTTTTTTGTTCATTGAACAATATTTATTTTGAGAACAGAATTTTTTTGTTCATATATTTTTGGTTAAATTTTGAACTTTTTATTTTGTTCTTTTTTGGATTCAATCCCTGGTTCTAGCAGATTAAGAGCTGTAAATATCGTATAGTAGAAATGTATACTATACGAGTGAGTTTGAACACTTCTTAACCTGAATATAAGAAGCAAAAAAACGATTTTTATAAAATTTTATGGAATAAAAAAAGAATGTAACATTATAATATAACATTTTTCTTTTCGTACTCTATCTTACTGTCATGAAAATTTGAAGTGCATTTATTTGGCAATTGCACCCCTAACCAATGACAAATTATGTTCCGAATTGACTTATGTTTTAGTATGAGCGTTTGTTTATATTGAAACAAATTTCATATAAAGTTAAAGTTTTAACAAAAACGAAGTAAAAAATATTAACATTCACTTTTGCACCCTCTTTATATTCAAAACATAGAACAGCAGTCATTAAAGTGTTCTTATTATTAAAAAAAATCAAAAATTGTGTGGTGAAAAGTTCTTTTATCAAATTTTGCACCCTATTTTAGCGTGTACCCGGGGCGGACCGCCCACCCTTGCTACGCTACTGCGTGTGTGGAAGCTAATGTAAGCTTTTACATTATGATTTCTTAAACTAAATGTGGATTTTTAGGGCTAATTAAAGGAAACAATGCGATATCGTGAAAAGCACAAAAACTTGAACCTTCATAATACGAAATTGAGTTATAAGAAAATTGGTATATTTTAAGGAGAATAGAAAAATTGTTAAAAAAAATTTTTAAAAAAAATAGAAAAATTGAAAAATCGCGGCGATTTTTAATAACAATTTTTCGCCTGCGGCGCTTTTTTCTTTAACAAAATATTAAGTTTTGTGAAACCTTTAAGAAATGTTGAAAAATTGTTATTAAAAATCGCGGCCTTGAATGTCGATCCACTTTTGCAATTTTTTAAAATTGCTGGTGAGCTGTACAATCCAGTTAGAGCTCATATGGAGGCACAGTCTGCGGATGAACTTGATGCTTCTGATACCGACTCAGACTGAAGAATTTTTTAATAAATATATATTTTTTTTTCTTAAAATGAATGAATAGTTGATTTTTTTTTGTTTAATACGCCGTAAAAAACCACATTTTGGGAAGTACCGTAAAAAAAGCTTATATTAGCTTTCAACAACATACAAATTTGCACTGAATTTTCAAACTTTCGCGAATTTTATCTCCTAAACCAATCGAGACCGACAATTTTTTCTTTCACCATTGGGTTTAGGGGCTCCATATACGTTTAATAAAAATAAGAAAAAAAAATTCGGGCATTGTCGCTAAAGTAAAATTATTCCTTGCTTTTTTATCGAAAAGGTAAGTTTAAACGTTCAAATTAGTTGTTTAATAGTGTATATTCGTTCAAGAACTATGGAAAAATCACATATTTATATGGGCGATTTTTCAAACTTTTATGAATTGTATCTCCTAAACCAGAAGAGAGCGATTTTTTTCTTCCACCATTGGATTTAGGAGGGCCAAATACATATAATCCAACTCGAAAAACAAAAAAACAGGGCCGTGGGCCCCAAACTAGAATTAAGCCGGACTAGAACTTGAATGCTAGTTAACTAGAATTATTGCTACTTATAATATATCATTGTTTAAGCATTTATAGACATAACACAAACTCTATACTGACAGATACTTACCATATTATATGATTGGCGAATGATACGACAAATTTTAGACACTATTAATTCCGGCACGATAATTGAATTTAAGAATTTACATTTTGCTATTGAAACAGGGTGTTGATGGCCTAACAAGACGTTCTCGAAATAGTATTTGTGTTTCCGTACTCGATTGTAGTAACTTGCAAGCTGCTAGAACGTGTTTCCGTACTTTTTCTAGCTCAAAAGAGAGAAGAAGAACAAGCACAAAATCGCTCTCTCGAGCTCGAAACTAGCTCGAAGTGTGCTGGAAGAATTTCTTCCAGCATTATAAGAACAAGCATGAAGAAGAAGAAGCAAACTTCAAATTTACATTTTTATTGTGATTTATGTTTATTTATGCATATGTTGTACTGTTGAAAATAAATTTGCAAGCAGTAAAATTCAATTCATAACAATAAATACATATTAAAATGAAAAAATGTAATGAATAGACAAATCTTAATTTGCATTGTTTACGTTTGATAAGCAATCAGCTGTTTTTGTGCTTGAAACTAGCTAGAAGTCGTTTCCGTACTTTTGACAATTTTTTCAAATTTCGTTTTACTCTCTCAGCTTGAACTTTACTCGACTTTTACTCGACATTGTGTACGGAAATACACCTAGTTATATTACACTTCATTATATAATTTTACCAGGTAGTGTCATAGTATAATTAATGAAGTAATATCAGGGAGGAGAGCAGCTTACCGTAATTGTCAAAACGAAGTTGACAGCTCATACAAAATCTACGAACGAGTAGAACGCTAAGAATAGGCAAAATGTAAGCAATGATCCGCTACCAACTCTCGGGTGTTTATGTTAAATAATTGTAGAAAATTGTGATTTGTCGCTGCTGCTTAAACTCGGACCTCTTAGAACAATTCGCTGAAAACACCTTGAAGTCACTGTTATTCCTCAGTTATTGTATTATATTTATTTTATCTAGTTTATTGTTATAATAAAACAATATCACAACGAAAATATTAAATGTTAGTTGCACTTAACACAACACGATGTTCCATTGAATTTAGATTTATTTATTTGCTTTGGCTTGTTTGCTTTGTCTGCATTCGCCAAGATGGCCGATTTTGACATTTAGGGTACTGAAAGAGAGAGTACGTTCAATCCTGCTATTACTTCGTTAATTACACTGTGTGTAATTTTTTAAGTCACGGCAAAATAACCATATACGGACACCACTACGTGATAAAAGACTAAAAAAAAAAAGACCCTTGTCTCCCAATTTTCCCCAAAGTCATGCACTTTTTGTTTTATGGGCCACGCCTACCTCCCATACAACACAAATAATGAAAACTCTATAAAGAGGCTAATATCAAAGTTACAAAACTGAAACTCGGTATTTGTGTGTTCTATGTCAAAACTTAAGTGTGTTAGAAAAATGGGCGTTATCCACCCACTTACACGCCCACCTCCCATACAACCCCAAAATTTAAAACTCTATAAAGAGACTAATATTAAAGTAACAATACTGAAACTCGGTATTTGTGTGTTCTATGTCAAAACTTAGGTGTGTTAGAAAAATGGGTGTTATCCACCCACTAACACGCCCACCTCCCATACAACCCCAAAATTGAAAACTCTATAAAGAGACTAATATTAAAGTTACAAAACTGAAACTCGGTATTTGTGTGTTCTATGTCAAAACTTAGGTGTGTTAGAAAAATGGGCGTCATCCACCCACTAACACGCCCACCTCCTATACAACCCCAAAATTTAATATTTTAAAAAAGGCTTATATTTATGCTTCAGAAAAACAATTTGATATGTTTGTATTTTAGACACATAAAACTAACAAAATTTTCTAAAATCTCATACAAAAAGCTCTCATACAAAAAGTTCAGGTCCATAGGTAGCAAACCGTTCAAAATTCAAGGAAACAATCAACTACAAAAATGTACCTAAGATCTCAATAAACAAATTTCTAAAACATATAAACTTCCTAGAGATGATTCTTAACACCGTTTTTTAATTTCATTTGTTTTTTATTTACTTCAACATTGAGTTACTATGCTTTCTATTACAAAAATATTAAAAAACTAGTAAAGTATATCTTCGACTTGGCCGAAGTTAAAATACCCCCACGACTGATTCTTAAGGGTTAAATAATCTTAAATTAGAGAGCTTTTTGTATGAGATTTTAGAAAATTTTGTTAGTTTTATGTGTCTAAAATACAAACATATCAAATTGTTTTTCTGAAGCATAAATATAAGCCTTTTTATAAAATATTAAATTTTGGGGTTGTATAGGAGGTGGGCGTGTTAGTGGGTGGATGACGCCCATTTTTCTAACACACCTAAGTTTTGACATAGAACACACAAATACCGAGTTTCAGTTTTGTAACTTTAATATTAGTCTCTTTATAGAGTTTTCAATTTTGGGGTTGTATGGGAGGTGGGCGTGTTAGTGGGTGGATAACACCCATTTTTCTAACACACCTAAGTTTTGACATAGAACACACAAATACCGAGTTTCAGTTTTGTTACTTTAATATTAGTCTCTTTATAGAGTTTTAAATTTTGGGGTTGTATGGGAGGTGGGCGTGTAAGTGGGTGGATAACGCCCATTTTTCTAACACACTTAAGTTTTGACATAGAACACACAAATACCGAGTTTCAGTTTTGTAACTTTGATATTAGCCTCTTTATAGAGTTTTCATTATTTGTGTTGTATGGGAGGTAGGCGTGGCCCATAAAACAAAAAGTGCATTACTTTGGCGAAAATTGGGAGACACGGGTCTTTTTTTTTTAGTCTTTTATCACGTAGTGGTGTCCGTATATGGTTATTTTTTTTGGTGTTGCACTGTGTTATACTATGGGTAGTGTTGACAAATGTTGATTCTCTCAGCTACAACTAAACGAACGCTTGTCAAAAACAGCTGTTCGTTGTTATATGCGTTGGTCACATTCAGCTGTTTCAACTTTTGTGACAGCAACACATCGGGGAGCATTGTTATCGGTATTGAAGTTTCAGAAAAGTTGTCAAGTTTATGAAATTGCAAGCTTTGTATCAAATACCAATGTAAATTTTGCCGACAAATAAAAAATTTTCTATTTTTAAATGCATTTAAATGCGTAACTTCATATTTATGTGCATCAAGTTTTGACTTAACAGTTGGCAACTGTTGGGTACGCTGAATGTGACCAGGGAAAATTAATTGTATGCCATGACGGATTGTGATAGTGTTATGACACTGTCTTGTTTTCAGATCTTAAAACAAGCAGGGGATAAAAGAGACAGCAATGACTTATGTGAATGGGATGTCTGTAGAAAATTGTGTGGAAAATTCAACAGCTGTTGCGACAAAAATATAATTTATTTTGTGTCAAAAATTTACAACTTGTCCGAATTATTTAAAAATAATTACGAGCTCGTGCAGCCCAATTGTTTTTTATTTCAATTAAAAACATTTATAGGCAACCAATTGAAATGCAAAAACAGCATTAAAAGGTACAACGGCAAAAATGCAGAATGTCTGCTTCACAAAATATTTATCTTGTTCTTCCTTCTGCTATTCGTAGGTATTCACAATGACTTTTTCGTGATTTTAAGCTGGTGGAAGCTGAAAAAGTAGAAAATTTTTGTATTTTTTAGCGCTTGATTCGCTTGATTGCACATATAGCGTAGGCAGTCATATCAACGGAAAATTGTAGTGAGCATTTTTCGTACTGCTCTTAACTTACAATTTAAGCGCTGAAAAAAATAAAACTAGCCAGTGTCATATAGGCATGAGCGCTATCTTTCTTGTTATATTTTCTGACAGAAGTTCGTTTCCAACAGAAACGTCAATACTACCTTGGAGTCATTAGGTCTGTTCCCGTACTCTAAAGTTTTAGTCCAATTTACCAGTTTTAGTCCGAGAAGCGTTCCCGTACTCGAAAAAATGGTAAAAGAGGGTGTAATCGAGAGAGTAAAACATTTCCCTTCCTTGTCAAAAGTTGCAAGTTTTAGTCCGAGAAATTTTTTCGGGTAAAAATGCTAAAATGTCAAACAGTTTAAAATCAGCTGTTTACAAGTTAGCAAAGAAATTTCGATGCATCAAAACTTCTTTGAAACTATTAAAAAGGAAACCAGAAACATGGGAAAATGTTGAAAAACTAATATAAATGCTAAACATCAGAACTAATTTCAATATTATTAAAAATCTCAAGCATTTCGCTTGCACTGCCGATGTTCCATATCAAGCCAACGCTGCACAAACATTCTTATTTGACATATTTTACAATATTAGTTCGAAAAGCGTTCCCGTACTTTTTTGAGTTTTTCTCTATTTTCGAGAGATATTTTTTTACTGTCAGACTTTTGACAGTTTTACCATTTTTAGTCCAAAAAAAACGGGAACATACCTATTATATCATGATTACACTTAGTAATAGCATAAATACTAGGGCGGGTCGATTTAAAAATCGCTCAATGCTCTGTGAAAATCATATTCTAGGGATCAAAATAAGAAACTTTGCCGAAGGAACCATACCTCTAAAACGAATTATGATGTCCCCCAATTTGGGTCGAACTTTTGGGTAGGGGCAAATTTTGGAAAATCCCACTTTGACCCATTTAGAGTGCTCCAATCGAGTCCAAATGTATAACCGACCCCCACTTACTTTGGAGGCTTGACCCACCCATGCCAGTGGCACACCCCCTGGAACCCCCTGTGGGATTCCCCATACAAACATTTAAAAAAATCACAATTTTTGGCCTTTACATGAAAAAATCAGCGAAGTGGCTATGTTTTTTCTTTATTTTTATTTATTTATTTATAATAATATTTATTATTTATTTATAATAATATTTTTTTTTCCCTTTTGAAATTTATTTAGTCAGAACATATGTAAATGAAAAAATTAATTTAAGTTAGTTATAGAAAGGAAACTAAAAAAATTATTGTTTGAAGTCTTTTGTACTTTCAAGTCTGGACAATTTCGCACGGCTCTCTAATGTCGTCACCATAAGGCGCTGATTATAATAGACGAAACGGAACGTTGTAGAACGTTGAGAAATGTCACTTTGCAATCTTTTGCATGAACTTCTTATGTGAGCGTTTATAATAAGACGGAATAGAACGGCACGCGACGTTGAGATCTATAGATTTTTGATTTTTGCGTTGCGTTCCGTTCCGTCGGGAATAAACAAATGCTTTTGACAAATGCTTAAACAAATATCTTTTAATTTGATTTTCTGACGTCTCTTTTTTATGATGAATTCATATTTATTTTGAACACAATTTTTGGAAATGAAGTTTAAATAAAGGAAGATTGATGTTTTTCAATGTTTGCTTATATTTATTTGACCCTTTTAAACGATTTATTCCGTTTCTATTATAATCGTCACTTCGTTTGAAAGCGTTTCATCCCGCTTCGCTGACACTTGCCTACGTTCCGTTTCGTCTATTATAATCAGCGCTTAACAGTCTCTACATTTTCCGGTATAACCCGTTTGGAAACGCTAGCTAGCAATTAAACATGTCGTTCCGTTCCTTGTATGTGTGATGGAATTTTTGTATCATTAAACGGTGGATCATCTTGATTTAAATATTCTTTCAATGTATCGTACGGAGTGCTTCGCGTGAATGGTGGTTCAAATACGTTATTTATGTCATTCATATTGATCATTTCTGTGTAACTTGTGCAATTAAACTTTATATCTGGTGTTTTATAAGCTCTAAGTTGCGTTGGGTCGTCAACATCTGTTCGGTAGCGTTGAATTATGTTGATAGCACAGTCGCGCTTTTCTTTGCTATCATCAAACAACATTGATAACAAGATATTTTCCGAATGCGCATAATATTAATTATCTGTAATTACTTGATTGACAATTTTGCGTAAACGAGGTTCTAGAAATCGTGACCAACTAATAAAGTTGAAAAATAATGCACTGCCGTACACGACAGAGCTGTAATACTTGATATTGAAGCTCATTGGCACATAACATTTAATTATAAATTCAACCAGAATTCTTAAATTTGCATCTGGATTTTCCGTTGTCACATATAATCGTAATAATCTAGCGGCCTTGGTGAGCCACCGAGAATACACAATTTTCCCTTCTCTGATTATGTTGATCGTGCATGAACTCTTTGAGGCGTTCGGGAACTCAGCCGCATGCACATGGAGCGGTCAACTTCACTTATTATTTTTTTTTAAAATATTTTTTTATCTGAAATTAGCACTTCACACTTGAGTTCTTCACAACGACTTAATGTATTCACAAAAACTGTTGCGTTATATATGGTCTACGAGACGAGGTAATAAGAATGAAATGGTAATTTCAATTCTACCTGCTGTGTCTTGTGGTGGCTTAAAAACGCACACAAGCAATTTTAGGATCTGCAATTGTGTCACAGTGATACCTTAATTTTTAAAAAGGGTTGCGGTGCATTCCAGTGATACCTTAACCCTTCGATGCGTGAACATTTTTTTACCCTTCAATGCGTGAACAGGTCCCCAGGGACCTTTTTTTATTTTTAAGTATTTTACTATGAAAAAAAAATTGCAAAAATTTTTTAATTTTTTTTTATGTTTAGTATTGTCTAAAGAACAAAACTGTATATTTAGATTTTTTTTTTTTAACATGGGTCATATGAAAGTGAATAAAATTTACATATAAAACATCTTATTTTCTATTGTTGTTGTTGCTGCTGTTGGTCCATCGTGGCCTGTTCGCAAGTATGACAGCGGTGGAGGACTGTAGAATGCTCTCCGCAAACAGCATTGTCGAAATTGAAGCAGTAGGCCCTCGTTTTCCGCTGCCGTCCGTACTCAGAACGGCATAGGCGGCATGACGGCCTGTTCGTCCTTGGTGCAATTGGTGGTGAATTGACTTCTACCGGTCTTGGTCTTATCTGAAGAGAATAAAAAAAAATAAAAAAAAAACAAAATTAGTAGTCTGGTTGTGAAATTGGAGCAGTTTTTTCTTACCCTGACATCAAATGTCTCCATCGCATTGCGTATCCTTGGATGCTTCGTGATTTGGTTGTTTAGGGCCCGATTCTCAATGTTTGGCATTGCCAACTGCCTGGTGAGGAGCTGGAGAAACGCCCGTCGTCGATCACTTCGTTGGTCAGGCTGCATTTCGTTGTATATGGTGAATGCAGTAAGTGCAGCAACGTCTACCATATTGTAAAACATTGCTAATGGCCAGCGTTGTGTAGAGCGTTTGCACGAGTAATTGCCCAGCATTTGGTCCATCACATCTACGCCAGATTTATTAGCATTGTAGTCCAGAATGCTGTAGGGTTTCCGCTTTGCACTGGCTTCGTCGACAGCGCAAGTATAATGTTGAGTAGACATAAGAAGAACAGCTTTGTTTCGTTTTGGCTCATATGAAGATAGTGCTATATCGCCATCGTTGAAGCCGAACAATGTGGTGAGGACAGGACGCTGGCGATTTTTCTGGAACTCCTGTGGTACGAACCTCTTATTTGCGCGAACTGTTCCAACGTAGCCCGTTTTCCTCCTCATCAAAACACGTGCCAAGTCCAACGTTGTGAAGAAGTTGTCTGCATAAACGGTGCGGCCAGTATCCATATATCTCTCCATAAGCGTAAGTACAACATTTTGGCCCTGATTTACTTCACGATCCTGGTTTGGCAATTTACCAGAATAGATCATACCTTTGACGGGATAGTATGATTTGGAGTCACACAACCACCATACCTTTATTCCATACTTGGCAGGCTTAGAAGGAATGTACTGTGTGAAGCGGGTACGGCCTCTGTAGGGGAATAACTCCTCATCAACTGTCAATGACTCATGCGGAGTGTAAGCTGCTGCTAAGTTTGACTGCAACATTTAACAAATATCATCAATTGCCGCAGTTTTGCTGGTGATTAGTCGCGGCTGTCGTGTATTTGCATTGTCGAATCTGATGAATTGTTTGATGCACATAAAGCGATCGTAGGACAAAGCAGCTTTGTATATTGGGTTATGTGTTGGGCCCCATAACTCTCTAGCAGGTTCGGTATTTGATTTGGTGAGTCCAGCATGTAGAATAATAGCCAAAAATGCTTCAAACTCCTTTAGTGTATTCCATTCCTTCATCTTCGTTGGATTTGCCAAATTCCATGCAGCTGTAACTTCCCTGGCTTTCCTATTAGTTTCGCGTAATATTATGTACACTATGTCTTCACTGATGATGGGGCGGAATATAGTGAAAGGATCATGTACCGCTCCGTTTGGCCCTGGTCTCCTTCTTGTGAAGTCAACCACATTATGAGCTCGAATGCGAGAAGTAGGGGGTGCTGTTTTACACCATTGTGTGCCCTCTTTACCATAGTAGTAATTGTCATTTGTTTGCTGTGCATTGTTTTCTTCGTCGTCAACATCGCTGTCATTACTTTCTTCATTGACTTCGATATGTTATTGAGTTTCTGCGTCCGAATCATCACCATGAAAACCTGGTTCATGTATGGAGTCGTCATCATTCTCAGCTGTATTGCCAAAAGCATCAAAGGCTTCGTCACCGCTCAGCTCTTCTTGCATAAAATTAGCAAATCTGTCATCAACTGCACGTCTTTCATTTACACTCATTTCCTGGTATCTTGTACTACGGCGTACAACCATTTCAGCAACTTCAATATTTGTATATTGGTCTGCCATTTCAATTTTCTTACTTTTATTTTCACTTTATATATCACACTTTACTGCTCACTGTCTGAACTTAGAATGATTTGGCTGACGAAATTAGAACCTCTTATATACTCTTTCATACGTCTACCTGGCCTTTAGGTTACCTACACTATGCACATCTGCTCTTTGTACATAAAACAGATTAGTGAAGTATAGGTAGAAATTTTAAGAACTGGTTTATTATGTTTCCAACGAAAAGCAATTACCAAAATAAACTACCACTTTATTATGTTTTCAAGGAAGGACGTAATATAAATAGTACAAAAATAAACTACCACATTATTATGCTTTCAAGGACACAATAACAATTATCCAAAAATTACCAAAAATTCACAGAACACATCTGTGATATGTTGAAACAATAAAAAAATTATAATAAAGCGAAGAACAAATGCATTTATAAGTGTTTTATTGCATTTTCAGTACAAGCTCCTTAGGGACCACGCATCCGCGCATGTATTTGATTTAAATGGGTGTAGCACCTAAACCATTGGTCGGATTGCCTTGATACATGGTAACTTTGGGGGGGTGTTGTCCTGGCCGAAATAGGAGTAAATTGCGTTTGAAAACGCAATAGGTCCCTAGGGACCTGTTCACGCATCGAAGGGTTAATTGTTAAAATGGTTGCATAAAACGCGCATTTCTTAAGAAGGTGTCATAAAATACCCACAGAAAGGGTTGTAAAAACAACCTTCATTTCTTAAGTAGGTGCTATAAAAAAACTACACAAGCTAGTTTACGACATGCAGCTGTGTCTTGTGGTGCCTTAAAAAACGCACACAAGCAATTTTCCGATTTGCAATTGTGTCACAGTGATACCTTCATTTTTTAAAAGGGTTGAATAAATTTCTAAAGAGAAAAAAACTCCAAAAAGAAAAAAACATAGGCATTTCGCTGATTTTTCCATGTAAAGTGCCAAAACTGGCGATTTTTTTAAATGTTTGTATGGGGAACCCCACAGGGGGTTCCAGGGGGTGTGCCACTGGCATGGGTGGGTCAAGCCTCCAAAGTAAGTGGGGGTCAGTCATACATTTGGATTCGATTGGAGCAATCTAAATGGGTCAAAGTGGGATTTTTCAAAATTTGCCACTACCCAAAAGTTCGACCCAAATTGGGGACATCAGAATTCGTTTTAGAGGTATGGTTCCTTCGGCAAAGTTTCTTATTTTGATCCCTAGAATACGATTTTCACAGAGCAATGGGCGATTTTTTTGCCTCCCCACAAATCGACCCGGCCTAATGAATACATATATAATAATACATGATATAATAAGGAGGTACGGTAAAGAGATTCACCACACCGTCTACGAATGTCAAAATGAAAAAAATCAGTGCTGCCGTATCTTAAAAAGCATTCATAAAATATCCATGTTTGTCCATAGTGATTTTGTTGAATTAATTGAGCAGAAAACGGGGAAGTACATGTTTTGTTATTATAAAATTATGCACTCTGCAAATTTTCAAAAACAAATTTTTGATTTATGTTTACACGTTTCTTTACCAAACGATGCAAAAAAATTATTTATAAGATTAACGGCCCTATTTTGGCAAATTAACAAATTGTTAACCAGTTTTAATTTGGGTTTTAAGTCTTGTTTTGATATAAAAAATTTACAACAAAAACATAGAAATATAAAAATACTGGTCAACAATTTGTCAGAATAGGGTGGTTAGAATGCATGCAAGAACAAAATCTTTAAATAAAACATTAAGAATACAAAAAGCTAAACAAAAGCAATTCTAAAACATAGAAATATAAAAATACTGGTCAACAATTTGTCAATTTGCCAGAATAGGGTGTTTAGAATGCATGCAAGAATAAAATCTTTAAATAAAACATTAAAGATTACAAAAAGCTAAACAAAAGCAATTCTAAAATAAAACTTTCTAACAAAATAAAAGCTTTTCGTATATAACACTTTTTAACACATTCGTCCTTACGTTATCCTATTAAGCCTTATATAATTTCATGAATACCCTTAATATATTTCATCACAAATAATATATAGTTCATAGTTTATTTAATTATAAATACTGCTGGCAACAAAGAAATAAAATTACTTTTAATTTCAGAGCAATTTATTGCTTGAAAATCGAATCGATATTTCATAAGATGTTTAGAAGTTTTTAAAAAATTATATAAAAACGATTAAATAACGAAATTGAGTCAAAAAATGCATTTCTTCTTATTTTATCCCTTTTACCATAATATAATTCCCTCTTAAAGTGTTTGTCCCACATTTATCAACTCAAAGAAAAAGTGGCATCGCTAATTTTCATTTTCACATTCGCATGACATTCGTAGACGGTGTGGTGAATCTCTTTACCGTACCTCATAATTATATCATGCCCCAAACGTCACTTTAAATTTACGCGTATTGGCACGGTTGCCACCTTTGGTGAAAAAATCCCATTTGTGGTCATTTTTTATTGCCTTGGGTATTTTAAATTACCATGGTATTTTTTAAATCAGTATGGTATTTTTTTATTCACGTGGTATTTTTTTTGGGAATTTTTAATGTTTGTTTTTAAATGTATTTTTTTGGGAATTTTTAATGGTTTTAATTATTATTAAGTGAAAACTTGCCCTTTCAATCGTTTTTAGATTAAATATTTACATATGCATTTTTACCCCTGGTTTAAAAATATGTCCTTTTCCAAATGCAACGCATCCAAATTTTCAAATATGCAAACGCGCCCAAATGTTAACAAATGTAAAAAAACAGTGAAATTATTAAGCTACCGTTGAAAATTTGAATGTATCGTTGACTAGTCGCGAAAAATGCAGCAGTGAACATTCTGAAAAACATAAAAGAAACATGGCTGGTAGAAAAGAAAATTGCCGCAAACTCGGTGTGTTTGTAAACTCCACATTTTCGCGAGCTTCGACTAAAATTCTAACGATAGCGTCGACGAACTGGTGAAAAATGAACTGTTGAGATTAAAAACGTAACAGAGACAACGCCATCACTGGAAGTAGCAAGAGTTGTTTCGGATCAGGACACTTTTATCACCACGTCACATACATCACCGCAGGTTGCGCTGCATGGTATATAGGATGCGCTATATGGCACTACTCTGAAAATGGTGCAGAGCATGTTAGAATAACAAGGTAGGCGCATATTGGAGAGGAAGTGAGCTAGATGTAAAAATCAGCTGTTCGAATTTGAGTTGTTCTAATTGTTGTTGTTGCCTTTTCGTTTGACGTTTGACGCACTCACAGCATTGTTTGTGTAAAAATAGACATTTGAGCAGCCATATTAATATGAGCCTACCTTATTATACTATCATGGTGCAGAGTACGTCGCAGGTTCCTCCACAGGTGTCAGACTGGAATAAAAGCAATAAAGACGGCGAAGACGATGAAAGTTTATTTGAGGTGCCAAACTCTACAACGTAATAAATGTGTCAGCTTAATTTCTAAGGCAATTGCTGTTTTTTTTTAATTCAACTTTCGATGCAATTTTCTCGAAAAAGCCAAATTTTTAAATTTGTTTTATAACGTAATAGTATAAACACAGTTGGAGACGCAGTCTACAAGCTTCACGACTGCAACTTGTCGTCGGCAGCCCGACTTCAAATTCTTGATTTTTTTAAAGCGACAACAACGAGTATCTTGTCTCATTTTCATTCATTTTATGGGGGATATGACATTGGCCGGTTTTTTGAAATCGTTTTTTTATAATTTTGAATTTTAGTAAAAATACTAAAGATTCTAAGAAAAAACAGCCAGATTTGTAAGAGCGCATTTTTATTTTTCTTGCATTTTTCTTTGTTCACAAACTTTGAACGCGTTTATCTCGAAACAATGTTTTTCGTATTGGCTACGGCACTAGCGGGTTGATTTTTTTACGAAAATTTTTTTTTTGTATTTTTTGAACTTCATTTGCTATCGTATGAGACGAGCTTTTTTAAATTTTTTTCGATTTTTTATGAATTTTAAAAGTCAATGTTTCGAAAAAAAAACACACTTTCAAATTTGAAACATCACCAAAAATTGAAAAAAAAATGTAAAAAAGCTCATGTCATACGATAACCACTTTTGTTAAAATTTAAAAAAGTAATTTATTTCCAGATGGGACAATTTTTGCGACTCCCAGCGCTGCAACCACGAAGCCCATGTTTTTTCTCTGCCGCCAGTTTGGAGCTCTATAAAATATATTTATAAATTTAAAAATATATTTTTTTGAATTTTGTTTTTTTGTAATTTGTTTAATTCTCTACAATAACAAAAAAACAAATTTTGGAAAAATGTTTGTTTTTGACTGAGTTATGAATTTTTAAAAAAGGTCTGTTTTCTCTCCCGCGAATGTTATGTCCCACCTTAAATTCGTTTATGTAAAACATGATTTTTTTTTGTTTTGAAATCATGTTGACAAATTTATACGGCTCCTACAAACATAAAAAAATAGAAATAAATCTATGTTGGCGGCAATTGCTGCTGAAGCCCTGCTGTCGTGCTGCCATGTTGCCATGAAATATTTCAACTACATAAGAAAACATGCGTTCTATACAATGACATTTGCTGCCTGTCGACTGCATCTCCAATTGTGTTTATGCTATAAGTCTTGCTGTCGGTGGCTGGACTTTTGGACTTTTGTTTTCTACTCAAAGTTAAAAAAAAACAAACAATTTGAAAAAAACCTGACTTCATCGTTTTCTGATTTTTGGTCAGAAATTTTGGGTGCAAGAAAAGAAATTGATGATGCATTTCTGTTCCCACGTTTGAGAAAACTAATATCATATTTTTTATGCCTACCTCACTCTTCTGCAAATGTTGAACGCATTTTTTCACACTAAATTTAAATAAAACTTCACTCAGTAATAGAGCTTCGACGGATTTGGTCTCTTCTATTCTTCATGCCAAACGTTTATCACAAACAAAAAAATTTTATAAGGTTGGTTGAAATAAAAAATCATTATGATTTGTTTACAAATGAAATGTATGATATATAATATTAATATTTATTAATTTTATATTCTTTGTTTGTTTGTTTCTTTCTTTGTTTATTATTAATATTCGGAATTAGTACAGTAAGATTCATAAATCTCTTTAAGCGTGCTTTTATACATTTATAATCAACAATTAATTATAAAACACAAAGAAAGTATTTAAATCCAATAATTTTGAATATGTTTACTGTCAGTGGTAATAAATGTGGTAATTTTCAATGCTGATGGGATTTTTAGTGGTATTTTTGAAATGCTTGTGGGATTTTAAATGGTTAACTGTGGTGGGAGTTTTTTGTTCAATTTTTGCCATGGGAATTTTTGTGGTAATTAATATTTGTTATTGTGGGAAAAAGGTAATTTTTGTGGGAATTGGAGGTGGCAACAGTGCGTATTGGCTAATCCCCTGCTCACACAGTGATTGCCAATCAAACAATCTTCTAGTTTTGTTGTTGCTTTCAATGTCAAACTGTCAACAAGCCAACTAGTGTGCCAAGCTGGCGAACAAGCTTCTTAACTATCGAACCTGTGTGGAAATGGACTTCGTGTGACATACGAGATGGGAGATTTAACGCCTGCATAAGTTTGATTAGCATGTCGTGTGAATATCCAGCAATCAACCAACAAGCACAATCTGAAAGTGCCTGTTTAGACTGTCATGCCCATGATATAAAGTGTGAGCGAGAACGGGTAAGAATTGGGTGGTTAGATTTTGATCCGAAATGCCGCCAACAAACTTAAAAATTGGAAATTTCATGCAGGTTTCAATTTTATTTCGTTTCAGTTTGACAAATTAATATATAAACAAAAATAATTCTTTAGTCAAATTTTTGTCTATAAATTAATTGAAAATATCAGCACGAACGGGCGCGCATCATACATTTTAAAACAGCGACATAATTAGCAAAACAGCAGCTGGAAATTATTATTTTCGGTTGTCTGGTACTGAAAAGTTTTAAACTACGCTCAAGATCAGCCAAATTGCTAGCGGTGAGACGCTAGGATTTTATTTCTGCTTCGTAGTGCGCGTTTTATTTTATATATATTTAGTGCTATACAATACTTGGTTCAGTACGTATTTCTTCTTAATTCAAGCAAATAATAAAGTTTTGTCCTTAATTCAAGCAATAAAACATAATTTAAATATTTTGTCTGTACTTTTTTTGTGGCTAAATTTTGGTGCGTTTTCTAATACTTTAAAAGCAAAGGTTTTCAAAATATCATTAATCTTTTGCTCAAACTGGCAATAATATACACAGCAAAACTATTTTAAAAAAATTTTTGAAAATTTTTTGGCGAACGTAGGGCTTCCCTTTTTTCATTTTCAACATATCTTCGGCATTAAAAGTGTGATCATATTAAATGACATATCGATGTTTTTGTTTAATAGAGACCAATTATTTTTCTCCAAAATAATAAAAAAAAATATTCATAAAAGTTCTTGGAAGTCCTTAATTTGATTTTGAGGAATTTTAAAGCTCGTTAAATAAAAAATCCGTTATGCCAATGCTTAAAGTGGTATCAGCACTATTTTTGTTGTGATTTATTAAATATACAATGTATTATTATTTTATTTTTTCACTTTTGCTTTTTACTTTCGCTGATTCGCTATTCACAGCCACATTGAAAATAGTCAAGCAATTTCAAACACTGGCTATTGCAATTCCTTTTTCCCCGTGAAAAACAGTTGAAAATTGCGTCCATCTAATATTTATTTCAAACGCGAGTTTTTTTCATTTTCAATAAAAATCGACCAAAAAACATTTAAAAAAGATCTTATTGAGTCTTTATTGAGAGTGACTTAAATGAAACCAAATTACCAACGGAGTGTGATGTTATACATTTTTTATTGTATCTGCGGCATAACAGTGATAAAAGTCGAAAGTTGGATGTTTTTAAACAAGAAGCTATTAGAAATGTAATCGTTTTGTGGCAACGTGCCGTCATTCCAATTATAATCCTAGCTGCGGTTCGGTAACGTGTTGATGTGCTTGTGAATACCTATTATACAATTTCTAAAAATCGATTGAGATATAACCTGAAGGCTTGGAAAAAATTGTTTAAAATTTCGATTTGTTTTAAAAATCCGAATTTTATATTCTTTGACGAGCTTTAAACTTCCCCAAAATTAATTTAAGGCCTTCTAATGACTTGTATGAATATTTTTTTTTTATTTTGGAGAAAAATAATTGGTCTCCTTTAAACAAAAACATCAATATGTCATTTAATATGATCAGACTCTTAATACCGAAGATATGTTGAAAATGAAAAAAGCGAGCCCTACGTTCGCCAAAAAATTTTCAAAAATTTTTTAAAAATAGTTTTGCTGGAAATATTAATACACATTCTGAGCAAAAGATTAATGATATTTTAAGAGCTTTGTTTTTTTGATATTAGAATGGTTCATTAGGATGGTAGGAGCTGAGATCTGGAGGGTAAGTACTAGAACGGTGCACCTGCGGTCAATGACCTCTACAGAAGTCATATTGGTCTTCTTGAGGAAAAAACATGGACATACTTACTTACTTAGGTGGCCATGACAACCCGTTGACGGGTTACGGCCGACTTCATCAGGTCTCGCCAGGCGTCTCTGCTTCGCGCGCGCCGTCTCCAATCTCTTTCACCAAGCGCGGTAAGGGCTTCCTCGGCCTGGTCAATCCATCGGAGGCATGGCCTTCCTCTTCGTCGTCGACCCTCGGCTTTCGCCTCAAACACCTTTTTCGCTGGAGCTTCTTCATCCATACGAAAGACATGACCCAGCCAACGTAGTCGCTGAATTGTTATACGCTGGACTATGTCAATGTCGTCGTAGAGCTCGTACAGTTCGTGGTTCATTCGAATGCGATAGTCGTCGCCAACTCGAACAGGACCAAAGATTTTGCGAAGAACTTTCCTCTCGAACACCCCAAGAGCGGCTGCATCTGCTTGCGATACCACCCATGCTTCAGCGCCATAGAGAAGCACAGGTATGATGAGCGTCTTGTAGAGTGTTAGTTTTGTCGATCGAGAGAGGGCTCTGGAACCTAATTGCTTACTTAGCCCGTAGTAGCACCTATTAGCAATTGTTGTTCTTCGCTTTATCTCCAGGCTGACATTGTTGTTGCTGTTTACGGCGGTGCCAAGGTAAGTAAACTCCTTGACAACTTCAAAGTTATATTTGCCTGCTGTAACATGGGAGCCTAGACGCCGCACTTCCCTATTTGCAGACAGCATATACTTTGTTTTGCCCTCGTTCACCGTCAAACCCACTTTGGCTGATTCCTTTTCGATAGCGGCGAAAGCAGCGGTTACATCTCTCTTGGTTCTGCCGATAATATCAATATCGTCAGCATACGCAAGGAGCTGGACACCTTTGTAGAAAATGGTGCCATTTCGATGTACACCTGCCTTTCGTAGGATCCCCTCCATGATGAAATTGAAGAGATCGCATGATAGCGGGTCGCCTTGTCTGAAACCTCGTTCGGTATTAAAGGTTTCGGAGAGGTCATTTCCTACCTTGACGGAGCTGCATGTATTGCTCAACGTCATCTTGCAGAGCCTAATCAACTTTGCAGGTATACCGAACTCAGACATTGTTGCGTACAGGCAATCCCAAATCGGGCTATCGAACGCAGCTTTGTAATCAACAAAGAGATGATGGGTGTCGATTTGGTTTTCGTGGGTTTTTTCCAGGATTTGGCGTAGTGTATAAATCTGGTCTATGGTGGACTTGCCAGGACGAAAGCCACACTGATAAGGTCCAATCAGTGTTTTGGTATGCGGCTTCAATCTTTCACACAATACGCTCGAAAGAACCTTATATGCGATGGATATAAGACTGATACCTCTGTAGTTGGCGCAGATTGTCGGGTCTCCTTTCTTAAGTATAGGACAAAGCACACTGAGATTCCAATCGTCGGGCATGCTTTCCGCTAGCCATATTTTGCTGATGAGTTGATGCATGCACCGTATCAATTCACCGCCGCCGGTTTTAAACAATTCAGCAGCCAGGCCGTCAGCACCTGCGGCTTTGTTGTTTTTGAGTCGGTGGATAGCAACTTTAATCTCGTCATGGCTAGGTGGTGGAATTTCCACTCCATCATCGTCGATTGGTGGTGTCAGACTGCATTCTCCAAGGGCGGAATTGTTGGTATCGTCACCTGCAAGCAGATTGGAAAAATGCTGTCTCCATAATCTCAATGCGCACTGCGTATCTGTTACCAGATCACCATTCTCATCTCTACAAGTGGATGCTCCGGGCTTGAAACCTTGGGTTAGACGCTTAACCTGCTGGTAGAATTTTCGAGCATCCTTCCTGCCCTGGTACACCTCAATTTTTTCTCGCTCACGCTTTTCCTGCTCTCTTTTTTTACGTCTGAAAAGGCATCTCTCTTCCTTCCTCTTATCGCGATAGTTTTCGTGCATGGCTCGCGTTGCAGCTGACTGCAGCGTCTTTTTATATGCGGCGTATTTTGCTGCTGTCGCGTCGCGACACTCCTGGTCATACCATTGGTTGCGAGGTTGCGGGCGCCGAAAACCAATGACTTCTTCAGCAGCAGTGCGCATGGAGTGGGATATATGCGCCCAAAGTCCGCCAGCGTCGTCGAGGCAAGAGTAAGGTTGGTTGAGCTTAACCGAGAGTTGAGCGGAGTAGGCCTCGGCGGTCCGTTGTGATAGCAGCTTATCGACATCAAGCTTTCGTTGCACACCTGTGCGTACATTCTTCGCATTGCACAATCGCATGCGGATCTTGGCTGCAACAAGATAATGGTCGGAGTCAATATTGACCCCCCGAAATGTGCGCACATCCAGTACACTTGAAGCGTGCCTTCCGTCGATCATAACATGATCAATTTGGTTTCGCGTTTTTTGATCCGGGGACAGCCAGGTTGCCTTTTGGATATCGAGGTGTTGGAATCTGGTGCTACTAACTACCATGTTTCGCGCCGCGGCGAAGTCGATCAGTCTTAGACCGTTGTGCGAAGTGGTCTCGTGGAGACTGAACTGACCGACAGTGGAGCCAAAGATGCCTTCTTTTCTGACCTTCGCATTAAAATCGCCGAGAACTATTTTTACGTCGTGGGCCGGGCAGCGATCATACACGTCCTCTAGGCTCGCGTAGAAGGTGTCCTTGACAGCATCGTCCTTTTCCTCCGTCAGGGCATGTGCGCAAATAAGGCTGATGTGGAAGAATTTCGCCTTGATGCGGATTGTCGCCAGCCTTTCGTTCACAGGTGTGAACCGGGAAACAAGATGGCGTAGTTTCCGACTTACGACGAATCCGCATCCAAATTCGCGCTTCTCAGCATGGCAGCTGTAGTAGATATCGCAGTCTGCTCTCTTAGAGCAGCCTTGTCCTTTCCATCGCATCTCCTGGATGGCGGTGATGTCAGCCTTAATTTTTTCGAGGGCTTCCGCCAGTTGGACAGTGGCACCTTCCCTATAAAGGGTCCGGACATTCCAGGTGCATATCCGTAAATCATTATCCGTTTTTCGTTTGCGGTGGTCGTCAACGTAGTGGGGGTTCATATCCGAGGCTGATTTTGTTTTCATTGGGAAGTTATAATGTGGTTGGGACCCAAACCCTACGCACATTCCATTTTTAAGGTCTTGAAGAGACCCCTCAAGTTTATTGTCTAGAGGAGACATCGCCGCTCAAATTGGCCGCCAAAGTTTATCGGGCGATAGTTTTTGACGTTTCCAGGAGACACCACGCGGAGGTTTTGAGTCGACTTGAGACGATTTCGACATGGATAATGCTGGCCTCGCAAAAACATGGACATACCAAACCTTTAAATCCGACTGTAAACACCAGAGATATGAAAAAATATGTTAATGCGCGACCCCTACGTTCGGTCAAAAAAAAAAATTTTTTTTCGTAATTGTCTTGTAAAAATGCGTCATATGCGTCATAAAAAAAACAAACAAATTTTGTTCGTAATTGTCTTGTAAAAATGCGTCATATTCGCTGGTGTACGACGCACTTTTTTTATTTTACATAGGAGGTGGTACGGTCTAATGCTCATGCTCACGTGTAGACACGAAGGGCTACATTTCAATGACGAATTTAAACAAGCTCAAAGAGAGTAATACTATGTTCACACTGAGATCAAATTAGGTAAATTCGTGAGATAATTTCGAAATTGTACAAAAGTGTTCACACTGGGCTTAGAAAATTTCGTTTGACGTTTGATTTATTTTTTTGTCAATTCATTATTGGCCACATTCAGCAAAATCAACAGTTGCCAACTTAAATGTTCAATTAAAAATAGAAAATTCTTACTCAAAGTAAGTTTGCAAAACTATTTCGCACATAATCGTACATCTTATCAATTGTACAACTTTAATTCATTGAAAACATTGCTCACCCAAGTTTCACTGAATGGGTTGCTACTCAAAGGGTCAAAATTGTAAAGTATCTGAATGTGGCCATTATCATGTGTCATCTATAATTTTGACGGCTCAGTTGGAATGGATAGCAAGATTGTTAATACGTCAAAAAAAGGGTGTGTTTAATTCACACTATATTCAGATTTCAGGGTTGCAGTGCATTTTTGCCTAATTTCGTGAGTAATTTAAACGAAATTACCTTGTTTGAGGTAATTTCCAAATCAATAAATTGTATGGGAAATTACCATAGTTCTTAGATCATTTCTGTCGAAATTACACAAAAGCTCGAAATTACCTAATTTGATCTCAGTGTGAACATAGTATGAGAAAAATTCATTGATTGCCAATCAAACAATCTCGTGTGAGTTGGATTTAATAGTACGTTCAGACTGATTTCTAAATGCGCATTTAGAAGTTCGAAAATTCAACCAAATTTCAAGTGTTCAAATTAGGGAGAAGCGTAAAATGCGAATTTAATTTGACAAGTATTAGAACATGCATTGACAAGTATTCGAACATGCCAAACATTTATAAGGCTGTGTGCCAATCGGAAACTTTTCACTCGTGGTAGGAAGGAAAATTCTGAGTCGAACAAAATTTCTGTCTATTGAAATTGAATTGTCATATTTACTGTGCCAAATGAAGCATGAAAAGTTAACTGCTGCGTTTTCTAATACTTTTTTTATTCAAAATTATATATGTTTAATAAATACTGTTGCTTTGCGTAAAATAAGATTATTAAAGCAATAGTAATGTAAACATGTATAAAAATTAAACAAAAAAACATTTGGTCTTTTGACAAAAATAGGTCGTCGTCAATGTAATATCTATATTGTGTTAATTTGTTGAAAATGCATAACCAATGAATGCTGCTCAGTACATATGTAGCTCAAATTAGTATTTTGTACTGAAATGTATTTATTTATTTATTTGATAACATAACTTATAATTAAAATTCTAAGTTAGTTGTACATGAAGTAGCTTTGGCTGCTATGGCCTTAAGCTGAGAAAGAAAGTATAAATAATATAAGGCAGATATTATAAAAAAATAAAGTATGCAAAATAATTATATAATGTTTACATGTGTTTAATAATTAAATGAGTTAATAATACAATAAATGAAAAAAAAAAGGAATAGTATATAAAGGAAGTAAATGAGAAAAGGGGGAAAAAAAAAAAATAATTCATTCAAATCTAATAGATAGAAAGCCTGGTGTTTGGAATCTGATGTTAAATATTTAGATAAGGTGGTATAAGTTTGATTTTTTAAGGTAATTGATTATATTAAGAATATTGTGTGTTGTTGGATTAGAAATAAGTGATAGTGCATCGGTATTTTGGAGGGTGTTTTGTCTAATGTGGGTGAAATGTATGCAGTTGGTAATGAGGTGATGGATATTTATGGGATTAATGCAGTTGCAGTACGGGCAGGGAGGATGAGTATTGTTGCTTATGAGGTGACTATGTGTTATTTTAGTGTGTCCTAGACGGATACGTTCTAGTTTAATTATGTCTAGTCTTTTGATGTCAGGGTGATTTATTTTGAGGAAAGAATGTGTTGATATTTTTTCTCTGTTAATTTGTTTGTACCAATCTGAGGTGTTCTGCCAGGATTCTTGGTGCTTGTTATTGTAGTGTTTGGTTATAAATTTGTTTATGTCATTGGTGTTGAAATTGTTTGAGGTTTCTAACGGTGCTAAGGTTGCATATTTGGCTGATTGATCGGCAAATTCATTGCCTTCTATCTGTATATGGCTTGGAACCCATATTAGGATAATTTTTGGATAGTTTGTAGTAAGGTAATTTCTGATAAGGGTGGGGTAATAACCTTTGTTTTCTATATTGGCTATTGCGTCTAGCGATGATAGGGAGTCTGTACAAATGGCAAAGTTTCCGTCTAGGTTGATAGTATGTGCAATTGCTTCATTTATTGCGATTATTTCAGCAGAAAATACTGTGCTGTAAAATGGAAGTATTGATATTTTGATAATTTTGTTCGAGTATGTAACGCTAAAGCTGGATTTGCCATTTGATTTTGAACCATCAGTAAATATGAACGTGTAGCTGTGAAATTTATCTTTAATTTCGAGAAACATGGAGCGGAATAGTTTAGCAGAGGTATTTGATTTTGTGTGTTTGCTTAAAGAAGTAATAATTGTGTTGGTTTTGAAATCACAAGGTGGAGGGGTAAGTGTTGTGTCTTTTATGGGGAGGTATTGTAGCTCAAAGAGTTTGTACATGGATATGGCTTTTGTGATTGCTGGTAAGCACTTGTTGTTTTGGTATGATTCATTGTGGTTTAAAATTATGTTGTATAGGGGACTGTTGTTACTATTATGGAGAGATTTGAATAGTTTTGTAGTAATCTTGTCTCTTAAGTTCTCAATGGTTGGAATATTTGATTCGAAGAGCATGTTTTTTATTGGGGTTGATCGAAAGGCTCCTAAGGCAGTCCGCACTGCTGCGTTGAGGGTTGTTTGCAGTTTTTTTATAGATGAGGTTGGCGAGTGTCCAAAGAGGAATAAGCCATAACTTATTTTGGATACGATCAGTGACTGGGTGTTGCAATTGAGTTTAGGGCTGGATAGACATTTAATGATATTTAATTTTTTATTGAGGGCTGCATTAATAGAATCGATGTGAGAGTTCCATCTATATCTTTTCTTAAATAAAATTCCTAAAATTTTTATGTTATCAACATTTTTAAAATGTGTGTTGTTGGTTAGAATGTTGCAGAAACAATTGTGTTTGCGGCAAAAATGTATGTGATTGCATTTTGTGTTTGATAGGGTTGCTCCGGAAAAGTTACACCAGGCGTTGATGTCTATAAAAAGATTGTTGAGGTTTTTTGTTTGGTTTTTGTTTTTGTCGAACTTGATTATTATGTAGAAATCATCTGCGTATGCGCAAAAGTCTGTTTCTTTATATAGCGATAGGGTTTTACAGAGTTTGTTGTAAGCAATTATAAAAAGAATCACAGATAAGGGAGACCCTTGTGGGATACCGTTTTTAAGTGGAAGAGCTTTAGATAGCGTTTTTCCTATGCGTACTATTATTTTCCGGTTTGACATAAAATTATGTATGTAGTTAACTATTTTCGGTCCTATTTTCCAGATTCGAAGTTGTTCGATGATTGTGTGTAAGCCTATTTTGTCGAATGCCTTTTGAAAGTCTAGTGACAGAATAGAGAGGTGTTCCTGAGCTGAAAGACAGTTTGCAATTTGGTAGTCTAAAAAGAGTAGAGCATCGTTTACAGATTTGCCTTTTCTGAACCCAATTTGGCGACTATCGATAAGTTTGTCAGCAGTGGCAAACCACCATAATCGGTTGGCTATTATTTTGTCGAGCAATTTTGAAGTGCATGGATTCAATGATATGGGTCGGTAAGATTTCGTTAAAGTTTTGTCGGAGTTTGGTTTTAGGATTGGAGTTACTAGACTTATTTTGTATGATTGTGGAATGTAGCTATTTAAAATGTTGTTAAAATTATTAATCAGTCGAAGTTTGGTTATTTAAGATAGATTTCTTAACATGGGGTAAGATATTCGGTCAAGTCCAGGAGTGTTGCCTTTTAGTTTACCTAATGCGAATGTGAATTCAATGAAGTTTATTTCTTTTTCTTTTTTGAGTGCGTTGATAGATGGAGTTATGTATGGGGCAGCCTTGCTTAGCATATTTTTGCTGTTGCGAAATTTTAATGTGAAATTGTCATCTGCGGAGTTGTTGGACCAAGCATTGCTGAACTCGTTTGCAATTTCGGCTCTTTCTGTTAATGCTGGTTGTGAGGAGTTGGATGGAGTAATGCAATGAATAGCGTGGGTTGTTTTGTAGCCGCAAAATGTTCTAACGTTTGTCCAGATTTTACCAATTGGTGTAAAAGGGATTATATCAGAGGTAAAATTATCAATTGAGTGCTTTTTGGCAATTTTTATTTCTCGTTTTAGAAGTGCTTTCGATTTTTGTATTTAATGAGGTTAAGCTGGATCATGTTTCGTTTGAAAGCATTCCAAAATGTTTTTTTTCCTGAGTTTCCAAAATTGAGTTTTTTGTTCCACCATGGGACTGTACGGTCAGACTGATTTGGTGATGTCTGGGGAATTGAGTGGTGTGCCGATTGTAGTATGATTTTATTTATGGTTGCCGTTTCTTTGTTTATGTTTGAAGAGTTGGTATATTTCATGGTTAAAGAGTTCGAGTGTTCAGTGAAATTAGTCCAGGTGGCAAGGTTAATTTTGAATTTGGGTCTGATTTTTTGATTTTTTCCGGTTTGACTATGAAATAAGGAGATTATAATAGGGAAATGATCACTTCCTGAAAGGTCGTCCACTATGGTCCAATTTGAACATGTCGCTATATTGGCTGAGGAAAAAGTTACATCTATATGGGAAAACGTATTGTGGGAGCTAAAGTGTGTCGGAGAACCGTCATTTAAAATTATATTATTGGTTTGGTTTATGAAATCGTTAAGTATTCTGCCCGCCCGGTTGTTCTTGGGGGAGCCCCAATTGTTATGCCAACAATTGAAGTCACCAGTGATTAGTGCAGCATTGCTTGTGAAATTAAGGACGTTGTTTAGGTTGTTTGTGGTGAATTTGGTTTGTGGGGGTATGTATGTGGAGACTATTGCGAATTTTATTTTTGATTGAATCTCAAAAGCTATTGCGTCAAAGTCGTTCTGGAGTTGGATCTGTTTATGCTGTAAGGAGTTGTGGATTAGAAGTGGCACCCCACCGAATATCGTAGGTGATGTGTTGATGGAGTGGAGGGAGAAATTGATTGGAATTGGGATATTTGAGATGCTGTGGAGATGGGATTCTTGGAGCGATATAATTTTTGGGTTGTAATTTTTAATTAGTATCAAAAGCTCATTGTAGTTGTTTGTGTAGCCTTTAATATTCCATTGGAGTATTGTTAGTGTCATTTAGTACAATAATAAATAGTACAATAAGTACAATAATAATTGATAGTGAAATCAGTTAAATAAATGAATTTGGGTTGTGTGTTTTTTTTTTATCGGGTTGTGTGATTTTCGGGCCCAGAGTCCATAGACATTGATTCTGATGAGTCCAGTGCTTCTTGGTGGTTGATTGCTGTGCTTTTTTCTGTTGTCGCTTTCTTAGTTGAATTATTGCTAGTTAGTTTTTTCATGAGTTTGTGTTTAAGTCTATTGGAAGTTTTTATTGGAAGTATTTTAATTTTTGTGTCTGTTATTTTTTGCGTCGTTAAATTAGTATGTTGTGTGAGATTTCTTGATGCTGGTTCAGTATCGGTGATTAAGTCGGAGTAATTGACAGATGTTCGCGATGTTGTTGGTAATGTTAAGGACGGTTTTGTTTGTGCTGCTAACGGCAGTGTTGAATGACAGGTATAATTATTGTTTATTGTTGCTGAGTTGTAAGAGCGTGCGGCTGCTGCGTAAGTTTGACTGCTGTGGTGGTGGCGCTCTTGATATGTTGTTATTGCTTTTCTTCTATCTACTTTGTCAAGAGTTATTATGGCTTGAATCTCCTTCTCTTTCAAGAAGATAGGACAAGCTTTTTCGTAGGCGTTATGGCTTAAATCGGTAACGTTGCACTCTTTGCAGTTTATACATTTTTTAGACAAGTTACACATTTCGTCTAGGTCTGGGTTGGTATGGAAGTTGCTGGAGCAGTTAGGGCATATTTGTTGGTTGTTGCAGTAGTTTGTTACGTGTCCATAACGAAGGCATTTCTTGCACCTGAGCGGCAGGGGAATAAAGGGGCGAATTTTCGTTTTTTCGTAGCCGATCGCTATCTCATTAGGAAGAGAGGGAGAGGCGAATGTAAGTATGACAAGACCGGTTTCTTTGAGGTCGTGTTCTGTTTTTTTAAGAATTTTTTTTACTTCGGTGACGTTCTGGTTTTTAAATTCAGCAAGTATGTCTTCCTCTGGCATTTCTCTTAGGTCGTTCGAATATATGACTCCTTTTGAGTAATTCAGTGTATTATGTTCTGTTATATCTATTTTTATTTGCGGAGAGAAGGCGGAGAGTGTTATTAATTTACGTGCTTGAACACAGTTTTTTGTTTTAACTAGAATGTTGCCATTCCTGAGTTTTTTACAAGTGTCAACTTCACTGCCGCACGTGTTGTCTATAACTTTCTTTATTAAAAATGGTGATACATTCGCTAAAGTTTCGGAACTATTTTGTCTGGATATAATTAAATATTTTGGACCAGGATGGTCGTTTTTTAAGATTTTTGATTTGTTAAATTCTATTTGAGGTTGCGTAGCATGTTTAAGCCGGGTTGGAAGGTCCGGTGGGTCGTTCATGGTTTAATTGGTTTAAGGGCCAAGGCCCTCTTTTGTTTAAACACTATTTAACACTGTATTTTTAAATAAAGTCTTAGTGATACGGTTTAGCTTTCTAAAACAAAGGAGTATTAGATGTTGTAATTTGATGGTGATTTTAAGGTAATCCGGAGTACAAAGCACACAGTGGTTGGTTGGGAAAAAACGGTCCG
This sequence comes from Tetanocera ferruginea, assembly GCA_958299015.1. Lineage (NCBI taxonomy): Eukaryota > Metazoa > Arthropoda > Insecta > Diptera > Sciomyzidae > Tetanocera > Tetanocera ferruginea. Next base: position 96,531,501 of record OY282641.1, on the reverse strand, counting down.
CGCGTCACGAGTGACTGTCAGAGACTGTACTGAAATGTATTAAAATGTAAAAACAAAATCGAAGTTTCTGCACATGCAAAATTTTTCACTTATCAGTTTAGTGTACTTCGATTTATTCATAATTATTTTTAATATCCATCGATTTATTCATAATTCTTTTCATTCAACATGTTTTTGATATCATTTTATTCCATTTATAAAATATACCAATGAAAAAAAAAAAATCAGTAGCAGTGCTAAAATTTTGTCCACCGAACCTAAAAACCTTAAAACTTAACACGCACTCCAAAAAAAAGCTCACTTAGTCTTGACCTTGCAACACCCGAAGTTGCAAATTTTTAGTAAACCATACAAAATTTGAACACGTGCTTTGAAAAAAAGTTCCAGTTGTACCCATTCTAAAATTAACCTTGATGTATTTTACGGTGATTCCCAAAATATTTTGGCTATACCGAAATCCGTCAGTAAGCTTAACCATTTTGCAAAAACCTCCAAAAATCATGTTTTCCGCATATGTATATATTAACAAGTGAAATAGTGTTACATGTCCCTAGCGATCGTACCTGGCCTGATTGTGCACCGACTAGCTCACGGTTTCCGGGCGTTGTTCTCAACCCTTCAGGCCAGGTCGAGGGAGCAACAATAACTTCCTGTTCACACAGGAAGTGAAATAAATAAAAAAATCAAAATAATCGAAAAACAAAAATGCAATAAAATAATAAACAGATAATATTAAAAAAAAAATAAAAATTGAAATGACATAATGAATATTCTAAACAGCAAGTTTTTTTAACATTAAATTCAAATAATAAAAACAAACCTTGAGCTAAAATAAACGCAACAAATATGAACTGAGCAAAAATAACGAATTTAACGTCTCCTCAATGACAAGGTCAAAAACCGAACACAAAAATTCACAGTACTAAAGTCACGAACGAAACAAATACAAACCAGCCATCGAAGTTTTGGGGACCTTCTCCCCTTTCTCTATACCCACCCAACCATGGTCATCATTTATTTCTTACGTCGATGACCCCAATTCAAACAAAGCCAAACCGTTTAAATTTCAACAACAACGTCCATATCGCCCTGTGCGATTTTCACGAACGCCCCTGTACTTCAGCCCCCACATTCTTTAAATTACAAGACCATCTTTAAGTTCATTTTAAAATTAATTTTAATATAACTAATTTAAAAACTAACATCATTATTTTCTTTTATGGTATGTGGTAACTTAAGATTATTTATACATTGCAGCAAAACTATAGCAAATTTAATTATATAAAAACAATGCGATTAAAATATAATTTTATATCTTAACAAAAAAAAATATATTAAAAAAAATGGAAAATTAAATAATAATTAAAATATTTATATAACTATTTTAAGTATTTCATCTACTAAATTTAAACAAGCAAATTTAACTGCCATGAATTAAATAAATAAAACAAATGCATAAAAAAAACTTAAATTCAATGAATGAAAAAAAATGGGCCTTTCAAACTAAATCTGCAAAAACGAAATTTTACTAAGACATTTTTCCTACCTAAAGGAGCTCTCTTAGGTGTTGCTAAATCAAAAATATTCTTAAAAAAAAAACTCTAAAAAGGCACAAAATTTTTGCACGCACCGAATGTACATACCTCTTTTTCTCATAACACTTGGCTTAGGGCCAAAAAAAAATTCAAAACTAAAAATATTAAAAGAACTACAATAAAAAATCCAATCAAAATATTAAAATTAAATTTAAATAAATATTCCTCCAAAAAATTTAAAATATTAAAATTCGAAAATTCAAACGAAAATTAAATCATAAATACTTTAGTTGAACTACTATAAATGAAAAATAAACTAATTAAAAGTTGACGCCACCGAAATCCTCTTTCGTTTTTCAAGCCTGATCAAATTAAATTTTTCGCTATCTCCAAAGTACTATTTCGCCGGCACCAGATCTTATGGGTTGGAAATCTCTGCCTTTTTCTTTCCAAACAACGTTGTGTGCGCCTCGTAGTTAGGTATTTAGGTAAGTATTCAGGTGTTTCAATATATATTTGATGATATACATATATGGTTATGTATATAGATAAAATCAGAAAATTGTGACCGACTTCTCTGTTGGATGCGTTTCGGATGTCTTATTTTTCTTCCTTTACTTCGCCGTCCGTGTCGGCCACACTGTGAAAGCCTCATATCAATTTGGTTTATTTGTTTTATTGTAGAGATTCTACCTACATTTTCTTTTGAACGAACCCTGAAGCCTCCTATTCTGTAGGAATATACAGAGTATAGAATCTGAGCCTCCTAATCTATACTCAGATTTTTCTCTCCCTCAGTTTTTAAGCTTTAGAAAAACTTAGCTTTTATTATTTTTTTTTTTTTTTTTTTTTTTGTTTTTTTTTTTTTAGGAAAAAGTTGGACGTTCAAACTACGTGAAAGAAATGCGAGGTTAAAACGCGGTTATAAAATTTAAAAAAAAATCCTACCTAATAAGTTGCCGGCGCTTAAAAACGCCACTGGCTCTACCTGGTTTCTTTTCAGTCTGAGCAGTTGAATGCTCGAAGGCAGAATCGAAACAGCTGATGAAAGCTATTAGAAGTGATTAACTTATTTTGTCGATTGCACCTCCTTAAAAACTAAAGTAACGGGATTTTTCGTGTTCGAACGAGCCCTCCTCTGTCTGTCCACTAACAGAACTTTTCCATATTCGAACCTGGAAATATATATCATCGCCATATATGCCCGTTTGATTGATTGTACTTTCAAAATTCATATATTTTTACTTATTTAATATTTTCCTTCTTTTTCTTGTCTTTTTCCGGTTTTCTTAAAGAGAAACAGAAATCGCCCTACCAGGCGCTCATGATACAGCAGCACGTCTTTTTGCACATCATTTATGAATGAGTGCTCTTAAAGTGTAGCCTCTATGTTTTTCTGTGTATCTCAATGAACTTTGCCATCTGGCAACACCTTTTTTTACTATACTGATGTTCCATGTCTCACTACATTCCCTGTTATTTTCCATGATGGCCGCCCCCATGGCTGTCACAAAAGAAGAAAATAACAACTACGCAGAGGTAAGTGTATTTAGTTAATTTTGTTTTAATCATTTGTTTTAGGTTTTTCAAGGAAAATTTAACATAAATGGCCTGATGGGAAGATCACCATTCGTGGACGCACAGGTTAGTGTTAATAAAATTTAATGGAAAAGTGCTTTGTTTATTTTTTTACTTTTCCTTTGTTGCAGGTTGAGTGCTACCTAAGGTGACCAGAAGGCACAAAAAATGCTTGGAAAATCAAAGGTAAGCAAAAGTACTATAAGCTATTTTGTAATTAATTATTTTTCTTTTTCAGTTGCTGCTACAAAATTAACACACGCAACAAAACTCTGGCTTTGGCAGAACTACGGCTTTCAGGAAAAGACAGTGTGCGGGTGGATTTCACTAGGATTTTGTATATATGTCTATATATTTTATGTTATTCGTATTTATGTTTATTCTTACATTTTATGTTTATAGTTGTATTTATTCATGTGCATTGATATTTTTATTTGTACTCATATTTATCTTTATATAAATATATTTAAATTAATTTTTTTTTTTTTTTTATTGATATTTTGTATTTAAATAAAGATATTTATATTGTGATATTGTTTGTGTTGATATTTTTTTATGATTATTTTCTGCGCCCAACGTAGGCTTCCGCCCACACCTGAGATAATGAGTCTCATGCTTTACAATCTAAGTTAGCCGGGCAAAAACTACAAAAAAAATGTTTTTTTATTGCTTAATGTCTTTTGTATGGAAAACGCCAATTGGTTTTCCAGTGAGAGTTTCGAGTTGGTACATGTTGTTCCCTACTGCATAACTTATTCGACATTTCACGAACTTTTTGCAGAATTTTGCATTAATGTTTCTTTTAAAGTCGCTTTGCACGAAGTTTCTTTTATACACTTCCTGGCCGGGCGTGAAGTGTATTTCGCGTTTTCGTTGATTGTAGCGAAGCGCACTTTTTTCGTATGCCGCGTGAAGGTTTTCTTTAAGTTTTTCGCGCATAAGTGTTAACTTTTCATTTTTATTAAGAATTAAGATCTCGGGATCGCTTAAAGATTTTAGTTTTCGAGCTAATTTATAGTCCGCCCCGTGCAAATACATGTTATGCCCGAAAAGAGCGCAAAATGGTGTAATCCCCGTCGCCGCATGAACTGAACTTCTTAACGCACATTCGATTTCAGGTAAATATAGATCCCAGTCACGATGGTCATTATCCAAATATGATCTTATAGCTGCTAGTACAGATTGATTAACTCTTTCCGCTGCGTTTGCTTGTGGTGAGTAGACAGCCGTTTTTAAATGTTTTATACCGAAGTTATTTATCATTTTCTCGAACTCTTTTGACGTGAATTGATTTCCATTATCACTGTGAATTATTTCTGGAACACCAAATTTGTAGAACACTTCGTGCGTAAGGAATTCAATCACGTTTACCGCAGTCGCCTCTCGCATAGCCTTCAATAAGGTGAATTTCGAAAAATGGTCTACGACTATGAATATATATGTGTTACCCTTCTTGGAACGTGGGTATTTGCCCAAAAAATCAATGTAAATTTTTTGAAAAGGGCGTTCCGTGACCACTTCTTGTCCCATACTAGGTCGCAATTCGATATTTGTCGACTTATTTTCTTTGCATATTAAGCAATTGTTGATATACGCGCGAACCTGTTTTGTCATACCGGGCCAAAAATAAAATTCTCGCAAGCGGTGTAGTGTTTTAGCGATACCGCCATGCGCTGCCACTTGGGGCTCATGCGCTTTAGATATAAGCGTTCCACACCAGCTCTTCTACTTCGCCATCCTGTCGTTCAAATGATGTTCGCTTGAAAACCATTCCATTGTCAATCTTTAAATCTGGCAACTTTTCTTTATTTTTATTAATGTTTTCAATCAACTCCAGGTACTCCGGTGAGGAAAATTCTGTAGTCTCCAGATCTAGCAACTCTCCACCATCCAGCTCTGCTTCTTCAATCGCACGAGAGAGTGTGTCAGCGACCACATTGTCAGCGCCTTTCCTGTGTTCAATTTGAAAATCAAACGCTTGTAGTTGAAGAGACCATCGAGCAAGACGGCCGCTCAAGTCTTTTAGTGACATGAGCCACTTCAGACTGGCGTGGTCTGTGACAACGGTAAAAGGCATCATTTCAACGTATGGGCGAAATCTTTTAACAGCAAGCACCGCCGCAAAACACTCTTTCTCAGTCACACTATAATTGCGTTGGTGATTATTCAACTTCTGCGAGAAAAATGCCACCGGATTCTCATGGCTATTTTCGTCAATCTGGTACAGCACAGCACCTATTCCTATGTCGGAAGCATCACATTGCACATAAAATCGTTTAGTAAAATCTGCATGCTTTAAAACGGGTGCTGAAGTTAAAGCTTGTTTTAGCTGATTGAACGCTACAATGGCTGCAGGGGTCATACAGAATTTGGTGCATTTTTTTAGAGTATCGCTGAGTGGTGCCGATATTGCGGCAAAGTTTTGTATGAACCGCCTGTACCAACCAGCTGTTCCAAGAAAGCTGCGTACTTCTCTTGTTGTTCGTGGAACTGGAATTCGTTTGATGGCTGACACTTTTTCCGGATCTGTTCGAAGTGCTCCTCCGCCTACGATAAAACCTAAGTATCTAAGTTCCTTAAAACAAAACATTGATTTTTTTAACCCAATTGTTAAATTTGCTTCTTTAAGGCAATCGGCAACTTCGCTCAACACTTGGAGATGGGTGTCGAAATTAGCAGCTATGATCAGCAGATCATCTAGATATGTGAACACATTTGATTCCAAACGCTGTGGGATAACTTTATCCATCAATCGACACAGGCGTTGCGCTGCATTGCATAGGCCGAACGGCATTACGTTGAATTGGTAGAGCGGCCGACCTGGCACTGTAAATGCTGTGTACGCCTTGCTCTTTTGCTCCAGTTCTATCTGCCAAAAAGCAAATTTTAAATCTACGCTGCTTATGAAGTACGTCTCATCAATCCTGCTCAGAATTCCATCTATATTTTGTAAAGGGTAAGCGTCTTTCACTGTCCTTTCATTTAGCTTTCTAGCATCCAAACAAAACCGGTTTTTATTCGGTTTGCGCACGATTGTAGTGCGACTACTCCAAGGACTCTGGCTCTCTTCAATTACTCCTAATTCCAGCATCTTATCTACTTCTTCATACACGATCGATTGCACCGCTGGAGATATGGGGTAGTGACGATCTTTCACCGGGACTGTGCCTTCGATCAGTTCAATGGTATGCTGCTCTAGATTTGTGCGCCCCAGGCCGTGCTCTTCGTAGGTTCGGAACTTCTTAATGACGTCCTGCAAACGACTTCGCTCGTCATCTGTCAGATCGTGTGCTGAGTCTGCTCGAGCTGGCTCCAGATGTTTTTCCATGTTCTCTATGTTCAGCTCTTCTACTCCTAGAACATCAGCTGCTAGTTCGAATGCTCTCCAGAAGTCGATACCAAGGTATATCTTTTGTTTTAGATACGGACATAAATAAAATAAAATCTCTCGTTCTTTATCTTTAAATTTTACAGGCAGCTTTACTCTACCCAAGACGTTGTGCTGGCGGCCTCCGGCGGTTTTTACAATCGAAAAGTATTTTTCTATGTTGACGCCTAAGCTTTCAACCAACTCTCTGCTATCGTGACCCAATATACTCACTGAAGCTCCAGTGTCTAATAGGCCTCGCATCGTTCTACCACAAATTTCAATTTCGGCATAGGCTCTTGGGTCCTCTGTATCAGCCTTGTAGACTGCTTCCAACACTATTTTTCGAATTTGCTTGCGTTTGGCAAAATTTGCTCGAGCTTTTTGAATTTTTCTAGATACTTCCCGCTTTCCTTCGAGACTGCCGTTATTAAAAATGCGTTGTCTTGCCTCATAATAATCGTGAATTCGTTCTTCAATTGGTTTGATTGTTTTGTATTTTATATTTCTGTTAAAATCTTTTACGCATTTCATTATACTAATTTTTTCTTTCTTTTCAGGCTCTTGCTTTTCTGCATCACCTTCTACGCTGTTTTCGTCGATGCCGGTTCCGATAGTGCTTAGACTTTCTTCTGCTCTACGGGATCTTGACTGGAGCGTGGCACTCCCGTTGCTGCCGCGTTCCTCCTTCCATTTCCCAGACCACAATTCGGACATTTTGGAGTTATTACATTGGCCAATCCACACTTGTAGCAAAATATGTTCTGTTCCAGCGACATGCAATCCATGAATGCATGGCCTTGCTGACGACAGTTCCAGCACACTAGCATCCGTTTTACCGTTGGCTGTTGCTGCAGGCTTGTCCCTTGAGGTCGTGCTGCTATCTCTTCTACCATTACTTCCTCATCGTCGTCATCATGCATATACTCTAACTGGACCTCACTCACTTGCCGCTGAAATCTGGAACTTTGTTGTTGTACGCTCCGTATATCTCGTCGAGGGAATGTGCGCTCCACTTCATTGCATTCATCTCGGAGATGTTCTACAGAATGCACCGACATAGAGTAAACAATGCGACCTAGGTTTTCTCTGAGATTTCTTTTAATAATTTTGATGACTTCGTATTCTGGTAATGGTTGCAATAATTTTGATCTTAATTTCCAGATTGCTTGAAAGAATGCCTCCACAGATTCGCCTGGCTGCTGCTTTCTTTCTACCAAGTCTCTCATGACCTCGAAGTTTGAACGAGTAGTTTGGTACTGACGCATCATTGCGTGGCGCAAGGTTGGCCACTCGCTCACTACGCTTGTTTTGAGGAAGAGCCAGTACCACTCCTTCGCCTCACCAGTTAAAAGAAGATGGAAGTCCCGCATGATTTCTGACCATGAGCAGTCGTATTGAGCTTGGAGGTGTTCTAGTCGGAAAACGAAGTCTTCCACTGAGATGCTGCTTGTGCGTCCATCGAACATCAGACCCCACTTGTCGATTTTTATTGCAGCCGACGAGCGCGCTCTGTCGTTTCGGCCCGAGCCATACTGACTTGATGCGATTCCTCTGTTTTGGAAGGCTTGGTCAAAATGATTTGTTGGCTGTTTGATTTCGTTTGGTTGTTCTTCATCATCATAATACGGAGGACGAGCTGCACGAGAACGATCATTGAATCCCGTTGGATGCTGGTGAGTTTGATTACTTTGATATGTATTACGCGTTTCAATATTATTTATCTCAGCTCGCGCCCGGAATGGAATGTTTTGACCCGGCTCCCGCCCAAAATTTCTACTGGTCGTCTTTGGATCTACACTAACAGGTATGCTACAATTATTGACTGGTTTAAGCAAGGTTTTAAGTTCCCCCATTATTTCTTCTAATCCCGCTTTTATACCTTCCTGAATTTGGTTTTTAATAGATTTGTCTAAGGAAGCTCTAACTTCCTGACACTCTCTAGCTATTAGGTCTGTTATATCAGCGGTGTTTTCTTCTGCAAAAGTTTGCCTATCTAACCCAACTGGACCTCTGCTTACTGGTGGAGGTTCGGATAAATTTGGAGGAAATTCCTTTCTCCTAAAATCTTTTGGTATCGCACCTTGATTCTGGAATTTATCATTTCTATTTTCGGTTATCGTATTCGATAAATCATGAAAAACCGGTCTGTTATTCTGACACTCTGCCCTAGCAGGTTCAGATTCAGTTTCCATACTTAATTTTTTTGTTTTAGGCGTGTTTTGCTTTAAAAATTTTCTTTGTGGCGAAGAGCGATTTTAGTCGAACGTAATGTGTCGTCTTTTCGATGCAACCTTTTTTAGTATTTTCTGATCAGACTTCATAAGTTATAATTTGCTATCCAACAGCAGTAAACTTGACTTATCCTACCCAAGTATACTATTTGTATGTAATAAACTAAAATTTTATATTAACTGAATTGATATGTGGGGCCTTTTGTACAGGGTTCTGTTCGGTGCAAAAGGGCTATTGTAAACAATTGAATGGACGTTTGTTTCTTAACAATTAACGGTTTGTTTTTTTTTTTTTTTTTTTTCAAACTTCTTTGGCTTTAGTTTGCTTCGCGGTTCGGACATTTACTGCATCAAGCAAACAAACTTAAATTCATGTTTTTATAACACATACATAGTTTAAGTGTTTTGCTCTGACTAAAACTCTTGCTTTATTATTTTTGTTAACAATTGTTGATCTTTTTCTTACAGCACGTAGTATCGCTACGACTTCGATGCTAGCGTTGACTTATGCCAATAGCTAGGTCACAATAATCTGTGCTTCGAATGCACTTAGCGATAATATTTACAAAAATTAACTTTATCATTTTCTTTACTTTCGCTGCTATTACAACGACCTTACAACTTGCGGTCCCTCATGGCATTCTTGAACGAGTGCAATTAGTCATATCTATACTGTTTTGACTAAGCCACCGGAATTAAAAATACCATGAAAAATCACGGTTCTAGAACAATTGTTTTGCTTGAACCTTGTTAAACATTATTGAGACGAAAAAAACGAAAACGAAACTATTTATAAGGACAAACTTTCAGTGGGTGATCTCCTGCTGTATTTTCAAGTAAGTGCAATTAATTGTTTTTGAGGCAGGTTACCTCTCACTAAGCCACCTACTGAAATTACCCAAGCGAGCACCACCGAAGGTAACCCTTCCGTTTTAAAAATTGTGTGCTATCTTGCTTCCGCGCTACTTCATCTTTAAATTTTAACTCAATTTATTTTTCTGTTTTTGGCGCCATATTGTTATGCCGCTATTTGACTTAGAACCAAACGGTCCTTTATATTTTAATGTTTGGGCATTATATTGTACGTGCCTGCTTGATTTTTAATTTGCTCTGTGATAAATCTCGCACTATCAATCAATGGTCTCTCACGGTGTTCTTAGTTAGGCGCAATTGGAGTAGAGTTAGACTTCTCTCGCCAAGCCGACTGTACTTCAGAATACCCTGAGAAAGCACGATTAATAATCGAGCATGGTTTATTTTCTGTTTGCGCGCTCTATTGTTACAGCGCCATTTGATTTTTACTTTATAATGGTTGATCTCATGCTTTCAATCGAAGTTTTCACACAGTATCCTTATGTAGGCGCAATTAGCGTAGAGTTTGAGTACTCTCACTAAGCCAGCCTTACTTCAGGATAGCCTGCGGGAGTATGATTGAGAGCTGATCATCCTGTTTATGGTTGGGCGCCATATTGTTACAGCGCTATTTGACTTGGGACCACACGGTCCCTTTTTAATGGTTGGGCGCCATATTGTTACATGTCCCTAGCGATCGTACCTGGCCTGATTGTGCACCGACTAGCTCACGGTTTCCGGGCGTTGTTCTCAACCCTTCAGACCAGGTCGAGGGAGCAACAATAACTTCCTGTTCACACAGGAAGTGAAATAAATAAAAAAATCAAAATAATCGAAAAACAAAAATGCAATAAAATAATAAACAGATAATATTAAAAAAAAAATAAAAATTGAAATGACATAATGAATATTCTAAACAGCAAGTTTTTTTAACATTAAATTCAAATAATAAAAACAAACCTTGAGCTAAAATAAACGCAACAAATATGAACTGAGCAAAAATAACGAATTTAACGTCTCCTCAATGACAAGGTCAAAAACCGAACACAAAAATTCACAGTACTAAAGTCACGAACGAAACAAATACAAACCAGCCATCGAAGTTTTGGGGACCTTCTCCCCTTTCTCTATACCCACCCAACCATGGTCATCATTTATTTCTTACGTCGATGACCCCAATTCAAACAAAGCCAAACCGTTTAAATTTCAACAACAACGTCCATATCGCCCTGTGCGATTTTCACGAACGCCCCTGTACTTCAGCCCCCACATTCTTTAAATTACAAGACCATCTTTAAGTTCATTTTAAAATTAATTTTAATATAACTAATTTAAAAACTAACATCATTATTTTCTTTTATGGTATGTGGTAACTTAAGATTATTTATACATTGCAGCAAAACTATAGCAAATTTAATTATATAAAAACAATGCGATTAAAATATAATTTTATATCTTAACAAAAAAAAATATATTAAAAAAAATGGAAAATTAAATAATAATTAAAATATTTATATAACTATTTTAAGTATTTCATCTACTAAATTTAAACAAGCAAATTTAACTGCCATGAATTAAATAAATAAAACAAATGCATAAAAAAAACTTAAATTCAATGAATGAAAAAAAATGGGCCTTTCAAACTAAATCTGCAAAAACGAAATTTTACTAAGACATTTTTCCTACCTAAAGGAGCTCTCTTAGGTGTTGCTAAATCAAAAATATTCTTAAAAAAAAAACTCTAAAAAGGCACAAAATTTTTGCACGCACCGAATGTACATACCTCTTTTTCTCATAACACTTGGCTTAGGGCCAAAAAAAAATTCAAAACTAAAAATATTAAAAGAACTACAATAAAAAATCCAATCAAAATATTAAAATTAAATTTAAATAAATATTCCTCCAAAAAATTTAAAATATTAAAATTCGAAAATTCAAACGAAAATTAAATCATAAATACTTTAGTTGAACTACTATAAATGAAAAATAAACTAATTAAAAGTTGACGCCACCGAAATCCTCTTTCGTTTTTCAAGCCTGATCAAATTAAATTTTTCGCTATCTCCAAAGTACTATTTCGCCGGCACCAGATCTTATAGGTTGGAAATCTCTGCCTTTTTCTTTCCAAACAACGTTGTGTGCGCCTCGTAGTTAGGTATTTAGGTAAGTATTCAGGTGTTTCAATATATATTTGATGATATACATATATGGTTATGTATATAGATAAAATCAGAAAATTGTGACCGACTTCTCTGTTGGATGCGTTTCGGATGTCTTATTTTTCTTCCTTTACTTCGCCGTCCGTGTCGGCCACACTGTGAAAGCCTCATATCAATTTGGTTTATTTGTTTTATTGTAGAGATTCTACCTACATTTTCTTTTGAACGAACCCTGAAGCCTCCTATTCTGTAGGAATATACAGAGTATAGAATCTGAGCCTCCTAATCTATACTCAGATTTTTCTCTCCCTCAGTTTTTAAGCTTTAGAAAAACTTAGCTTTTATTATTTTTTTTTTTTTTTTTTTTTTTTGTTTTTTTTTTTTTAGGAAAAAGTTGGACGTTCAAACTACGTGAAAGAAATGCGAGGTTAAAACGCGGTTATAAAATTTAAAAAAAAATCCTACCTAATAAGTTGCCGGCGCTTAAAAACGCCACTGGCTCTACCTGGTTTCTTTTCAGTCTGAGCAGTTGAATGCTCGAAGGCAGAATCGAAACAGCTGATGAAAGCTATTAGAAGTGATTAACTTATTTTGTCGATTGCACCTCCTTAAAAACTAAAGTAACGGGATTTTTCGTGTTCGAACGAGCCCTCCTCTGTCTGTCCACTAACAGAACTTTTCCATATTCGAACCTGGAAATATATATCATCGCCATATATGCCCGTTTGATTGATTGTACTTTCAAAATTCATATATTTTTACCTATTTAATATTTTCCTTCTTTTTCTTGTCTTTTTCCGGTTTTCTTAAAGAGAAACAGAAATCGCCCTACCAGGCGCTCATGATACAGCAGCACGTCTTTTTGCACATCATTTATGAATGAGTGCTCTTAAAGTGTAGCCTCTATGTTTTTCTGTGTATCTCAATGAACTTTGCCATCTGGCAACACCTTTTTTTACTATACTGATGTTCCATGTCTCACTACATTCCCTGTTATTTTCCATGATGGCCGCCCCCATGGCTGTCACAAAAGAAGAAAATAACAACTACGCAGAGGTAAGTGTATTTAGTTAATTTTGTTTTAATCATTTGTTTTAGGTTTTTCAAGGAAAATTTAACATAAATGGCCTGATGGGAAGATCACCATTCGTGGACGCACAGGTTAGTGTTAATAAAATTTAATGGAAAAGTGCTTTGTTTATTTTTTTACTTTTCCTTTGTTGCAGGTTGAGTGCTACCTAAGGTGACCAGAAGGCACAAAAAATGCTTGGAAAATCAAAGGTAAGCAAAAGTACTATAAGCTATTTTGTAATTAATTATTTTTCTTTTTCAGTTGCTGCTACAAAATTAACACACGCAACAATAGTTGTAAGCAAATAAACTGTTTCAAGATCAAACAAGGCCTGAACAAGTTCGTTCAATCTGCATCAAAAATTTGAAAATATTTGCAATTTCATTAATGATAATAATGTTTTCATGTATTTTTTTTAGATTATTTTCACAAAACTTCAAATAACTTTATTATTTCTTATACAATCTTCGTTAATAATATACCATTGGAAAAGTATGGACGGCTGTCATTTATTTATGGACAGAATTGCTTAAACCGAATAACAAAAAAGGACTAATTTAAAAAAAATTATATTGGAGAAAAGACCTGCTGGAAAAATACTGTAAACCATCAATATGCATGTGCGGCTCTTTGTTTAATAATGTGTGGCTCTTATTTTATTTCCCCATTTGTGTGCAATTTACCTGAAGGTAAAATTTTCAAAATCCAAAATACTGTATATTTATACTCTATACTAGCTGACCCGGCAAACGTTGTTTTGCCTTCAATTTTTATTTTCACTGAAAGTGTGGTTCCGTTGCAAAGTCGTGGCGGATTGATATTTAGAAAAAGAATGGTAAGTGCACTGAACCGACATATCAAATATGGTTCAAATTCCGTTAATCGCAGCTGAAATAAAGTATTTTTTTATTTTTGACAGCTGACCCGACAGACGTTGTCCTGTCCTAATTAAAAAAAAAAGTGTTTGTTTTGTGAATTTGTGAAAAGCTTTTGCAAATGTGTAAAAATAGTTAAAAAGGGTGAAAATACATTTTTTTGAATGATAATTTTTATTCATATAGGTTTGGGGTATGTTTGATTAACATTTGATTTGAAAATAAGTACAATGAATCTTATGGTGTTTTATTTACATTTTGATTCAAAGATCTCTGGTCAGGTAACCAATTAAAAAAAAGAAATATTTGTTCGATTGCTTAGCTGTGATAACATAATTTTGTTCATTGCAATGCTCTATGATACACAACATTTTTTGTTTTGTTATCTGGAGCGAAAACAAATAATGCTGATGGTGTTTATGGTGGCAATTGCCCATGCGAGAAGCATTGATTTTCAAGGTTAATGCCTCAAACACGCAATGACTACCCTTGAGACTTGTTAATTGTCATTGCAAATGCAAGCCTTACCGGAAACTGCAAACGTTTAAAATCGAATGGCATGTCGGTCGGAATCATTGGGATCCGTGGTATCAAATCGTCATCACCTTTGGACTTTCCTTTAAGTATTGTTGCTTCGATGACGTTACTCATCAGGTCTTTTAACCGCAAGCCGGGTGCCATTACAAAGCCGTGGTTGGTTTATGTTTCGTAACATTGTGATTACCGACCCGACTTTCAGTTGGAGATTGTGAGGCGGTAATCCGGGTAATTCCAGTGAGTTTAAAAACTCCGTTGGATAGTTGACGCCATGATCTTGGGAAGTAACAGAATCCACCGATTTGTGCGTCATCAATTCGACAGCTATTTCAGATTGAATCTTAATATTCAATTTTTCGAAATCAATGTTTTTCGCTGCCAATATAGCACGTTCGCTTAACCAATCATGATTTTTGTAATTTTGTGCAATGTTTGGAAAAACTTTTCGGATGAGTTCGGATTTTGATTCGGTGAACTGGCAGAAAGCGACGGGAAATTGAATGCAGTCGGTTGAAATGTCAACCGGGATTTTGCCGTTGTCAATGTCTAGCAATTGTTTTGAAAATACTTCTCTAGATTGATCGTTCTGCAGCTCGACACGCATATTCACAGTCAATTTGAGTTTCTTGACGTTTTTTCACAAAACGGACGACTTCAAACACGCATTAAGTTCATCGGCTGGAGTTGATCGTGGAATCACTGGCAATGTTTGACGAAAATCACCTGCCATCTGAATCATCGCACCACTAAACTGGTTTTGATTGTTTCGTTAATCTTGCATTCTTTTGTCTAATGCTCCAAAGACTTTTTATGCGCCATTGTACACTCATCCCAAACGATCAGTTTGCTTTGTTGCAAAACTTTGGCCATCGCACTTTTCTTGGAAATGTTGCATGTTGAATTTTCATTGATTTGCATATTCAATGGCGCCTTGAGTGCTGAATGAGCGGTTCGACCACCTTCCAACAACGTAGCTGCAATTCCTGATGAAGCAAGTGCAAGTGCTATATCATTCTGCGAGCATATCGTTGCCAAAATCAACGCGAGCAAAAAAGTTTTTCCAATTCCACCGGGAAAAAAAAATCCCTACAGTTCCATCGTTCACAACTTTCATAAGAGTGTTACGCATATTTTTGTTGTCGATTGAACAGTGGAACACTCGTTCGAACTAATTCCCTCAAGGCTTCGCAATCATATTGCTTTTCGCGTCGCAACTCTTGATTGAATGCGTCGTGCATCGGAAGATTGGGAGCTGTCATGCCTAAGTCACATAATGCCTTGTTCGACATCATCAAGCACATGTCCTCAATTAATATCATAGCCTCGTTGTAAATTTCCTCGCTCAGGTGCAAATTTGGATTTGATGATCTAATACGCATCTGATGCAAAATATCATCACACATGGCATCTTTGTATTTGCTCCATAAATCATTTGGTTTGGATGGGAAGAATGTCGAGATAATTATCGAAAACAGTGTTCGTATTTGATGAGGATTTGACGAAAGCCCAGCATCTCCGAGGGTGTATATCCAATGAGTGTAATTTTCTAACCATCGCAAACGTTGACACGCTCCTCTATATGTCTCACACAGTTCACCATTTATAGTTCGCAAATCTTGGAATGATGTTGGGCTATGACTAACAGCAAACGTAAATAAAAGCACTCATCGTTTCTTGGATGGACTGTGTAAATGCAACCTAATGAGTCGGTGGAAAATAAATTGGGGTATCCTGGAACTGGATTTCTTTGTTTCCGCCGTTGAAATTTCTTTGGCGATTGATTTCAAGTGTAATACCTTTGTAAACTTTTGTAGACTGTTACAAACATGTAAAAAACTTTTGTAGACTGTTACAAACACTTTAAAAAAAATTAGCCAAACCAGCCAAGGCGTTCTGCGATTTTAAATATTTATATCAAAACAGTGGGCAATATTTATATCAATTTTTCTTTCAGTAAAACTTAAATTGGATTATCACGAACATTTAAAAAAAAGAATTAGCCAAATCGGTGTAGCCGTTTTCCGAATTAACATAAATCGAAAAAAGTGGGCGTAAAAGTGGGCGTAGTCAATTTTTCTTTCCGTAAAAACTTAAATTGGATAACTACGATCATTTAAAAAAATAATCAGCCAAATCGGTGCAGCCGTTTTCCGACTTTAGATAAATCGAAAAAAGTGGGCGTAAAAGTGGGCGTGGTCAATTTTTCTTCGCCGCAAAAACCTAAGTTGGACTACGACAAACATTTAAAAAAAAATTATCCAAATCGGTACAGCCGTTCTCAACTGATGCAATTACCAACGAACGACATTTGATTTTTATTTATATAGATTTATTTTAACAAGGGTAACTGAGTTCGAATCACTATTCTTATTTTAAAAGGGACTACTCTTTTAAAAAACGACTTTCGGCTGCGCCATTGTGTTGTGTGGAATATGTATACTCACCAAATAATGTTTTCCTAAACCGGTGGTACCTGAAAGTTTTAATGAAACTGCACTTCTTTATTGTTTAATTAACACTCTTCTTTTCTTTATTAATTCTACTCTTATGTATAACACAGTTTCATCTTAAAATCTACTTGGTCTTAACTTCCGCAATGAAACTTGATGGCAATTGCACAAAAGTAACATACATATATACAATTAACCTAGACATTGTTGCTAAATATCATACAAATATACGTACTTTGTATTTTAAATATACAAACATACATATTAATTTATTTACAAATATACATTCTTCGTTTGGTCACCTCGATATTTGACACCGTTGGCACCACGAATTGGCTTATTTCCGCGTGTTATATTTCGACACACATATTTTCAACAACAGCGCGGTTTATTAACCTAGCAACATACATACTACATTGCAATTCAACCCACAAGAGTTAATTTACTTCCGCGATCATTTTCGAGCTACGTTAACAGAAGCGCAGCACAAGTAGCTAACCCGTGCTTACTTGCTTTTTTAAGCTAACCGTTGCATTTTTTAACTGTTCGGTGCTTGACCGTAAACTTCAATTGGTAAGCATTGCAAAAAACGCTGATCGCTTCAGTTATCATTGAGGCAGATCAGTGTCTGTAATTTATAATATGAAAAATAAGCTAAACTAAAAGTGAGAATGTTCAAATGGAATGAAAATAAAAAGTTTTTGTTTTTCGAAATACTTTTTAACATTTGTTTATTTAAAAAATTGTCATATAAAGTGTGTGCATTATAAAAATATGTAGGATATCTTAACATTTATTGCTACATGTCTTGCTCGAAACAAATCCAAGTTTCTTAATCTTGAATGAGATCATGGTCAAGAGTTTGAGATTTATTCCATCCTTTTAAAATTGTTTGCATAAAAGATTAATTTTTTTGCAACTGTTAATTAATGGAATATCCAAGGTCCAAAATTAATGGACCTAGTCGAAAACTTTGGTGGTATTTTTGTAAATGGTAGAGTGCCTGGTGATGGCGCTTATACATTTTGTGGTTTAATAGGTAAATCTGTGATTGACTATTGCATATGTTCACTTAATTTTTTGCAACTGCTTAATTATTTCACAGTTCCTAGCAAAGTGTATTCTGATCACATACCATTGTGTCTTTCTATATCATCCCTAGCTAACTTAAACACAAAATGCTGTTCATTGCAAATTTTCTGAACTTATTGTCCAATTGCGCTTATATCCAATTGGATTTACTGATAAATGATAAGGTCAGTATATTTACTAACAAAATATATTCAGCAAATGGAAAAATTAAAAATAACAAGTACTTTGAGCCAAAAAATAAATGGTACGACTGCCAATGTGAATTGGCACGCGTTCATATATTTGAGAAACTCAACTTGTACCGCAAGTACAATCTACCTTTGTTTAAAAAATTGTATTTTGAAAGTAAAATTAAATACCTCGAGATGTGCAATTTAAAAGAACGCAAATTGGAAATTGGGAATATTGAAAAGCTGAATAAAGTAAAAAATGTAAGTGACTGGTGGAAGTTGGCTAACTCAATGAAAAATAGGTCTCCTCAGTTAGGTAACACCTTGGAAATAAGCTCTTTTTACAATCATATTAAGAAATAGCTTTCGCAACTACAATGTGATCGTCTTCTATCTTGGGCTGTTCCAAATATTCTTGATCCTTTCGTTGACTCTCCTTTTGAGTTTCGCGAAATTAATACTGTTCTGAAAAACACCAAACTTAACAAGGCTCCTGGTCAAGACAGGATTAGCTATGAGTTCTATAAATGTGCGCCACGAAGTTTTCGGTACGAAACATTGCATCTGCTTAACAATATTTTCCTTTCCCAGGATATTCCTTCTTTTTTTCGCCTTTCTATTATCATTTCTTTGTTTAAAAAGGGTGATGTAAATGAGGTTTCAAATTACAGGGGCCTATCACTCCTTGATGCCTCTACTACTTTGGGATAACTACCTTGACGTGGTGTAGAGGCTTAGGTTGCAATGACACAACGGGCTATGATGACGGAAGCCTTCGCGTCTGAGAAGGTTTCTGGTAGGGCCACCCATGTCATACAGGCTGTTGTGGAGCAATGAACTAAAACTTATCCCTACCTGGCGGCAGGTATAAAACGCTATGGGAACCGAGTCACCCAGAAAAAATTGATTCATAATGGAGTCGTATAGGGATTCAACTCGGGTTGGGATGTCAACCCAAACGTCGGTGGAATGCGTGACTGCTACCACCGGCGGGCACGGTGAGGAGCAATCTTCACTGCGTGTCGCCAGCGGTCACACCTCCTCTATGGTTGGAGCAGGCCATAGTGGTTGTATTGCTACTGCCAACAACAACAAAAACAACCTCAAACGCGTAGATGCCGTTGTCCAAGAAGACTCGGATCGCGACAGCACAACCTCAGTCAGCATGGCTGACGAAGAAAGGCTCCTTCTCTCCCCC
This sequence comes from Tetanocera ferruginea, assembly GCA_958299015.1. NCBI lineage: Eukaryota > Metazoa > Arthropoda > Insecta > Diptera > Sciomyzidae > Tetanocera > Tetanocera ferruginea. The sequence continues at coordinate 96,512,382 of OY282641.1, read as the reverse complement.
GACAAGTCAGCGGGTTCCAGTACCTCAAGTAAGGTAGGGCCCAAGACGAAATCGAAGGAGGGATTGAGAGCCAAAGCTCAATACAAAGCTGCTCTCAGTATCTGCAGCCGGCTTTCGGGTAAGAGCGGTCTATCTTCCAAAGAGAAGGAGAAGCTCGCCTGGGCTGAGCAGAAGGTGTCTGAGGGCAGAAAATTCTTCGCGAGCCTACCACACTTTGCGCCTACGACATCGCAGTTTGCGAATAAGATCGAAGAGCAGGTGGCTCAAAAGCGCCAGAGATCGGAGGACGGAAAGGTCGTAGCTCCTGAAAGCAAGCGGCATAAGATAAAACCGGCCTCTACTAACAAACCGCAGCCCACAGCCGAGGTGAAAAGCAAGGCAAGTGACGTAGCCAAACGACATCTGATCGTGGCACTCATTGACCGAAGCGATCCCCAAGGGCAAATGTCTCTCGAGCGGTGGAAATCGGTAGAGATGAAGCTGCTCGAGGCGATGTTCGCGAGAATGGAGACCCATCCTGACGCTCCCATGCCCACCTTCGATGGTGCAGGATGGTTAAACAACGTCAAGATTCTTAAGTGCAACGATGATCCGACTCTGGAATGGGTAAAGGGAGTTGCACCGACGCTCCAAGGCCTATGGGATGGCGCCCAGCTGGAAGTAGTAGACAGGATGGACATCCCGTCTCTACCGAAAGCGAAAGTGCTGTTTCCCAGAGTGGTGCCACCAGAATCAGCACTAAAACTTTTACAAAAACAGAACCCTGACGTGCCGACAGCTGACTGGAGGGTGTTGAAAGTTGCTGAGCAGCTACCTAGTAGTAGCGGCGGGCAACACTACATCCTACAGATCAACAAGGAGGCAGAGGATATTCTGTACCCTCGTTTCGGGAAGATGGCGTGGGGCGTAGGGAGTGTGTACCTGCGTCTCAAAAAACGTCACCCCAAAGACAGTAACAAGAACACGCTTGAGACCGGGGAGGTCGAAAAAGACCTCGGCATCGCAGCGGTAACTGATGCCACCCAGGAGCTCAGTCTTGACGATGCAGATGACGCTGGTGGTCCGAGCATGCAAGCGGACCCCGTGGAGGAGCCTTCAGCATAATGCAGCTGAAGGTCCTCCAGATTAATCTGCACAAAAGTAAAATAGCAAGCGCAGAACTCCTTCTCGTTTTAGAGGAAGGAGGCTACGATGTGGCAGTAGTGCAGGAGCCGTGGGTAGCCTCGGGTAATGTGGTCTCCGGCTTAAAAGCACCCAACCACAACACTTTTTACGCACCAACAGTAAGTAGAACAAGAACAGCCATCCTCACAAGGAAAGGCATCTATACTTATCTAATGTCTCATTACAGCACTGACGATCTCACAGTTGTGGCGCTAGAGAGCAAGGCAGATGAGACGGTTCTGGTCGCATCCTGCTATATGGCGCACGACACCGATGCACCGCCAAACGAACTCCGCAGGCTGGTCAACGCAAACAGCAGCAACAAACGAGCGATTGTCATCGGCACAGATGCCAACGCACATCACTCAGTGTGGGGAAGCCCTGACATCAACGATCGAGGTGAGTCCATGCTAAACTTTATTCTAGAAACTAACCTAAACGTAGTTAACACAGGTAAGGAACCCACATATGTGAGTCCAACCTCCTCTAACGTACTAGACCTTACGTTAACGTCAAATACTAACACTCTTGTAACAGATTGGAGGGTGCTTGAACAGCCTTCCTTCTCAGACCACAAATATATTAGTTTTAATATCAAATTTAACTACACTCCGGCTCAAAAGATCTTCAGAAACCCCAGGAACACAAACTGGAATCAGTTTAAAAGAATCATTGAGACCAGACAACCCTCCCCAAAACGTATAAACACGGAATCCGACATAGAAGGATCCCTAAAGACTCTCTCAAACCTACTTATAAAAGTCTATCACTCCTCTTGTAAACCCACGCGAACAAAGCGGAAAACCAGACCACCATGGTGGAATCCTGATCTCGCAGAGCAAAGACGCGACCTAAAAGATTTCTTCAAACTGGCTAAATTAGCCGACCAAGAGGAAATATGGGGGGAATACAAATGGAGACTCAAACTCTTCAAAAGCAATGTCCGGCGAGCAAAAAGATCCTCATGGAAGGACTTCTGCTCGAGCATTGAGAAAACCACAGACACAGCAAGGCTCAGGAAGCTGCTCTCAAAACAGCCCTCCATTCAGAGTCACGTCCGGAAGGACAATGGCGAATGGACGGAAAACAGTCAGGAATCTCTAGATGCGCTTCTAAAAGCACATTTTCCAGGCTGTACCGAAATCTCAGCCACTCACGTCACAGAGAGAGACTGGACAATCCCGTCACAGACTCCGCAGAACCTAATAACACCAGACAAAATCCAGTGGGCTATAAACTCTTTCTCAGAATTTAAATCCCCAGGACCTGACGGCATATTTCCAGCCATGTTAAAATCGTCCACTTTGAAAGTCGTTCAATGGCTTGAGATAATATATAAAGGGTGCATCAGACTTAACTATGTACCTGTAGCTTGGAGGACAGCTAGGGTGGTCTTCATACCAAAATCAGGTTGTAGTAGCCACCTGTATCCAAAGGACTACAGGCCAATAAGTCTAACATCCTTTCTACTCAAAACACTCGAGAAGCTAGTAGAACTGCACATAAGAAACGGCACTAACCGGCCGATTTTTGCAGCCAACCAGCACGCATATACGAAAGGAAAATCGGTGGAGACAGCACTACACAACCTAGTTGTCCATGTAGAGAAAGCGCTCCACAACAAAGAATTCGCACTAGGGGCTTTCCTAGACATCTCAGGTGCATTCAACAATGTGTCAACTACGGCCATACTAAATGGATTACGCGCGATCGATACACCACCAGCAATCGACCTCTGGATAGACAACCTACTAAGTTGTAGAAGAGTCCAAGCCGAGTGGGGTTCCACAACCATGGTAAGAGAAGTGCGCAGGGGAACACCCCAAGGAGGAGTCCTCTCACCCTTACTTTGGAATCTAGTTGTTAACGAACTACTTAAAAACTTTGAAGGCAAAGCCCCAAAGATAACAGCTTATGCGGATGATATAAGCATAATTATAGTGGGAAAATGCATTTCGACATTAAGCTCTTTAATGGAGCATACACTAAAAGAGGTACTCAGATGGGTGAACTCAGTCGGCCTCAGTATAAACGCAGAGAAAACAGATCTGGTATTGTTTACGAATAAGTACAAGATACCACCATGGATTCCACCAAGATTAAACAACACTCGGCTCATCCCGAAAACTCACACGAAATACCTGGGAGTTGTACTCGACAGCAAACTGACGTGGAGACTCAATGTGGACGAGAGGGTTAGGAAGGCTACCAATGCGCTATATGCATCCAAGAAGATGCTGGGCAGCACTTGGGGCCTCTCACCCTCTCTAATGCAATGGATCTACACAATGGTTGTTCGTCCAATTCTACTCTACGGTATCATTGTGTGGTGGCCGGCGGTGAATAAGTCAACATATCTTAAATACTTGGAAAAAACTCAGCGACAAGCTGCGCTATGCATATCCGGCGCGCTGAAGTCAACTCCTACGAAAGCTCTTGAAACCATTCTATGTCTGGATCCGCTAGACATATTTGCAAAACTAACGGCTAGTAAAACGGCACAGCGGCTCACGGCAGCTGGTAGCTTCCGCAAACAAAATTTTGGACACTGTAGAATTGGCAAGGATGCAATCAGTAGCACAGACTACATGATCCCTAGCACAACTCTCGAACCCAAAATACCCACACTTCTAGGACCAACCGACTGGCGCAAAGGTATCAAACAGGCCCAGAGGGCGGTCAACATATTCACAGATGGCTCCAAAATGAATACGGGAGTAGGTGCGGCAGTGTATTGCGCAGAGCCCGATATAAGGCAAGCATACAAACTACCGGACCACTGCAGTGTCTTCCAGGCGGAGGTTTTTGCCATCAGGAAGGCCGCAGAGATAGCTCTTAGTACAAACACTCAACACTCTTTAATTAACATCTTTGTTGACAGCCAAGCGGCAATCAAATCCATGCGTTCCGATACCGTCAAGTCCAGAAATGTCCTAGCAAGCAAGGACGCACTAGATGCATTGAACACTTCAAAGAGAGTGTGTATCTTTTGGGTTCCAAGCCACAGGGGCATTGAAGGAAATGAGATGGCAGACGAACTAGCAAAGGAAGGTGCCGGGCTGGGATCAGAGTTCACAGAACACGTAGCTATTCCACTACAGGAATTATACAAAAACCTCGAAACCGTAGCCAAACAAGCAGTGAGTCGCAGATGGAGAGATACGACAACATGCAAGATCTCAAAAACCATGTGCGATGCAGCATGCGGAAAACGAACGTCGTTTATCCTGGCTCGCACCCGAAGGGACAGCAGGACACTGGTGGGAATTCTCACAGGTCACTGCATGGTGGCGGCCCACGCTAAAAAGCTGGGTATAACTATGGATGACAACTGCAGGAAGTGCAAGGAACCAGGTGCCCAGGAAACCCTGGAGCATCTTCTCTGCACATGCCCCGCCTTACTTAGATCGAGACTTAAATACTTAGGCTCACCGACTTTATCGTCGCTTAAGGATGCAGCCAAAATTCCTCTAGAATCCCTCTTAAGATTTGCGAATAAGGCGCAAATCTTTGAAGACTTCCACTAACTCCCTCAAGGATTTCATAAACCGGCACCACTAAGGACCATATGGTCTATGTGAGACTCTAATGAGAGGCAACCGGACTAACCTAACCTAACCTTACTCCTTGATACCCTTTACAAAATTTTTACTGGCATTGTTTTAAATAGAATCAACTGCTGGATTGATTGAAATAACATATTAAATGAATATCAAGCTGGATTCTCTTTAATTGAACGAGTATTGTTAATTTAAACCTAAAAAATAAAAATAAAACATATGCATTGATGCACTTGATTCCACGCAACTCTCTATTTTACAAATTGTCTAGTATAGGTATGTCCACGAAAATGGTAACTATTTTGCAATTGCTTTACAAAGACTGATGCGTTTCCTCTTACCAAGGTGTTAAACAGGTCTGTCTGTTAAGCCCAGTTCTCTTTGCTTTGAACGATTTTCTATTTGAACGATTTGCATAATATTTTGCTGGGTGGAATAATTATTGCTAACACATTAGTTAAAGTTCTTCTATACGCTGACGACTTGGTTATTCTTGCCAATTCTGAAATTGAACTGCAATCAATGATCAATATCCTGTACAGCTTCTGCAATCAATGGTGTCTCAATATCTAAAATTGTTGTCTTTAGAAATGGCCCTCGCTTATCGGCTAATTTAGCTTGATTTTATGGCGACGAAAAAATTGAAATTGTAAACGAATATAAATATCTTGGAGTTTATCTAACGTATAACTTGTCATTTAATAAGCACCTTGATGATAAACTTCTATCTGCGAAGACAGCAATTAATGCCTATTGGTTAGACTATTTACATAACCGCAAAATTAAATTATCCAATAAGCTAAAAATCTTTGAAACTGCAGCGAAATCAATAATGTTTTATGGTGCTCAGGTGTGGGGTTGTAGCCGTTTTGATCAGGTGGAAAACTGCTTCGTTTTTTTATCAAAAAAATATTTTACCTGCCGAATAATACACCAAATTACATGATTCATTTAGAAACTAGATTATCAACTTTATTTGTACAAACACTTGCATTACATTTTGGTTATACTGCTAAAGTCTTTAGCTATGCAGCTACCTCGTTTACTTGCCGTCGAAACAGAAGCTCAAAACGTATATTGGGTCCGTAAATGGCGCCCTCTATGTGACGAACTTCACCTCGAATTTGTTTTTGACTTTGGTGGTGAAATTTTAAAATCTCAACAAGATAGTTTGCTACAGGCACTAGTTCAATTTGAATATAGAAGGCACCTGGAAAGCGCAAGAATATCTCAGCTTCACGATGTTTACAATCGATTACAGTATAATGTTCCCCAATATATAACTAATAACAACCCTCTAGACTATTAAACTTAAATGCTCGGTGTTTAACTAATCGAAGTATGCCCAGCATTTGTACACTATGCAATCTTATAGTATGTTCACACTGATTTCTAAATGCGCATTTAGAAGTTCAAAAATTCAACCAAATGTCAAGTGTTCACATTAGGGAGAAGCGTAAAATGCGAATTTAAATTGACAAGTATTCGAACATGCATTGACAAGTATTTGAATATGCCGAACATTTATAAGGCTGTGTGCCAATCGGAAACTTTTCACTCGTGGTAGGAAGGAAAATTCTGAGTTGAACAAAATTTCTATCTATTGAAATTGAATTGTCATTTTTACTGTGCCAAATGAAGTATGAAAAGCTGCGTTTTCTTATACTTTTTTTATTCAAAATTATATATGTTTAATAAATACTGTTGCTTTGCGTAAAATAAGATTATTAAAGCAATAGTTGTGTAAACATGTATAAAAATGAAACAAAAAAACATTTGGTCTTTTGATAAAAATAGGTCGTCGTCAATATAATATCTTTATTGTGTTAATTTGTTGAAAATGCATAACCAATGAATGCTGCTCAGTACATATGTAGTTCAAATTAGTATTTTGTACTGAAATGTATTAAAATGTAAAAACAAAATCGACGTTTCTGCACATGTAAAATTTTTCACTTATCAGTTTAGTGTACTTAACCATCGATTTATTCATAATTCTTTTCATTCAACATGTTTTTGATATCATTTTATTCCATTTATAATATATACCAATGAAAAAAAAAATCAGTAGCAGTGCTAAAATTTTGTCCACCGAACCTAAAAACCTTAAAACTTAACACGCACTCCAAAAAAAGCTCACTTAGTCTTGACCTTGCAACACCCGAAGTTGCAAATTTTTAGTAAACCATACAAAATTTGAACACGTGCTTTGAAAAAAAGTTCCAGTTGTACCCATTCTAAAATTAACCTTGATGTATTTTACGGTGATTCCCAAAATATTTTGGCTATACCGAAATCCGTCAGTAAGCTTAACCATTCTGCAAAAACCTCCAAAAATCATGTTTTCCGCATATGTATATATTAACAAGTGAAATAGTTGTAAGCAAATAAACTGTCTCAAGATCAAACAAGGCCTGAACAAGTTCGTTCAATCTGCATCAAAAATTTGAAAATATTTGCAATTGCATTAATGATAATAATGTTTTCATGTATTTTTTTTAGATTATTTTCACAAAACTTCAAATAACTTTATTATTTCTTATACAATCTTCGTTAATAATATACCATTGGAAAAGTATGGACGGCTGTCATTTATTTATGGACAGAATTGCTTAAACCGAATAACAAAAAAGGACTAATTTAAAAAAAATTATATTGGAGAAAAGACCTGCTGGAAAAATACTGTAAACCATCAATATGCATGTGCGGCTCTTTGTTTAATAATGTGTGGCTCTTATTTTATTTCCCCATTTGTGTGCAATTTACCTGAAGGTAAAATTTTCAAAATCCAAAATACTGTATATTTATACTCTATAATTACATTTATAAATCCTTATATACATTACCTTTTGAGCACTACACCACCGCCCGCACATTGCTTTAATGAAAAATTTATATATTCTGAATATTAACAGCATCCAGAAAAATCATCAAGCAATAATATTTTTTCAGAAAAAAAAGTCAAAATAATGTAGCTTATATATTTTACACAACCCTCCTTTTAATTTTTCTAAACTTCAATGCAACTAAGACATGCTTTTTTTTAATTTTCGCTTGTGTCAAAAATTCTCTTCCCTCTTGTCAAAATTTATACTATACCCTGAGTATCAATCCGAGTCAAAAGTTTCCGATTGGCACACAGCCTAAGCAAAAAAAATTTTACAGTAAACAAAATTGACAACTAATGAAACGAGTTCAAGTCAGAGATGACCAAAAAGTAGCGAGTAGCAGTTTTTCGAATATCGAATCAGGGTCGCAAACTGCTAAATGCTCATTAGAAGTAGCATTTAAGTGAATTAACTTGACAGAATTTTCTATGGGTAAATGCGCATTTAGAGAAGCATTAATGAAATAAATCAACGAGTATATATATAAAGAGATTTTATAGGCGAATATCAGAAGCTACTCGTTGGATTTGATGGTGTAGCTAAGAGGTGAGAGGATTTTTAAGTCGACGCTGGCACTTGGCAGAGGCAACCAAAATGAAAATATCAGACTGGCAACATGCACTGATTGGAGTGGCAACATGTATCTTGGCATGAGCCTTCTAAAACCGGTTTATGCATAATAGACAAACAGCCTGCCGTTTGTGAATGAAAATAAAAAAAAGGAACACATTCAAAGATTCCTTGCACAGTTTCTTTTTTCATAGTATTGGTTTCAACTATCAAAAACAAAGATTTTTAGCATTGAAGCGATCAAAATGTATTTCTCAGCGATATTTTATTATTTTGATATTTAAAGTTTGAAAAATGAAACAAAATAATATACCATACAAAAATTACATTAAATTAAATTATATTAAATTATTATTTTATAAAAGTAAATTTAAATTAAGTTAAATTAAATTAAATAAAATTTAATTAAATAAAATTAAAGTACATTATATAAAATTTAATTATATCATAATAAATTAAATTTATATAACATTAAATTAAATTAAATTAAATTAAATTATATGAAATAATGTTACATCAAATTAAATTACATTAAATTAAATTTAATTATATTATAATAAATTAAATTTATAATAAATTAAATTATATTAAATTAAATTAAATTATATTACATTAAATTAAATTTAATTAAATAATGTTACATCAAAGTAAATTGCTGTTAATTAAATTTAATAATATTTTAATAACTTAAATTTATATTAAATTAAACTACATTAAATTAAATTTAATTAAATAATATTACATCAAATTAAATTACATTAAATTAAATTTAATTATATAATAATAAATTAAATTTATATTAATTAAATTATATTTAAGTAAATTAAATTATATTACATTAAATTAAATTAAATTAAATAATGTTACATCAAAATAAATTGCATTTAATAAATTTTAATTATATTATAATAAATTAAATTTATATTAAATTATACTACATTAAATTTAATTTAATTAAATAATGTTACATAAAAGTAAATTGTAGTTAATTAAATTTAATTATATTATAATAAATTAAATTTATATTAAATTAAATTATATTAAATTAAATTAAATAATATTACTTTAAATTAAATTTAATTAAATAATGTTACATAATGTTAATTAAATTATATTAAATTACATTAAATTCAATAAAATACATTAAATTCAATTAAATTATATTAAATTATATTATATTAAATTTATATTAAATTATATCAAATTAAATCAAATTAAATTAAATGATATTATATCACATTAAATTAAAAAACATTAAATTAAATTTAATTACATATAATGTATTAAATTACTATTAAATTTAATTCCATTAAATTAAATGGAACATTATTTAATTTAATTTAATTTAATGTAATATAATTTAATTTACTTAAATATAATTTAATTAATATAAATTTAATTTATTATTATATAATTAAATTTAATTTAATGTAATTTAATTTGATGTAATATTATTTAATTAAATTTAATTTAATGTAGTTTAATTTAATATAAATTTAATTTATTAAAATATAATTAAATTTAATTAACAGCAATTTACTTTGATGTAACATTATTTAATTAAATTTAATTTAATGTAATATAATTTAATTTAATTTAATATAATTTAATTTATTATAAATTTAATTTATTATAATATAATTAAATTTAATTTAATGTAATTTAATTTGATGTAACATTATTTCATATAATTTAATTTAATTTAATTTAATTTAATGTTATATAAATTTAATTTATTATGATATAATTAAATTTTATATAATGTACTTTAATTTTATTTAATTAAATTTTATTTATTTTAATTTAACTTAATTTAAATTTACTTTTATAAAATAATAATTTAATATAATTTAATTTAATGTAATTTTTGTATGGTATATTATTTTGTTTCATTTTTCAAACTTTAAATATCAAAATAATAAAATATCGCTGAGAAATACATTTTGATCGCTTCAATGCTAAAAATCTTTGTTTTTGATAGTTGAAACCAATACTATGAAAAAAGAAACTGTGCAAGGAATCTTTGAATGTGTTCCTTTTTTTTATTTTCATTCACAAACGGCAGGCTGTTTGTCTATTATGCATAAACCGGTTTTAGAAGGCTCATGCCAAGATACATGTTGCCACTCCAATCAGTGCATGTTGCCAGTCTGATATTTTCATTTTGGTTGCCTCTGCCAAGTGCCAGCGTCGACTTAAAAATCCTCTCACCTCTTAGCTACACCATCAAATCCAACGAGTAGCTTCTGATATTCGCCTATAAAATCTCTTTATATATATACTCGTTGAATAAATGCGAATTAAGCTTTAAATGCGCATTTAGCTTCCAGTGTGAACATAGTATTAGAGAATTTGAAAACACTTTTCACTTCATAGGTAGGTGTCCTATTTTTAATAATGTAAGGCAATGCCGTTTCGGTAAGAATAAACTAAATGAATGTGAATTTTATGAATTACTAAATGGTAACGATTATTGTAATCTTTATTTATATATAAAGGATTTTTTGAAATATCGCGATTGAATCATAAATGAATTAAGGTAAACTTTACGTATTTGTTCAACTTTTTCTTGAATTTTATATGCCAATCTGACACACAACATATATGTTATGTCGAATATAAGATTTATTATACATTGTTATAGTTAAGTATGTTAATATTTTGAATAAAATCTCTTTTCTTATTCTAATTCTAAAAATTCTGTTAGTCCAATAACTGAAATTATTGACTTCGAAAATTCTTATAATGTCTTTAATGAAAATAAAAATGTTTTTATTGTATAAAGTCAGTTTAGATCGATCTCGGACATTTTTAGTTCTTTGAGTTCTTCATTTATGAGACTCAATTTAAAAATTTTAAAAAATTAACACATCTATGCTATAACTTATAAGTTAAACCCTTCGAATATGAAAAGAATGCTATCTCAAAATTTCAAAAACTGTAAATAGGCCGTTTTGAACAGTCACTCCTCAAATAAAAAAAAAATACGCATATACATATCTAAATCAAAAGATAAAACTTAATATTTCGGATCGTTTTTCTGACTTAAATTGGAAAGACTTTTTTTTTTTAAATAATTTATTACACAAAAAAATATCTAAGCTTATTCAAACAGGTCCTTTTGACGTAGAATAACGTCTTACAGCGCGGTTTGTATGGGGTCGTTTTAACAGATTTTTTGAAGGTCATGCAACGTTTTTGGTAATACTTTAGGGTATACCTACAGCCTTTAATACTTATCGTTCAAAGATAATATATATACTAAAATATCAGATATATCCTGCGCTGAATGAATATCTAATTTTGGATTTTGTCACTATTATATGAAAGTCACAAAATAATAAAATATAAGAAGAAAAATACATGTTTTTATATAAGAAAGTCGATCTTCAGCTGCTTATTATGTACCTACTGTGCCTGCTGCTTTATTTGTTTTTGTTTCGTTGTTTATGCTTTAATTGTATTTATTTTGCACGAACTGATTGGTTCGTATTAGAGCTTCAGCTCAAACACGTGTTTCGAACTACAAGTGTTCACGGAAGTTCGAACTCCGTGTAGATCGTGATTTGAAACACGAACCTCAAGTACACGTGTATTTTATTCACGACCTACACGTGATGTTCGCATTCGAACACATTTATGGGTATTATTATGGGTATTATCATGGAACATTTGGACCAAAATGGATGATTCTATGGCCAATCGGATGCAGTGGGATTATCTGAGGTCACAGGTGGGTCATTGGCACATTTATGGGTTCCATGGAACATTTGGACCAAAATGGATGATTCTATGGCCAATCGGATGCAGTGGGATTCTCTGAGGTCACAGGTGGGTCATTGGTACTTTGATGGGATCCATGGAACATTTGGACCAAAATGGATGATTCTATGGCCAATCGGATGCAGTGGGATTATCTGAGGTCACAGGTGGGTCATTGGTAGTTTGATGGGTTCCATGGAACATTTGGATCAAAATGGATGATTCTATGGCCAATCGGATGCAGTGGGATTATCTGAGGTCACAGGTGGGTCATTGGTAGTTTGATGGGTTCCATGGAACATTTGGATCAAAATGGATGATTCTTTGGCCAATCGGATGCAGTGGGATTATCTGAGGTCACAGGTGGGTCATTGGCACATTTATAGGTTGCATGGAACATTTGGACCAAAATGAATGATTCTATGGCTAATCGGATGCAGTGGGATTATCTGAGGTCACAGGTGGGTCATTGGCACATTTATGGGTTCCATGGAACATTTGGACCAAAATGGATGATTCTATGGCCAATCGGATGCAGTGGGATTATCTGAGGTCATTGGTACTTTGATGTGTTCCATGGAACATTTGGACCAAAATGGATGATTCTATGGCCAATCGGATGCAGTGGGATTATCTGAGGTCACAGGTGGGTCATTGGCACATTTATGGGTTCCATGGAACATTTGGACCAAAATGGATGATTCTATGGCCAATCGGATGCAATGGGATTATATGAGGTCACAGGTGGGTCCTTGGTAGTTTGATGGGTTCCATGGAACATTTGGACCAAAATGGATGATTCTATGGCCAATCGGATGCAGTGGGATTATCTGAGGTCATTGGTACTTTAATGTGTTCCATGGAACATTTAGACCAAAATGGATGATTCTATGGCCAATCGGATGCAGTGGGATTATCTGAGGTCACAGGTGGGTCATTGGTACTTTGATGGGTTCCATGGAACATTTGGACCAAAATGAATGATTCTATGGCTAATCGGATGCAGTGGGATTATCTGAGGTCACAGGTGGGTCATTGGCACATTTATGGGTTCCATGGAACATTTGGACCAAAATGGATGATTCTATGGCCAATCGGATGCAGTGGGATTATCTGAGGTCATTGGTACTTTGATGTGTTCCATGGAACATTTGGACCAAAATGGATGATTCTATGGCCAATCGGATGCAGTGGGATTATCTGAGGTCACAGGTGGGTCATTGGCACATTTATGGGTTCCATGGAAATTTGGACCAAAATGGATGATTCTTTGGCCAATCGGATGCAGTGGGATTATCTGAGGTCACAGGTGGGTCATTGGTACTTTGATGGGTTCCATGGAACATTTGGACCAAAATGGATGATTCTATGGCCAATCAGATGCAGTGGGATTATCTGAGGTCACAGGTGGGTCATTGGCACATTTATGGGTTCCATGGAATATTTGGACCAAAATGGATGATTCTTTGGCCAATTGGATGCAGTGGGATTATTGAGGTCACAGGTGGGTCATTGGCACATTTATGGGTTCCATGGAATATTTGGACCAAAATGGATGATTCTATGGCCAATCGGATGCAGTGGGATTATCTGAGGTCACAGGTGGGTCATTGGTACTTTGATGGGTTCCATGGAACATTTGGACCAAAATGGATGATTCTATGGCCAATCGGATGCAGTGGGATTATCTGAGGTCACAGGTGGGTCATTGGCACATTTATGGGTTCCATGGAATATTTGGACCAAAATGGATGATTCTATGGCCAATCGGATGCAGTGGGATTATCTGAGGTCACAGGTGGGTCATTGATACTGTGATGGGTTCCATGGAACATTTGGACCAAAATGGATGGTTCTATGGCCAATTGGATGCAGTGGGATTATCTGAGGTCACAGGTGGGTCATTGGCACATTTATGGGTTCCATGGAACATTTGGACCAAAATGGATGATTCTATGGCTAATCGGGTGCAGTGGGATTATCGGAGGTCACAGGTGGGTCATTGGCACACTTATGGGTTCCATGGAACATTTGGACCAAAATGGATGATTTTATGGCCAATCGGATGCAGTGGGATTATCTGATATCACAGGTGGGCCATTGGCACATTTATGGGTTCCATGGAACATTTGGACCAAAATGGATGATTCTATGGCTAATCGGGTGCAGTGGGATTATCGGAGGTCATAGGTGGGTCATTGGCACACTTATGGGTTCCATGGAAATTTGGACCAAAATGGATGATTCTTTGGCCAATCGGATGCAGTGGGATTATCTGAGGTCACAGGTGGGTCATTGGCACATTTATGGGTTCCATGGAACATTTGGACCAAAATGGATGATTCTATGGCCAATAGGATGCAGTGGGATTATCTGAGGTCACAGGTGGTTCATTTGTAGTTTGATAGGTTCCATGGAACATTTGGACCAAAATGGATGATTCTATGGCCAATCGGATGCAGTGGGATTATATGAGGTCACAGGTGGGTCATTGGCACATTTATGGGTTCCATGGAATATTTGGACCAACACCAACATTAAACTGGTTGCAACCTTTTTCTGCTTAGCAATATACGGTGTCGGGCGCTCACTCTCAAGTTTTGAAAAGTGAACGAAAATTGAGAAACTGAACGAAAAATTGCTTACGCAGAACTTGGGAAATTCAATATATTTCTGAGTAATAACGTTATTTTGCTCTCTAGCTTATGTACGCTTACGCATAACTTGGTTGAGCCTTTAAACGGAATTCTACGTCTACACTTACGATACTATCGAAACTGTTTCTTTTTTTTAATTTAATTATGATGTAGTTTTTATTTTTCATTGATTTAATAACATTAAATCTGAATCCATAATAAAAATTGTATGATTTGGAAAAAGGGAAGTCTTGTGGGTTTTTTCATAGCTTTTCTATTGGCATCATCGAAATGAGAGACGCACATCATCGAAATGAGAGAATAATTCTTAAAAAAACTAACACCGTGACACGAGATTTTTATATATTAGAATATATTAATAGGAACAACATTTGAAATAACAGACTTTAATAGCAATGGGTGTTCAGAAAGATAATATTTCAGCATTGCTATTGTTGCGTGTGATCATAGCAGCAACTGTAAAAGAAAATTAATTAAATATAGAACAACATATAGTACTTTTACCTACCTTTGATTTTCCAAGCATTTTTTGTGCCCTCTTGTCACCTGTTTTAGCACTCGACCTGTAATAAATGAAAAGCAAAAAAATAAGTAAAGCACTTTTCAATTCAATTTTATGAATACCAACCTGTGCGTCCACGATCTTCCCATCGGGCCATTTATGTTTGTTTTTCCAGGAAAACCTAAAAGAAATTATTAAAAACTAAATTAACTGAATACATTTCTGTGTGTGATGTTTGCGTGATTTTCTGTTCTGTTTGTGTGATTTTGCGTGATTTTTTTTTTATGTGTGTGATTTTTTTGCTGTGAGTGTCACACGAGTGACTTTTACATATATGTTGTGTGATTTAGTGATTTCGAGTGTGAATTTTGGTTGGCATCTATGAGGAGATTTATACAATGAAACTAATCACATGAGACTTTCTGAAGTTCTCTTTTAAAGTTTCATCTTCAAATTACATGAAGAAACTGAGTTGCAGAGACTTTGCTCTGAAAATTCAGTCAACGACGAAAATATGAAAGAATAACGTCAGAAAGTTTCATGAAATCACAGCCCGAGAGACTTTTTCATTTCATTTTCGTTTCATACTGCGCACCCTCACTTTTGACAGTCTCTTGCGACTAGTTTCACTGTATAAAACCCCTCTATGGAATGTAGTGAGATATGGAACAGCAGTGTAGTAAAAGGGTGTTGCCAGATGGCAAAGTCCATTGATATACACGAAAAAACATAGAGGCCAGTAGCGTAGCAAGGGGGGGGCGGGGGGGCGGTCCACCCCGGGTACACGCTAAAATGGGGTGCAAAATTTGATAAAAGAACTTTTCACCACACAATTTTTGATTTTTTTTAATAATTAGAACACTTTAATGACTGCGGTCTTATGTTTTGAATATAAAGAGGGTGCAAAAGTGAATGCAAATATTTTGTTCTTCGTATTTATTAAAATTTCAACTTAATATTAAATTTGTTTCAGTATAAACAAACGCTCATACTAAAACCTAAGTCAATTTGGAATTTAATTTGTCATTGGTTAGGGGTGCAATTGCCAAACAAATGCAATTCAAATTTTAATGACAGTAAGATAGAGTACAAAAAGAAAAATGTTATATAATAATGTTATATTCTTTTTATATTCCATAAAATTTTATAAAAAATCGTTTTTTTGCTTCTTATATTCAGGTTAAGAAGTGTCCAAACTTACTCGTATAGTATACATTTCTATTACCAATATTTTTCGCAAATCTGCATGATTTTCAGAGTATGATAAATGGAGGCGTCAGTTATTTTATAAGCAATACATTTCTCCAGAACTTTTCAGAAAAACGTGCTCATGTTATTAATTTCAAGAATAAAAATATGCTTTATGATTTTGTGATTGCTAAGTTCTGAGATAATACATCATAAAACAAACCTTATTTACAGCTCTTAATCTGCTAGAATATAATTTTTAATAGTAATATGTTTTTGGGTATCCTGTTACATGAAACAATTTAAAAATCAATACTCAACTAATTTCTAAAAAAATAAAATTATGATTTAAATGCATTAAATTTTTTATTTATATTAAAAAAATGGCGTTTTATAATAATTTTAAGGCGTTCTGACGTTTTTTTTTATTTTATTTAGAAAATGTCTATTAAAAGCTCTAAGATGGTTTTCTGACGCCTTAACTTTACTAAAGTAATCATTATTATGATTAAATCAACCAACAAAAACTGTAAAAATACAGTTTTTAACAGAAGATGCACAGATCCTTAAAAATTATTCTAATTATTTAAATTAAATTTTATTCTCGGTCACCGAATGTGAAGCATCGACAGATTTCTTATAATTGTCAGCTTTTTTTTGGCCATTCATGACTCTTGACCTTGTCCAGCCATGGCTAGTTTGCTTTGGGAATTATGTACATAATGAGTATGAAACAAATTTCTGATAATAATTTGGTATCACTGTAATATAATGGTACTAATAGTCGAGGATAGGGCAGTCAAATCTTACAGACCTCAGTTTTGTCTATCAAAGTCGAATATAAAGATGAATATAGAATACTATAAAGAAGTTGATAAAAGTTAGGAAATTGTAATGCAATTGTAATGTAAAGAATGAATTGTAATGCTTTATTTTAATTTTCACTTAACTTTTATATAGAAGACATGGATTGATTTCGAAAAAATATTTAACTTTATAGCTATTCAGGGTTAACGAGGGAAAATTTGCCAACGGTGCCTGGTCCTGTTTTTTCTTCAATTATGCACAATTTTTCGAAAAATTTTAAAAATTTTCTATAAAAAACTAGCTTAAGTTTTTATAACTTCATAGAGTCCAATTATTTAAAACTTCACCCAGTTCTCCAATTATTTTAAACTGATATTGTGTGGTTTACTTATAGTACATTGTTCTCGCATAACTTATAGGCCCTTATAAGCTTTTTTCCAAATCTTTTCTAAAATATGTACATTTTTTAGAGGTTGATTCAAAAATATGTACTCGGATTCATCGACAATTATTGTAAAATTAAGACAAAAATAGTGAAAAATTTTATTCAAAATAGATCTTTGGGGATTTACTCACTAACAAAACATTTGTGAAAAATTCCTTGATTGCGGAAAATCCTGCTTTAAAAAAATTAATATATACTTCAAATTTGAAATTTAATGAAATTTTTTAAGTTTTGCGTAAGATACGAAATTACATATCTTTCAAATGATATCAAATATATTAATATCGATGAGATTATTTTAAAGTTTTGTCTATTGTAACCGAATTGTATAAGCTATAAAAATAATTAAAATATTTATAAATTTATTTGCACTTTAACAAAGGAATGATAACAGTAAGCTATTATTTAAAAAACTTATATTAATTTCGTGGTATTTTTAAAACATTACTCTTTTGAGGTTTACTATAACCTTCTAAGGGGTGCACAATTTAGTTTCCGCCCCGGGTGCCACCAACCCTAGCTACGCCACTGATAGAGGCTACACTTTCAGAGCACTCAATGGCCCATATGCATAAAAACGGTAAACACTAGAGTTCGTAGTGAACACTTGATTTCTCGTCATTGATATGCATAAAAAGAAAACACTATATAGTGTTCACTTCTTTTTTTGACTAGACTATTTTCGAAACACTACTTGCTAAACTTTGATATGCATAAAGGAGTGTTCACTACTTAAAAAGAATGATCACTATAATATCGCACACTAAATACAAAATAGTCACAACTCAAAAAACATGACTTTTCAGGAGAAGCGAAAAATAAAACCCTTTGGTTGAAACTGCAGAAGAAAAGCAATTTTCATTTGAACACACAAACTTCATTCTTCCAGTTAAAGAAGAAAATAATGAAAAATATAGTGAGCTATTTGTTTTGTGAATCAATTTTTAACAAAAAGTCGATATAAAAAATTTCGAGTTGTGACTGTTTTGTATATAGTGTGCGATATATTGTAGTGTGGTTCTGATAATGCTGAAATCGCAATACTGCGTTAGGTCGGTCGTGCGCCGATCGTACTTTATATCGACGTTGCATAAACTTTACGAGATGAACTGACAGAACGCACGACCTATTACTTTACAAAACTCAATGTTGCGCTGACAGATTGTGCGTCTGTAATTTTGGCGATGCCAATAAAAGCAGCTATACAAAAATGCCCACAAAAGTTGTTTTTCCTTCAATTCTAAATCTCGCAATTTATATATAAATTTCTTAGATATCGAATAATACAAATAGTTTAACTTTATCAATATCTTAAATTGATTACTTTAATGGCATGAGTTATTTAAAAACATTATATAAAACATAAATTCCAGCGATAATAAAAGAAATCACACGAAAATCTATCTTTGCCAGTGAAACCATAAAACACCCACATTTTAAGCGCTTTCAATGAAAATGCAACTCTGCTCTATGAAGAAATGTCAAACGCACGACCGAGTAGAACATTTTTCTGTTAGATCGTACTTTGGCCGTATGTTATCTCTTCTTCTTGTTTTACGATATAAAGTACGACCAACGCTTGAGGTCGCATTTAGATTTGCACCATAAGAACACGTTGATCTCTACTCGAGCTGGCAACGCACGACCGACCTAACGCAGTATTGCGATTTAGCCATAAGACTTCTTTGAAATAATTTGTTACGAAATGGGAATGTTTTTAATTTTAATCGTAGAAATAGAACTCAATGTTATTAAAAAAGAAGCTTTGTCAACGAAGATAGCTTTCGATTTCTTTATAGATTGTCCTGTGAGAATGTTGAATTGTTAGCAAAGTATTTATTGCCTGAAAATTTAGAAACTCGAGATATCGCGTTAATTTTACTTAAATGCAATGTATTCTTTGGAAACGTTTGCCCAAGCGAAACATTCCAGTTCGGTTTCTCCTGCAATTTCTTTGCGACCTTCTTTTAAGGTCCATATTTCTATATCTTCATATAGTACCGTATTTTTTTGCTAATATTAATTATTTTAAGTTAATAATTCTTAAAAAAACATTATTTTAATAAAAATATTTTAAGCTTTATGCCAAATAAATCATGAAGCAACTTTATTTTTATTCATTCAATTTTCAAATTGAATATTTGATATATGACAAGAATGCAAAAAGCCTCTCGGGCTGTGATTTCATGAAACTTTTTTGACCTTATACTTTCATATTTTCGTTGTTGATGAAATTTCTAAAGCAAAGTCTTTGCAACGCAGTTTCATCGTGTAATTTCAAGATTAAACTTGAAAAGAAAATTTCAGAAAATCTCATACGACGAGATTCATTGTATAAATTCCCTCTATAAAAGAAGTGAACACTGAAGTTCGAAATTCGAAAATAGAGCTTGCTAAAAAATTTTTATTCATACCAAAAGTAGTGTTCACTACCATACTTTCACTACTTGATAGATAACACTACTCTTAAGCGTTCACTATATTTTATGCATACGGGCCATTCATAAATGATGTGTAAAAAGACGTGCTGCTGTATCATGAGCGCCTGGTAGGGCTAATTCTGGTTCTCTTTTAAAAAACCGGAAAAAAACAAGAAAAAGAAGGAAAATAATAATAAAGGTAGAATATATGAATTTTTGGACCGATATCGGGTTTATATTGCGATGATAATATATCATATATAGAAGATACGAGAACTATATATAATATATATATCCAAGTTCGAATATGGAAAAGTTCTGTTGGTGGACAGACAGAGAAGGGCTCGTTCGAACACGAAAGATCTTGTTACTTTAGTTTTTAAGGAGGAGCCAGTGATGATATGAGATAATTTTCGAGAATACTTTTTTATTAAGGCAAATAGTACCTTTTATTGTTAAGGGTACTTTTTATTAAGTAATGATATGTGTATCAGTGATGATATGAGATCATTTTCGATAGTACTTTTTTATAAAGGCAAATAGTACTTTTTTATTGTTTATGGTTCTTTTATAAAGAAATGATATGTGTATGTATTAATACATATATTAAAACCAATACTTTAATTATATTATATTAATCACATAAAGGAACACAAAATAATCAGGTTTTTTTTCAAAACCTGTTAAGTATGTATTTACACACACACGTAGGTATATTTAAGATAATTTGGTATATTTGGTATATTAAAAATTATAAGTCTAATAATTTTTCTTCCAGAGGAAAAGTATTAAGAAGCGTTTTCTTTATAGTGGTTTTAGTTTCATAATTATGACAATTGCAATTTTTGGATTTAATTAAATCTCATGTTTGGATGAGCGCGGAACACGTAGCTCAAGATTTATTTATTATTTGAATTTCAACATTAAAACTTGTTGGTTAGAATTTTAATTATTTCAGTTTTTTTTAAATTATTTTTGATTTAATATTGTTTTGAGTTCTTGTGTTTTTCGGTTATTTTGATTTTTGTTATTTATTTCACTTCCGGTGTGAGCCGGAAGTTATTGTTGCTCCCTCGACCTGGCCTGAAGGGTTGAGAACAACGCCCGGAAACCGTGAGCTAGTCGGTGTGCAATCAGGCCAGGTACGATCGCTAGGGACATGTAACAATATTGCCAAACGATTACGAGACTTGGTCTTAATTAAATTGTTAATCGAAAAAATGTTCTCAATGTTGGCAGATGAGTGGGGAATTGATAAGATATCTTGGGCGATTCTGAAAGTTTTTGAATTCATGCTCATTTTTAATTACCCCCACTTCAGCCCAGAAGTCGCAAAAGTCGAATCTTTAAATTTTGTCAACTCCCCATAATATTCCAGCGATCTGTATTTCGTATTGATCGACTCTACATTTAAAGTTCTTGTTCTGGGAACATTTTTAAAATAAAATGCTGGTTGTTTCACCAGATAATACGTGACTAGTGAGAATTTTGGCAAGAAATTTATGACTTAATTTTCAAAACTGATTTTTTTTAACTCTTGACAAAATCTCAAGAAAAATTCTTTAATATTAGTTGTTACCTCAGTAACTTTATCAGCGGGTACCTTCTCCGTCATATAGTACTCGTAGTCGTATAACTCAGTTTTAGTTCCGCAATAGATTTTATCAACGAGCATTTGATTCTCGATTAATTCGTAATTAATAGAAAAAACTTATTTTATAATAGAATGCACTAACTAATAGAATGCACTTTTTTAAAAAATTACGGGCGATTTGGTTGAGCAGAAAAGTCATGGGCGGAATAAATATATGCATCCTGGGTTCGTCGACTTACGTCAAACAACTTTCATCAACTAAACAGATGATTAAATTTAAGCAAACTTCAGAAAACCAAAACAATAATTGCACTGAAATTTTCGTTAATTTCCGATTTCAGACATTTTGGCAGTGAACTGAATACCGTTAAAGTAAACAAATCAATTGTCATTTTTGGTATGCTTAACCCACTACGCAACACAAGGCATTGTCTTATCCAAGTAAAGATTTAGATGCTGATGCAATTAGTTTACTTCTTGTTTTGTGTTGTAAGGACCAAAATTATTTCATAATTTTGCCCCACATGTTTTATCTTTTTTTCCTTACAGCCGTCGTCGATACCAACCAGCATCGCCAAACGACCTTGTGCTACCGGTGCTGGCCACCCGTACATCTTAAATGTACAGCATTAGTTATAAGTTAGATTTAGGTTACTAGGATAAGTTAACTAAAGATATAAGAATATATCTTTAAAATAATAAAGAACATTGAAGTTAACATTTTAAATAATTGATTTTGTTTGTTGAGGGACCGACCCCTTAGGCAAATTGGTTACAACGTCAGAGTGTACTTATTACTCAAGAGAAACACTCAAGTAGGCTATAGTAGGCATTATTAATTGTACTCTTTCTTTTTGCATGTCTATACTTCCACTCACGCACACTACCACGGGAAAGAGCGAGGTACAGCTAGAGGAGTGAGCTAGAGTTAGCACAGAGGAGGAGAAAACATAAAACGTAACGAATAAACTAGTAAACATAGTGCAGACTAGATCGCCTAACGAGTGCGAGGGAGAAAGCAACACCACACGTACAGCAACCACCATCACGTCACTTGCGGTATTATGGCGTGATTCTCGTATGTAACCATGGGCATAACGAGTGGAATACAATTCAACCGGTTTTCTAATGGAATGTGAAAGGGAATCGATGTCACTCATTCCAGTGGGGACGCCATTCGAGCCGAGCCTTAAAAAGACCCCACAACACTCAAATCATGGTCAGTCAGTCGTTGTTAATTCGGTCAGTCATTGTTAGTAAAGATTACTAGTCAATCATTGAACAGTCAGTCAGTGGACAGAAGTCAGTCCACAGTACATATAATAAAAGCAGACATCAAACAGAAAGTGAAGTTCGGCTTCACGTCAAGGAAGGAAGCGGAGTTAACGCCAACAGTCAACGACGCGCAGAAGGATAGCGCATCTGCCAACAGAACAGCAGCGGACGGCAACAGGTCAGCACCGCAAACAGCCGGTGTGATTGACAAAGCGTCCATTCGATTCTCAGCAGCAACGCAACAACTCTGCAGTCGACGTGAACGTGGAGCAGCGACGGTACCAGTAACGTACAAGACTTTGGATTCAAGTAAGTTCGGTGGTACGCCGATTTAAGTGAATAACTAATTAAATAAATCAAATTCAAATAAAAATAATAAAATATAAGTTTATTTAAGACTTACTCTCAATTTCAAACTTCCTATTCGGTGAAGATAACCTGTGGTTTATACCCAGATATCGTCACCAACCCACCGCTCAACGCAGATCCCATTCTATTCGAGAACAAGCTATAATACATGCGTGGTCTTTACCCCGTATTACGCTCGTTCGGAAAACCTTCTTAAACAAATAAAATATAAATATATAAAACTTCGCATTGGTTTCATCCTGTCCATCTTCGCTGCCGATAACTTGTGCGGTTCACATCCCGTTATTCGGACAGCATTATAACATTCAGCAAATGAATATTCGAATAATATAAATTAGACAATAATAATAGTAGTTTATACCAATCCTGTCCATCTTCGCTGCCGATAACTTGTGAGGTTCACACCCCGTTATTCGGACAGCATAATAACATAAATAAGACGAATCATTGAATAATATAAAGTTTATTAATCCTCTCCTGTCCCGCTTCGCTGCCAGAAACCTGTGAGGTTTGCACCCCGTTACCTGGTCAGCCCCTTAATATTTATAAAATGAATTCTTAAATAATATAACAGAAAGGATAATTACTATTTCCCCAACCTACCCTCGCCTTGCTGCAAGTAACTTGTGAGGTTCACACCCCGTTGCTTGACAGCTGCGCCAATGCAATATAACATATAATCAAATCGATAATAGATATAATAAGATCATTTCCATAAACACCAGCTTCGGTCGCGGTAACTTGTGAGGTTTATACCCCGCTACCACGCCCCTCTCTAGCTAAACGCTCCACCTACCGTTGAGTTCGACAGCCGTACGTGCCAAGTTTACACCCCGTATTGCGTCGACTCCCATCCAAAGTAAGTTTAAATATTTACCAAAACTTATAATAAATGAACGAATAATCAATCAAGAAAACTATAACTTACAAATAAAGATAACTAAAATCAAATCTGCAAGTGAGGACGACCTGTGAGGTTTAAACCCCGTCGCCTCACCATAACCATAAAACCAAGACAATCATAAGATTAATAAGAATCAGTACCACCGACGATCAGCGTACATCATCAAGCCATTCCCAGCAGCCGAGACGCAACGTGCCAGGATTTTGGTGATATAGTCATATTTTTATAACATCATTGTAACAAAGTCATTAGAATTTCCTTTATTAAACATACAGAGATATATACATACATAGAGAGATATATACATATATATATATATATTTGATTTAATATTATTGTAGTATATTAAGTAACCAAGAATTAATATTCCTTAAAGAAGAATAAAACTCATTATAACGACGATCGAAATATTTGCGTTTGTTTTAGTGTCCAAATACACAAATATTTGGAACGATCCTGGACAGCCGCTTTGTCTTTCCCAGCTATAGACCCCGGTAAACGGGGAGTCATTACAATGGCGCCCGGGCAGGGACACTAAAACAATTTCGATCGATCGTTATCACTTAGGAAACGCGCCATTGTCGTTGTAACCAATTCCTAAGGAGACCCTGACGATACTTAATATATATAACAATTATTACCAAATTTTACACTAATCGAAGTAACTTAAATTTTATTTTACCTCAAACGTTTCGGTAATTAAACGCATTTTAAAGCGTTATTTAGCATTCTTATTACAGGCAATTTCAGGCAAAGGTAGCAAAAGGTAAGAACATCTATCTGGTTTATTTCAGCCAATTTATTTAGGCTTTTAGAGTCAGTCAAAAGGTAACCTCAGAGGAGGCTTTGGTGATCGACTGGGGCCTAAGGCAAAAAGAAATAGATTCGGCTATTAGGACAACAGGAAGTCCTCGCGAATAGCAAGATTTTGCTAGTTCTTAGGTATTCATTTTCGTGCCTTGTTGTGAGCATTTGTAATTTAGCTCAAACATGGTGAAGACCACCTGGATTTATGCCCTACGTAAGGATGATCTCGTCTCATACGCCCAAGAATTCGGCTTTGAGGAGTCCGGCACGGTGGAAGAGTTGCGCAGGCGGTTTGTAACCTTCACCACCGACCCAGAGAACGAGATGAAGTGGGAACAGCGTCTACAAGAGCTTGAGGTTAAGCACGCAGATAAGAGACCTGTGTCACCACGTACTTTACTTATACCACCCGTACCTGAGATACAAGAATGTGAGGATCCACTACAAGGTTTCCAGGTACCAGACACTATTGCCAGACGTCATGACACCACGAGGTATGGTAGCGTCGTCGATCAGGTGCGGAGATGGTCCGTCCGATATGAAGGAGGCCATGACCCACTAGGGTTTATTGAGAGAGTCGAAGAGCTGGCCAGCGTCTATTGTATTGTTGTATCCCACAACATTACATGTACACTTTGTACACCCGACCTCACACCAATTCCAAAGAACCAACACAATAAATACTGTTACCAGATGTCGATATCAAAAATGCAGCGATCTGCATTTCGACACAAATAATAAACAAAAAATACAATACTACGAACGACAACAACCCAATTTGAGTACAGCGACTCAAATTGCCGGCGTTCAAGAAAATAAAAACATACTGACCTAATTTAAGCGCATATGCTTAAATTACCAAAATAAACAAAACCAATGCTTTGTTTTTATTGTCAAGTGGTTCCGACTTAAACGTCGGCGACAACAAAAACAAAGCAAGTGACTGTTTGGGTGCATCGGCATTGGCTTGCATGGTCAGCAAAGGCCGTTCATTAACCTACCCTAGTTACTGCGCTGCTTGCAAGGTGCATTGCCTGCAACTGCGTAACATGCAAAGTGTACGTGATCGCGTATCACTAAGGGGAAGTAGAACTATATGTAAATCTACATAATGATTTACATTTCCTAGATATATGTAACTAATGTATTGATTTTGATTGGTTGGTATCTATTTGAATTTCCACTTATTGGAAATTATTGGAATAATTGGAATAAGGAAACGCCCTCGAAAACTGAGGACTTTCCTTTATAAACCACCGACCGGCGTAGAAACGATCGAAGAAAGAAAGATAGTTTCAAACCTACAATATCTAAACTGGTCGCAGCCTCGCCTAGACAGCGGGCCTTTTAGATTAAAATAATAAAATTATAAATCCAACTCTGGTCGCAGCCTCGCATAGACAGCGGGCCATTGTTGCAATAAACTGAATAAAATAAAACTAATAAACCAAAAACAAACAAACGTCTTCTTCTTTCCGTCCATGGGTCTCTCTTCTCCTTGTGAAAGCACGGAGA
Organism: Tetanocera ferruginea; assembly: GCA_958299015.1. Classification (NCBI taxonomy): domain Eukaryota; kingdom Metazoa; phylum Arthropoda; class Insecta; order Diptera; family Sciomyzidae; genus Tetanocera; species Tetanocera ferruginea. The sequence continues at coordinate 96,485,955 of OY282641.1, read as the reverse complement.
CCATAGGACGTTAAATATAACATTGGTGGCAGCGGAGGGATACGCTACATCCCAGAAATCAAAAAAGAAGGAAAATAAAGAAAATTTAAAAAAAAAAAGCGTACCGAGGCTTCAACATCGGATTTGAAATTTTTAAAAAAAGTGAATATATAAAAAAAAAAAAACAAAAGCGTGCCGAGGCTATAACAGCGGCAGTGAAAAACAGTGAATAAAAAGTGAAAAAAAAAGCCCAGGTTAACCAGCTATAAGACGTGAAGTCTCCTGGCCCATCTATAAACGAAGACCAGGATAACCAGCTATAGGGCTACTAAGAGCCTCCTGGCATCAACAACATCAGAGAAAAATCTATAAACGAAGACCAGGATAACCAGCTATAGGGCTACTAAGAGCCTCCTGGCGTCATCAACAACAAACAAAAAAAAAAGAAGAAACAACGTCAAGCAGGAAAAAGGACTGAACACATCAACGACACCAATAACTCAAGAATACATCAACAAAACATCAACAACTACACATCAACAACACCAGGAAGAATTGAAAACAATAGTAAGCAAAAAAAATAAAAAAACATAATAAATAAATAATTATATACATATATATTCACTTATTTTAGTAATTTTTAAGTAGATTGAAAGTTTTTACGAAAAAAAAAAAAAAAAAAAATTTTAATTATATATTTTTCTGCTCTAAAAAAAAAAAAAATATTTTCAAAATTTTTACTCGTTAACACGCGACTAAGGTAGTACAGAACTTTGCTTCTCTACCATTTTTCGAAAATTCTTTTTGTTTCGACGCGGATTCTGATCCTGAGTACCTAAATATGGATCTCAAGTTTTCGTTGAACGACATTTATAATATCGTACCGGTTTTTAACGGCAATCCAGCCGAATTAAATAAATTCATTGCATGCGGTAATATACTTTTTTCTTCTGCTAAGACCGACGCAGAACATAAATTCATTCTAGAGGTTATAAAAACACGGCTAGAAGGCTCAGCTTTTGAGCTCATCCAATTTAAATCTTTTACCAAATGGAATGATTTGGTACAAGATTTGGAGAATGAGTTCAAAGAAGTAAAAACGCGAGCCTCTGCTCAAAACGAACTTATGACAGCTAGACAAAATTTGAGAGAAACTGTTAAAGAGTTCGGTGAACGAATTGGAAAATTACTGCATTCACTAAATTCAGCTACATTTTCTAGCACTAGCGAAATTTCGATTCGTACATATTTAAAACGCGAGAACGATCACTTGGCAATACGGGTATTCGAGGATGGTTTGCGGAATCATAATTTAAGATTAATTCTTAAAGCTCACAATGAGCGGGACTTGAAGAAAGCTGTCATGTATGCCGAGGAGCATTCAGTACGGCTGGAAAAAAATTCGCAATACCAAACCTCACCTTTTAAACCCACATGCCAATATTGTAAAAAGTCAGGGCACACTGAAAATTCGTGCTATCGCAAAAATAACCATGTCTACTCTAATTATAATAGTCAAAATTCTTATCAAAACAAACATCATAATATAAAGAAAGAAATACAATCTATATTTTGTTCATACTGCAAACGGTCGAATCACACGTACAAAGAGTGTAGATTGCGGCCAATGCAAGAATATAAAGAACACCAAAATCACAGAATCTTAGAAAATAATAGAGCTTTCAGACAATATCCAAATCCGTTTAGAGAAAACAACCAATTCAGAGGTCAATACAATCCTCCTTATCAAACTCACCACGTAAATCATGCATCGGGAAACGAAATAGCACGGGAAGAAATCAGCGGCGCTTCTCCCCGGATGCAAATAAAAGCCGATGTGCACCAAGCACAACATTAACATATTCAATTATAATACCTTTTTGCGAAGGATACGATGAGCCAGTGCTTCGTATTAAACTCGAACCTTCAGACAAACATATAACTTCACTTTTAGTAGACACAGGCGCACAGATAAGCCTTTTAAAAGACACAGAACAAAAGTATAGAATTAACAAACAAAGTAAACATACAGTTACAACCATTTCAGGTAATTCAATGCAAACATTAGGTGAACAGATTAAAACAATAAATGTTCCATATAATGACCAGATGATAACACTGAGTCACAATTTTCATATTCTAAATAAAAATATTAATTTATCCTATGATGGAATTTTAGGAAGCGATTTTCTCACAAAATTTAACTGTAAAATAGATTTCAAGAAAAAACAACTGGAAATACCAGTAGACTGCTCAAACGCAGCTGTAAGCAAAAATAAAATTTTAAAATCACATATTGTAGATTATTGTAAAAACACAGAAAAGGGAAACAATGTGTTGCCTACGGGTAACAAAGGGAATTGTGAAAATAGGAATGAAGAGCAGGAGTATGCGCCGAATGGCATAAGTCATATTGAGAATCTTCAACCTAATGTCTACGGGCCGCAATCCATCACATTGTCACCTCAAAGTAAAAACAAAATCACAAAAAATAATGTGAAAGCAAGTAAAGAGGAAAGTAAGGCATTATTCTTGGATAATGAAAGGAATTGTAAAAACAGGATTGAGTCAACTCAACCTGATGTCTACGGGCTGCAATCCATTACCTTACAACCTCGCTGCAAACAACTTGTAGAGATCCCTTTTGCTTATTCAAAAGATGCAGTGATCCACAAGAAAGAAATAAAACCAGGAGTATATTTGGCGGAAACCCTGGTACGCTCAATTAAAAATAAAGTTAAAGTTCTTTTTATGAATACAACAGAAGATATTAAAGAAATAAATTTAAATAAAATTCAATATGAGTGGGAAAAGATAGAAAATTTCAATGAAATCAAATTAGATAAAACCAAAGATTTAATAAAGGATAGATTAAAAAAGATAGAAACAAATATAGAACTAACACATTGTAATAAAGAAGAAAAGAAATCAATTTTAGAAATTTGTAGGAATTATAACGATTTATTTTATTTTGAAGGAGACCACCTCACTTGTACAGAAACTTCAGAACATGAAATTATAACTGAAGCAAACAAACCTCCATTATTTGTTAGACCATATAGACTACCTGAAAGTCAAAAACAGGAAATTCATAAACAGGTTAATGAAATGTTAGAAGATAGTATTATTCGCCCAAGTTCAAGTCCATGGAACTCGCCACTTTTACTTGTTCCAAAGAAGGCAGATTCCGAAGGTTACAAACGTTGGAGAGTTGTAGTCGATTTTCGAAAATTAAACGACTTAACAGTCGGTGACGCATACCCTTTGCCCAATATTACTGACATACTTGACCAGTTGGGAAGAGCAAAATATTTCAGCACTCTGGATTTAGCCAAAGGTTTTCATCAGATTCCCGTTAAAGAATCTGACAAATGTAAAACTGCTTTCAGCACACCTTTTGGACACTACGAATATAACAGAATGCCATTTGGATTAAAAAACGCTCCAGCAACTTTTCAGAGGCTCATGAACAACGTACTAATGGGTTTACAAGGATTTTAATGTTTTGTCTACGTCGACGACATCGTTGTGTACGGTTATGACTTATCGGATCATAACAACAAATTAATTAAAATATTTGACCGATTGCGTCAACACAACCTTAAGCTACAACCTGACAAATGTAATTTTCTCAAACAAGAACTAACGTATTTAGGGCACATAATTTCTGAAAATGGTATAAAACCAGATCCCGAAAAAATTAAAGTAGTTAAAACTTATCCAACTCCAAAGAATGTGAAAGGAATAAAATCATTTTTAGGATTCGCTGGATATTATAGAAGATTTATTGAAAATTTCTCCAGTACAGCAAAACCATTAACTAAACTACTTAAAAAAGATACCAAATTCAATTGGGACGCATTCTGCGATGAAGCATTTTCAAAATTAAAAGAAAAACTAATTAACCCTCCAATATTAGCATATCCAAACTTTGATGAAGAATTCATAGTAACGACAGATGCGAGTGATGCAGGACTTGGCGCAGTTTTATCTCAAGGTATAATTGGAAAAGACAAGCCAATATGTTTTGCAAGTAGAACATTGAACGATGCAGAGACACGCTATAGCACCACGGAAAAAGAATTGCTTGCAATTGTCTTCGCTGTAAAACAATTCCGACCTTATATTTACGGTAAAAAGTTCACAATCTACACTGACCACAAACCACTCGAATGGCTGATGAAGTTAAAAGACCCAATGTCAAGATTAGCTAGATGGCGAATTCTATTATCAGAATATGAATATACGATCAAATATAAAGCAGGGAAAAGTAATACAAATGCTGACGCACTCAGTCGAATCACTGAAGATGAAAAACTTACAGAAATAGTAAACAAAGTTTTAGTTATGACACGCCAAATGACAAATAAAAAGGAGCAAAATGAAAACGTACATACAAAAATTGAAGAACCCAAAAATACAAGGAACGAGGCAATCTCTAAAATAATAGAAACTCAAGATTCAATATATTTCAATAAAAAATCTGCATTAAAAATATTAATATTACCTCTAACAGAATCTTTAGAAGAAAAATTCATAATAAAATCAATTCCACAATTTATAAAACATTTAATAGGCGAAATAGAGTTATACTCATATAATAACGTAAATTTGCATATGACGACATTACCCATCCCTTTTAAAACGTTAAAAGATCAAGAATTAGCAAAGAAAACGCTAAACAAAATAAAAAGCGAAAATCAAAATCATGATTCTATAGCCATATCAATTCCAAACATTAACTCACAGTTCAAAGAAAATTTTAAAACAATGCTTAAAGAAATATTTTACGACAAAAGAATTAATTTGCATATCAACAAAAGAACAATTTTGGAAAACATTAATGAAATAGCAACAATTTTACGAGAATATCATGAATCACCGCTTGGAGGACATCAAGGAGTAAATAGAACGCTAAAAAGATTAAAAGCAAATTACTACTGGCCAACAATGAAAATTGATGTACAAAATTACATAAGAAAATGTGAATCATGCCAGAAAAATAAACTAAATAAATCTCCAAAAGTGCCAATGAAAATAACATCGACGAGCTCTTCACCATTTGAAAGAGTGGCTTTAGACATAGTAGGTCCACTTCCAGTGACTTACAAAAGTAATAAATACATCTTAACTTTTCAAGATGATTTAACCAAATTTACTGAAGCTATACCTTTAGAGAATGCAGAGGCAACCACAGTTGCAAGAGCTTTTGTAGAACAAATACTCTGTCGATTTGGATTTCCAGATTCACTATTAACTGATCAAGGTACTAATTTTCTTAGCGATTTATTTAAAGAAGTCTGTAAACTATTAAAAATTAAAAAATTACAAACAACTCCATATCATCCACAAACAAATGGAGCAATTGAAAGAAGCCATCGCACACTTGCGGAATATCTTCGACATTATGTCAATAATGACCCTCTCACTTGGGACGATTGGATCCCTTATGCAATATTTGTTTTCAACAACACGCCTCACAGTAGCACCAATTACAGCCCTCATGAATTACTCTATGGATACCCTGCAAAAATTCCATCCACTTTACAAAAAGACCCATCATTAAACTATAACTACGAAAATTATGCAAATGAGCTAAAGGCACGACTTTAACACGGATTTAAAATTGCAGGCCAAACTTTGAAATATAAAAAGGAAAAATCAAAAGAACAGTATTTCAAGGTTCCAAACCAAAAACATTTAACGTTGGAGAAAAGGTTTTGATTAGAAACCAGACCAGAAAAAATAAATTTTCATCTCTTTGGGAAGGTCCATTTGAAGTTATTAAGATTATTTCACCCGAAAATACTGCTATAAAAATTCGCAATAAAATTAAAGTAATACACAATAACAACCTGAAATTATTCTCCGATTAAAATACAACATTTGGTTAACATTACAATATTACATAAAACACATTCATAAAAACACCATAACCCAGCTTTAAATCAGAGCTACACATTTTGTTGTAATTTTTACAACCCTAGGGAAAACATATTATTTTACTTCATTCTTTTGAAAAAAGGCAGTCTTTAGTTTTCTTCATGAACCAAAACTTTTCAATTTCTCTCGAATTTTATCTGATACATACGAAAAAAAAAGAAGAAATATTCCGCTTGTAAGTTGAAAAAATTAAAAAAAAAAACATTAAATTAAATATTTGTTTGTACAAAACGCAAAAACTAAAAAAAAAATATATTCTGCTTGAAACAAATAAAAATTTTGAAATTAACAAATTGAAATTAGGAGGCAATAACGCAAAAAGTTTCAAACTATATACATAAAAAAAAAAATATTTTTTTAAAAATGTAAAAGTAAATAAATACGTCCGTATATAAGAAAAATATAAATGTACATAGGACACAAATACATATTTTGAAACACATACTTAGATGTTACAAATAAATTTGTTCTTCTAAATTTTAATTTTCATATAATATTCAAAATAATATCAATAATATCAAAAACAAAAACAAAAAACATAATGTATAAAATATTTTTACTTACCTACCTTATAAGATTACAAAAAAAAAAAAAAAACAAAAACAATATATATAAGGAGATTAATAACTATTAGACAAAAAATTTTTAACAACAAATATTAGAAATCAGTCACATGATTATACATGTATAATAAGATAAATTTAACTTCATATATACTTCTTAACTTGTATGAAATTCTTAAAACGTATTTGTATATAAAAATTATAAAAAATTATTCGTTATTATAAAAATTCATGTAATCCTCATTTCTGCTCACTGATCGGTGGTATCGCGACAGAAAATTTTTCAACCTCTTCAAGGAGAAAAATTTTCTTTTATAAGGGGGGAGGGATGTTGTATCCCACAACATTACATGTACACTTTGTACACCCGACCTCACACCAATTCCAAAGAACCAACACAATAAATACTGTTACCAGATGTCGATATCAAAAATGCAGCGATCTGCATTTCGACACAAATAATAAACAAAAAATACAATACTACGAACGACAACAACCCAATTTGAGTACAGCGACTCAAATTGCCGGCGTTCAAGAAAATAAAAACATACTGACCTAATTTAAGCGCATATGCTTAAATTACCAAAATAAACAAAACCAATGCTTTGTTTTTATTGTCAAGTGGTTCCGACTTAAACATCGGCGACAACAAAAACAAAGCAAGTGACTGTTTGGGTGCATCGGCATTGGCTTGCATGGTCAGCAAAGGCCGTTCATTAACCTACCCTAGTTACTGCGCTGCTTGCAAGGTGCATTGCCTGCAACTGCGTAACATGCAAAGTGTACGTGATCGCGTATCACTAAGGGGAAGTAGAACTATATGTAAATCTACATAATGATTTACATTTCCTAGATATATGTAACTAATGTATTGATTTTGATTGGTTGGTATCTATTTGAATTTCCACTTATTGGAAATTATTGGAATAATTGGAATAAGGAAACGCCCTCGAAAACTGAGGACTTTCCTTTATAAACCACCGACCGGCGTAGAAACGATCGAAGAAAGAAAGATAGTTTCAAACCTACAATATCTAAACTGGTCGCAGCCTCGCCTAGACAGCGGGCCTTTTAGATTAAAATAATAAAATTATAAATCCAACTCTGGTCGCAGCCTCGCATAGACAGCGGGCCATTGTTGCAATAAACTGAATAAAATAAAACTAATAAACTAAAAACAAACAAACGTCTTCTTCTTTCCGTCCATGGGTCTCTCTTCTCCTTGTGAAAGCACGGAGACCATAGGACGTTAAATATAACAGTATTGATAAGGATAGACTGCCACGAACTATGCCTGAGTTGCTCCGAGACCGCGCCCTAATCTGGTGGCGCAACCAAGACGCGCAGTGGAACAGCTGGAAAACCTTTAAGGTAAGCTTTCTAACCTTTTTCCTGCCCACACGTTACTTTGAACGACTTGAAGATCAAATTCGAGGCCGAGTGCAGCAGCATAATGAAAGATTTAAGGACTACTGCCTCGATATTCTAGATATGATGCGCCACGCAAACTTTACAGAGGCGCAGAAGCTATAACGACTATTCAGAAATAGTCACCTCGACTACCAGCTTTACATACGAACGAAAGACTTCGATACGTTAGATGAGCTCATCTCGATGGCTGAAGATTTCGAGAGCATCAGAGGAGAGAGCGAGACTCCGAGACGAATACCCAATCAACGACAAATCGAGGAGAATCGGATGCTCACACAATCCGGAGAAGATAGAGTCAACCTAAACACAGCCTGCCGACGGTGCGGCCAGGACGGCCACGACAGGATGACTTGCGCTAATGCTCGAGTAACGTTTTGCTGGCGATGTGGGTGACGTGGTAAGACCACCTATCAATGCTGCGTACCACATCCGGGAAACGCGCCAGGATCCGTTTAGGCAAGAGGCGAGGACGGAATCCAATCATGCGCGCCTCGAACACCCGCGCCTCGAAACTTAAACTACGACAACCAACATATCTTTACCACCATCAACAATAGAGAATTTCAAGTTACAGCCACCGTCGACACTGGAGCCACACGCAGCTTCATTAACGAGATTTTATCCAGAAAATTAAGCTCAGCAGGAGAGAGACGAACCACGAAGATCAACGTGCGAATGGCAGACGGATCACTAAAAAGGGTCACAGAAACATTTACCACCGAGGTACGGATGGGTTCATGTCAATGCACCGTGACATTTTTGATCTTGCCAGATTTAGCTGATGACCCCCTATTAGGACTGGATTTCCTCATAAAAGTTGGAGCAAGCCTGAGCTTCGGTGGACATACACTGCAACTAGACGCAAATGATCAGACGCGAGTAATATCCCCGGCCTGTACATCCTTGCGCACCGAAGCAGAAATGACTAATGAAGAGGTGGACAAATTTCTCCAGGACGAGCTAAAACAATTCGAGACACTTCAAGGACCTGCCAACATCACCAAGCACAAAATTGTTATGCTTGACGACCGGCCCCTCAAACAACGCTACTTTCCGAGGAACCCGGCGATGCAGGACATCATCAACAAGGAAGTCGACGAACTCATTGCTAAAGGCTGCATAGAACCCTCACATAGTCCGCATAGTGCTCCGATCGTACTGGTGAGAAAGAAAACTGGTACGTGGAGACATTGCGTCGACTACCGGCAGCTGAACGCAAAATCAGCCTGGACCTAAAGAATGGCTACTGGCAGTTCTCCATGGACGACTCCAGCAAGCAATATACGGCCTTTACGGTGCCTGGACGAGGGCTCTACCAATGGCGAGTTATGCCCTTTGGCCTTCATTCTGCACCAGCCACTTTTCAACGAGCGTTAGATAAGGTAATTGGACCAGAGTTAGAGCCGTTTGCGTTCGCCTATTTGGACGACATCATCGTGACAGGTAGCTCGAAGGAGGAGCACCTGAAGAATCTGAAAGAGGTCTTCCGAGACAAACCTGAAGAATCTGAATTTTTCCGATCCGAGACAAAATACCTGGGACACGTGGTCAGCGAGAACGGTATCCATACGGATCCGGATAAAATAGCCGCGATCAAAATGTTAACACCACCCACGAGTCTCAAAGAGTTGCGACGATACTTAGGCGTAGCCTCCTGGTATCGGCGCTTCGTACCCAACTTTGCCACTATAATACATCCTATGACCCTACTGCTGAAAAAGGGTAAACACTGGCGATGGGGACCAGAGCAACAACAGGCCTTCGAAGTTCTAAAGGAGAAACTCACGGAAGCACCAGTTCTGGCCTGCCCTGACTTCAACAAAACTTTCGTGTTGCAGACCGATGCCAGTGACTACGGCTTAGGAGCCGTGCTGACCCAGAATGTCGATGGTGTAGAGCGTGTGATAGCCTACGCCAGTCGACACTTGATTCAAGCAGAGAAGAACTATAGCCCCACTGAAAAGGAGTGCCTGGCTATAATCTGGGGCATCAGGAAAATGCGATGCTACCTGGAAGGTTACAAATTCACGGTAATTACAGACCACCTCTCTTTGAAATGGCTGAACTCCATTGAGAGTCCATCTGGACGCATAGCGCGATGGGCTCTAGACTTCGACATCCAGTACCGGAAGGGTAAGCTGAACGTGGTGGCGGACGCGTTATCACGACAACCCCTGGAGAACCTCTTTAAAACCTCCAAGGCAGCAGATACCCAACGATGCCCGTGGCTGGAAAGAAGAAAAGTATAAGTCAAAGAAAATCCAGAAAAATTTGCAGACTATGTGGAAGAAGACGGCCACTTATACCGACACATCCCCAACCAGATCGGCAACGAGGACGCAGCTCCCTGGAAGCTTTGTGTCCCATCTTACTTACGTGACAGGGTCATGAAAGAGAATCATGACCAACCCAGCGCAGGCCACCTTGGTGTACGAAAGACCATCGCACGAGTAACCAGTCGTTATTACTGGCCTGGACTTTTCCGTGACATCAGCAAATATGTGAGGCGTTGTGATGTATGTCAAGGATATAAAGTGAGTCAACAATCACCAGCTGGAAAGATGCTATCACGTATTGCAGACGAACCATGGTCAGTCGTCTGCGCCGATTTTGTTGGACCATTACCCAGATCTAAACACGGGAACACCATGATTCTGGTCTTTTTCGATAAATTTAGTAAGTGGACCGAGGCCATACCACTACGAAAAGCCACCAGCGAGAGTTTGCGCAAAAGCTTTCGAGAGCGCATTCTTGCTCGCTTTGGAGTTCCCAAAACCATCATTACCGACAACGGTTCTCAGTTTACTGGGCGTGTGTTCCGTAAATGTATGAAGAAATAGGCACCAAACAACAATTTACCGCGCCACATACGCCGCAGGAGAACCCCACTGAGCGAGTCAACAAAACGTTAAAGACGATGATCGCTCAGTTTAGCCAAGACCAACATCGAACCTGGGATGAGTGCCTGCCAGAACTCACCATGTTTAACTGGTGCACTGTTTGATGAATGCACGATGGGCACCGGCCAAGAAGTAAGAGCGCCGGCAGCTAAGGCGGAGCAGCTTAAGGAGATATTCAGAATTGTGCGTCACAAGCTCAGTCAAGCTACCCAAGACCAAGCGCGACATTATAATTTGCGTCGCCGTGATTGGAAGCCTGAGATTATGAAGATGGTTCTAGTGAAACAACACTCTCTCTCCAGCGCCATCAATAGTTTTGCAGCCAAGCTAGCTCCGAACTTCGAGGGCCCATATCGAATCGTCGGATACGCCTCACCAGTCATAGTTCAAGTGAAAAGAACAGGTGAGACTCGTATCCGTAAGGCCCACATCAGCGAACTAAAGAAGTACTATGACGAGAACAACATTGACCAAGACCACTGCGCAGCAGCATCTGCGAAAACAACTGCGAGGAGCGCAGCAGCACCTGCGAAAACAACTGCGAGGCGCGCAGCAGCATCTGCGAAAACAACTGCGAGGAGAGCAGCGGCACCTGCTGAAACAACTGCCCACTAGCAGCGGCATCTGCTGAAACAACTGCAGCTGCATCCTGCTGAAAAAACTGCCCTAGCAGCTGCATCCTGCTGAAACAACGGCATTAGCAGCTGTATCTGCTGAAACAATTACAAAACATTGACGCGACGGCGATTCTTACGACACCTACCAGATCATACCATTCTAACCATCAGCATTTAACCAACAAACCCCAGCAACAACACTTAAGCAGCACTACAGAGTGCAACCAACATTGACAACCATTAAAAATTTATAATTGTACATTTTCATATTAGTTCATGTGAACACCCCGAGTCCAACTTTATTTTTCAACAGGACTAATAAGTCACACCAACACCGCGATAACAATTAATTAACATGTATTTCTGTTCTCTAACCGGTACGATTGACAAACACAGGAAAATTCGTCAAACATGTCTGAAGAAGTGTGCATCGATCCTTACACCACTGCGTATGAATCAGGTGGCAGCACTACAATTCCGATCAGAACTGGAAACAATCAAGTGGCAACCAAGGAAAATTCAAACGTAACAGTCGATAAGTGCCAGCAACAAGTGCAGACGTATTGCAATAAGTGTAAAATTCAAGTGCCAAAGACTTCATTAGAGAAAGTGAAATAATTAAAGGAAAAATAAATATCAACTCAGTTAAAATGAACCGCATCCATGACGACAACAATAGGGATACAACGCCCGAAGTGAAATGCCGACGTTCTTTTGATGACGTCATAGCGAGACCGCTACCATCTTCAACGGCAGAGAAAACCGGAAAAGTCCATTCTTACACCAACACCTACATCAGCACACACGTGCAGCGAAGCGACCGCGAAGCCGGAGCCGTGGAAAATTGTTAACTATCCACCGGGTCCCGGCAGCATCGCGATTTATAGCAGCGACTATGAACGCATTGAGTACGGCCTGTTCCTCAACGACTCGCTGATTGATTTCTACCTCATCTGGTTGATCCGACAACAGTCTCCCGCTCTACAGGCTGACACACACGTCTTCAGTACGCATTTCTTCGAACAACTCATGCGACCTGGACCCCATGCGACAGCCGCCGAACGGTATGAGCGTGTCCGAAGATGGACCAAGCGAGTGAATTTGACGCACAAGACATTCATCATTGTGCCCGTCAACGAAACCCTACATTGGTTCCTCGCGATCATCTGCCTCAGTCGCTGCCCCAGTCCATCTCCACAGCGTGGCGTAATCTGGCTATTGGACTCTCTTGCTCGCCAATCTAGACGTCATGTAGCGCCCATAATACGTGACTACCTGCAGTGCGAATGGCAAAGTATGCACCCAACCACGACCACCATGATTTGGGACGCCGAATCATTGCCATGCCATGAAGTCGCCGTACCACAGCTGACAAATAGTAGCGATTGTGGAGCCTTCCTGCTACATTTCGTAGATAAATTTCTACAACAGCCGGAAATAGACCTTCGAGAGCCCAAGTTCAAGACATGGTTTACGCCCGAGGAGGCAACGTTCAAACGGAACGAAATTGCGGCATTGATCCAAAGCATGGTCGACGAACCAACCAAGAGCCGACTGCTTAAGCTCTATTTACCAGAGAAGAGAGCCAGTATCGTGTCGAACCCGCCCAGCCCGGCCGAACCAACAGCCACGGCCAGGAAAAGCAGGCAGACGTCGCGCCGGCTACAACAGGACAGCGTGTCCAGCAGCAGCTCCTCTGAGACCGATACCAGCGATTCTTCCAGCGGCAGCTCCGGTAGTAGCTCGAGTACGAGTGAATCTAGCCAGGAGAATCCACCACGATCAGAGCGTCCGGCTAGTATCATCATTGTGTCAAGCGACAGCCAATCCCACTCGCCACAGCGCGCCAACATCATCAGTATGCGTAGGCGCCCCAGCGCAACCACCAAACCCGACTCACAACAGCGCACCAGCATCATCAGCATGCCTAGGCGCCCCAGCGTCATTGTCAGACCGAACCGCGCCAGCATAATTGCTTATAAGCCGCGTGAACCCAACACGTCAGCATCACCTCATTACGCCAGCATCATTAACATGCCTGAGCAATCAAGTGAGAGTGAGTCAGACCCACGGGCCAGCATCATAAGGGTGCCACCGATCGTCGTAAGATCACCCATCAGCGCTAGCATCAGTAGCATGCTCACGCGCCCTAGCGTCATCTCGTCGCCACACCACGCCAGCATCATCACCATGCCAACGCGCAGTGTCACACCGACGACAATTCGTCTCATGAATCCAGTTCTGCCAGTGCAGGCTTCAAGCAGCGCCAGCGAAATGCTGACGCCAAGCCAAAAACCGACTGTTACACTCAGTCAAACCACCAGAGCCATATCGTCCAGTCACGATCGCCTACCGCAAGCGACCAGTCACAGCAGCGTCAATCCTTCTACCGCGCCAATACAATTTGGGACCCAGAGGGCAGGCAAACACGCCAACATCGCCAGATCGCCAACATGCGATAGCGATATCACCACACCGAAACGCGCCCACCGCAGGGCAGGCAAACGCACCAGCTTCGCCATATCACCAACTTGTGATAGCGACAGCATAGCGCCAAAACGCGCCAATCGAAATGCCTACACGTGCACCAAAGCCGCCATATCGCCACCATGTACAGCATTAGTTATAAGTTAGATATAGGTTACTAGGATAAGTTAACTAAAGATATAAGAATATATCTTTAAAATAATAAAGAACATTGAATTTAACATTTTAAATAATTGATTTTGTTTGTTGAGGGACCGACCCCTTAGGCAAATTGGTTACAACGTCAGAGTGTACTTATTACTCAAGAGAAACACTCAAGTAGGCTATAGTAGGCATTATTAATTGTACTCTTTCTTTTTGCATGTCTATACTTCCACTCACGCACACTACCACGGGAAAGAGCGAGGTACAGCTAGCGGAGTGAGCTAGAGTTAGCACAGAGGAGGAGAAAACATAAAACGTAACGACTAAACTAGTAAACATAGTGCAGACAGGACGCCTAACGAGTGCGAGGGAGAAAGCAACACCACACGTACAGCAACCACCATCACGTCACTTGCGGTATTATGGCGTGATTCTCGTATGTAACCATGGGCATAACGAGTGGAATACAATTCAACCGGTTTTCTAATGGAATGTGAAAGGGAATCGATGTCACTCATTCCAGTGGGGACGCCATTCGAGCCGAGCCTTAAAAAGACCCCACAACACTCAAATCATGGTCAGTCAGTCGTTGTTAATTCGGTCAGTCATTGTTAGTGAAGATTACTAGTCAATCATTGAACAGTCAGTCAGTGGACAGAAGTCAGTCCACAGTACATATAATAAAAGCAGACATCAAACAGAAAGTGAAGTTCGGCTTCACGTCAAGGAAGGAAGCGGAGTTAACTCCAACAGTCAACGACGCGCAGAAGGATAGCGCATCTGCCAACAGAACAGCAGCGGACGGCAACAGGTCAGCACCGCAAACAGCCGCTGTGATTGACAAAGCGTCCATTCGATTCTCAGCAGCATCGCAACAACTCTGCAGTCGACGTGAACGTGGAGCAGCGACGGTACCAGTAACGTACAAGACTTTGGATTCAAGTAAGTTCGGTGGTACGCCGATTTAAGTGAATAACTAATTAAATAAATCAAATTCAAATAAAAATAATAAAATATAAGTTTATTTAAGACTTACTCTCAATTTCAAACTTCCTATTCGGTGAAGATAACCTGTGGTTTATACCCAGATATCGTCACCAACCCACCGCTCAACGCAGATCCCATTCTATTCGAGAACAAGCTATAATACATGCGTGGTCTTTACCCCGTATTACGCTCGTTCGGAAAACCTTCTTAAACAAATAAAATATAAATATATAAAACTTCGCATTGGTTTCATCCTGTCCATCTTCGCTGCCGATAACTTGTGCGGTTCACATCCCGTTATTCGGACAGCATTATAACATTCAGCAAATGAATATTCGAATAATATAAATTAGACAATAATAATAGTAGTTTATACCAATCCTGTCCATCTTCGCTGCCGATAACTTGTGAGGTTCACACCCCGTTATTCGGACAGCATAATAACATAAATAAGACGAATCATTGAATAATATAAAGTTTATTAATCCTCTCCTGTCCCGCTTCGCTGCCAGAAACCTGTGAGGTTTGCACCCCGTTACCTGGTCAGCCCCTTAATATTTATAAAATGAATTCTTAAATAATATAACAGAAAGGATAATTACTATTTCCCCAACCTACCCTCGCCTTGCTGCAAGTAACTTGTGAGGTTCACACCCCGTTGCTTGACAGCTGCGCCAATGCAATATAACATATAATCAAATCGATAATAGATATAATAAGATCATTTCCATAAACACCAGCTTCGGTCGCGGTAACTTGTGAGGTTTATACCCCGCTACCACGCCCCTCTCTAGCTAAACGCTCCACCTACCGTTGAGTTCGACAGCCGTACGTGCCAGGTTTACACCCCGTATTGCGTCGACTCCCATCCAAAGTAAGTTTAAATATTTACCAAAACTTATAATAAATGAACGAATAATCAATCAAGAAAACTATAACTTACAAATAAAGATAACTAAAATCAAATCTGCAAGTGAGGACGACCTGTGAGGTTTAAACCCCGTCGCCTCACCATAACCATAAAACCAAGACAATCATAAGATTAATAAGAATCAGTGCCACCGACGATCAGCGTACATCATCAAGCCATTCCCAGCAGCCGAGACGCAACGTGCCAGGATTTTGGTGATATAGTCATATTTTTATACCATCATTGTAACAAAGTCATTAGAATTTCCTTTATTAAACATACAGAGATATATACATACATAGAGAGATATATACATATATATATATATATTTGATTTAATATTATTGTAGTATATTAAGTAACCAAGAATTAATATTCCTTAAAGAAGAATAAAACTCATTATAACGACGATCGAAATATTTGCGTTTGTTTTAGTGTCCAAATACACAAATATTTGGAACGATCCTGGACAGCCGCTTTGTCTGTCCCAGCTATAGACCCCGGTAAACGGGGAGTCATTACAATGGCGCCCGGGCAGGGACACTAAAACAATTTCGATCGATCGTTATCACTTAGGAAACGCGCCATTGTCGTTGTAACCAATTCCTAAGGAGACCCTGACGATACTTAATATATATAACAATTATTACCAAATTTTACACTAATCGAAGTAACTTAAATTTTATTTTACCTCAAACGTTTCGGTAATTAAACGCATTTTAAAGCGTTATTTAGCATTCTTATTACAGGCAATTTCAGGCAAAGGTAGCAAAAGGTAAGAACATCTATCTGGTTTATTTCAGCCAATTTATTTAGGCTTTTAGAGTCAGTCAAAAGGTAACCTCAGAGGAGGCTTTGGTGATCGACTGGGGCCTAAGGCAAAAAGAAATAGATTCGGCTATTAGGACAACAGGAAGTCCTCGCGAATAGCAAGATTTTGCTAGTTCTTAGGTATTCATTTTCGTGCCTTGTTGTGAGCATTTGTAATTTAGCTCAAACATGGTGAAGACCACCTGGATTTATGCCCTACGTAAGGATGATCTCGTCTCATACGCCCAAGAATTCGGCTTTGAGGAGTCCGGCACGGTGGAAGAGTTGCGCAGGCGGTTTGTAACCTTCACCACCGACCCAGAGAACGAGATGAAGTGGGAACAGCGTCTACAAGAGCTTGAGGTTAAGCACGCAGATAAGAGACCTGTGTCACCACGTACTTTACTTATACCACCCGTACCTGAGATACAAGAATGTGAGGATCCACTACAAGGTTTCCAGGTACTAGACACTATTGCCAGACGTCATGACACCACGAGGTATGGTAGCGTCGTCGATCAGGTGCGGAGATGGTCCGTCCGATATGAAGGAGGCCATGACCCACTAGGGTTTATTGAGAGAGTCGAAGAGCTGGCCAGCGTCTATTGTATTGATAAGGATAGACTGCCACGAACTATGCCTGAGTTGCTCCGAGACCGTGCCCTAATCTGGTGGCGCAACCAAGACGCGCAGTGGAACAGCTGGAAAACCTTTAAGGTAACCTTTCTAACCTTTTTCCTGCCCACACGTTACTTTGAACGACTTGAAGATCAAATTCGAGGCCGAGTGCAGCAGGATAATGAAAGATTTAAGGACTACTGCCTCGATATTCTAGATATGATGCGCCACGCAAACTTTACAGAGGCGCAGAAGCTAGAACGACTATTCAGAAATAGTCACCTCGACTACCAGCTTTACATACGAACGAAAGACTTCGATACGTTGGATGAGCTCATCTCGATGGCTGAAGATTTCGAGAGCATCAGAGGAGAGAGCGAGACTCCGACACGAATACCCAATCAACGACAAATCGAGGAGAATTGGATGCTCACACAATCCGGAGAAGATAGAGTCAACCTAAACACAGCCTGCCGACGGTGCGGCCAGGACGGCCACGACAGGATGACTTGCTCTAATGCTCGAGTAACGTTTTGCTGGCGATGTGGGTGACGTGGTAAGACCACCTATCAATGCTGCGTACCACATCCGGGAAACGCACCCGGATCCGTTCAGGCAAGAGGCGAGGACGGAATCCAATCATGCGCGCCTCGAACACCCGCGCCTCGAAACTTAAACTACGACAACCAACATATCTTTACCACCATCAACAATAGAGAATTTCAAGTTACAGCCACCGTCGACACTGGAGCCACACGCAGCTTCATTAACGAGATTTTATCCAGAAAATTAAGCTCAGCAGGAGAGAGACGAACCACGAAGATCAACGTGCGAATGGCAGACGGATCACTAAAAAGGGTCACAGAAACATTAACCACCGAGGTACGGATGGGTTCATGTCAATGCACCGTGACATTTTTGATCTTGCCAGATTTAGCTGATGACCTCCTATTAGGACTGGATTTCCTCATAAAAGTTGGAGCAAGCCTGAGCTTCGGTGGACATACACTGCAACTAGACGCAAATGATCAGACGCGAGTAATATCCCCGGCCTGTACATCCTTGCGCACCGAAGCAGAAATGACTAATGAAGAGGTGGACAAATTTCTCCAGGACGAGCTAAAACAATTCGAGACACTTCAAGGACCTGCCAACATCACCAAGCACAAAATTGTTATGCTTGACGACCGGCCCCTCAAACAACGCTACTTTCCGAGGAACCCGGCGATGCAGGACATCATCAACAAGGAAGTCGACGAACTCATTGCTAAAGGCTGCATAGAACCCTCACATAGTCCGCATAGTGCTCCGATCGTACTGGTGAGAAAGAAAACTGGTACGTGGAGACATTGCGTCGACTACCGGCAGCTGAACGCAAAATCAGCCTGGACCTAAAGAATGGCTACTGGCAGTTCTCCATGGACGACTCCAGCAAGCAATATACGGCCTTTACGGTGCCTGGACGAGGGCTCTACCAATGGCGAGTTATGCCCTTTGGTCTTCATTCTGCACCAGCCACTTTTCAACGAGCGTTAGATAAGGTAATTGGACCAGAGTTAGAGCCGTTTGCGTTCGCCTATTTGGACGACATCATCGTGACAGGTAGCTCGAAGGAGGAGCACCTGAAGAATCTGAAAGAGGTCTTCCAGCGATTGAGAGCGGCTAACTTAAAGTTGAACGTCGAGAAGTGTGAATTTTCCGATCCGAGACAAAATACCTGGGACACGTGGTCAGCGAGAACGGTATCCATACGGATCCGGATAAAATAGCCGCGATCAAAATGTTAACACCACCCACGAGTCTCAAAGAGTTGCGACGATACTTAGGCGTAGCCTCCTGGTATCGGCGCTTCGTACCCAACTTTGCCACTATAATACATCCTATGACCCTACTGCTGAAAAAGGGTAAACACTGGCGATGGGGACCAGAGCAACAACAGGCCTTCGAAGTTCTAAAGGAGAAACTCACGGAAGCACCAGTTCTGGCCTGCCCTGACTTCAACAAAACTTTCGTGTTGCAGACCGATGCCAGTGACTACGGCTTAGGAGCCGTGCTGACCCAGAATGTCGATGGTGTAGAGCGTGTGATAGCCTACGCCAGTCGACACTTGATTCAAGCAGAGAAGAACTATAGCCCCACTGAAAAGGAGTGCCTGGCTATAATCTGGGGCATCAGGAAAATGCGATGCTACCTGGAAGGTTACAAATTCACGGTAATTACAGACCACCTCTCTTTGAAATGGCTGAACTCCATTGAGAGTCTATCTGGACGCATAGCGCGATGGGCTCTAGAGTTGCAGCAGTATAACTTCGACATCCAGTACCGGAAGGGTAAGCTGAACGTGGTGGCGGACGCGTTATCACGACAACCCCTGGAGAACCTCTTTAAAACCTCCAAGGCAGCAGATACCCAACGATGCCCGTGGCTGGAAAGAAGAAAAGTATAAGTCAAAGAAAATCCAGAAAAATTTGCAGACTATGTGGAAGAAGACGGCCACTTATACCGACACATCCCCAACCAGATCGGCAACGAGGACGCAGCTCCCTGGAAGCTTTGTGTCCCATCTTACTTACGTGACAGGGTCATGAAAGAGAATCATGACCAACCCAGCGCAGGCCACCTTGGTGTACGAAAGACCATCGCACGAGTAACCAGTCGTTATTACTGGCCTGGACTTTTCCGTGACATCAGCAAATATGTGAGGCGTTGTGATGTATGTCAACGATATAAAGTGAGTCAACAATCACCAGCTGGAAAGATGCTATCACGTATTAGCAAGCAGACGTATTATTATGCAATATTACGTATTGCAGACGAACATGGTCAGTCGTCTGCGCCGATTTTGTTGGACCATTACCCAGATCTAAACACGGGAACACCATGATTCTGGTCTTTTTCGATAAATTTAGTAAGTGGACCGAGGCCATACCACTACGAAAAGCCACCAGCGAGAGTTTGCGCAAAAGCTTTCGAGAGCGCATTCTTGCTCGCTTTGGAGTTCCCAAAACCATCATTACCGACAACGGTTCTCAGTTTACTGGGCGTGTGTTCCGTAAATGTATGAAGAAATAGGCACCAAACAACAATTTACCGCGCCACATACGCCGCAGGAGAACCCCACTGAGCGAGTCAACAAAACGTTAAAGACGATGATCGCTCAGTTTAGCCAAGACCAACATCGAACCTGGGATGAGTGCCTGCCAGAACTCACTTTGGCACTCAACACCAGCAAATCAGAAGTGACCGGTTACAGTCCTGCTTTCCTGGTACAGGGCCGTGAACCATGTTTAACTGGTGCACTGTTTGATGAATGCACGATGGGCACCGGCCAAGAAGTAAGAGCGCCGGCAGCCAAGGCGGAGCAGCTTAAGGAGATATTCAGAATTGTGCGTCACAAGCTCAGTCAAGCTACCCAAGACCAAGCGCGACATTATAATTTGCGTCGCCGTGATTGGAAGCCTGAGATTATGAAGATGGTTCTAGTGAAACAACACTCTCTCTCCAGCGCCATCAATAGTTTTGCAGCCAAGCTAGCTCCGAAGTTCGAGGGCCCATATCGAATCGTCGGATACGCCTCACCAGTCATAGTTCAAGTGAAAAGAACAGGTGAGACTCGTATCCGTAAGGCCCACATCAGCGAACTAAAGAAGTACTATGACGAGAACAACATTGACCAAGACCACTGCGCAGCAGCATCTGCGAAAACAACTGCGAGGAGCGCAGCAGCACCTGCGAAAACAACTGCGAGGCGCGCAGCAGCATCTGCGAAAACAACTGCGAGGAGAGCAGCGGCACCTGCTGAAACAACTGCCCACTAGCAGCGGCATCTGCTGAAACAACTGCAGCTGCATCCTGCTGAAAAAACTGCCCTAGCAGCTGCATCCTGCTGAAACAACGGCATTAGCAGCTGTATCTGCTGAAACAATTACAAAACATTGACGCGACGGCGATTCTTACGACACCTACCAGATCATACCATTCTAACCATCAGCATTTAACCAACAAACCCCAGCAACAACACTTAAGCAGCACTACAGAGTGCAACCAACATTGACAACCATTAAAAATTTATAATTTTACATTTTCATATTAGTTCATGTGAACACCCCGAGTCCAACTTTATTTTTCAACAGGACTAATAAGTCACACCAACACCGCGATAACAATTAATTAACATGTATTTCTGTTCTCTAACCGGTACGATTGACAAACACAGGAAAATTCGTCAAACATGTCTGAAGAAGTGTGCATCGACCCTTACACCACTGCGTATGAATCAGGTGGCAGCACTACAATTCCGATCAGAACTGGAAACAATCAAGTGGCAACCAAGGAAAATTCAAACGTAACAGTCGATAAGTGCCACGTAGTGCAGACGTATTGCAATAAGTGTAAAATTCAAGTGCCAAAGACCTCATTAGAGAAAGTGAAATAATTAAAGGAAAAATAAATATCAACTCAGTTAAAATGAACCGCATCCATGACGACAACAATAGGGATACAACGCCCGAAGTGAAATGCCGACGTTCTTTTGATGACGTCATAGCGAGACCGCTACCATCTTCAACGGCAGAGAAAACCGGTAAGTCCATTCTTACACCAACACCTACATCAGCACACACGTGCAGCGAAGCGACCGCGAAGCGACCGCGAAGCCGGAGCCGTGGAAAATTGTTAACTATCCACCGGGTCCCGGCAGCATCGCGATTTATAGCAGCGACTATGAACGCATTGAGTACGGCCTGTTCCTCAACGACTCGCTGATTGATTTCTACCTCACCTGGTTGATCCGACAACAGTCTCCCGCTCTACAGGCTGACACACACGTCTTCAGTACGCATTTCTTCGAACAACTCATGCGACCTGGACCCCATGCGACAGCCGCCGAACGGTATGAGCGTGTCCGAAGATGGACCAAGTGAGTGAATTTGACGCACAAGACATTCATCATTGTGCCCGTCAACGAAACCCTACATTGGTTCCTCGCGATCATCTGCCTCAGTCGCTGCCCCAGTCCATCTCCACAGCGTGGCGTAATCTGGCTATTGGACTCTCTTGCTCGCCAATCTAGACGTCATGTAGCGCCCATAATACGTGACTACCTGCAGTGCGAATGGCAAAGTATGCACCCAACCACGACCACCATGATTTGAGACGCCGAATCATTGCCATGCCATGAAGTCGCCGTACCACAGCTGACAAATAGTAGCGATTGTGGAGCCTTCCTGCTACATTTCGTAGATAAATTTCTACAACAGCCGGAAATAGACCTTCGAGAGCCCAAGTTCAAGACATGGTTTACGCCCGAGGAGGCAACGTTCAAACGGAACGAAATTGCGGCATTGATCCAAAGCATGGTCGACGAACCAACCAAGAGCCGACTGCTTAAGCTCTATTTACCAGAGAAGAGAGCCAGTATCGTGTCGAACCCGCCCAGCCCGGCCGAACCAACAGCCACGGCCAGGAAAAGCAGGCAGACGTCGCGCCGGCTACAACAGGACAGCGTGTCCAGCAGCAGCTCCTCTGAGACCGATACCAGCGATTCTTCCAGCGGCAGCTCCGGTAGTAGCTCGAGTACGAGTGAATCCAGCCAGGAGAATCCACCACGATCAGAGCGTCCGGCTAGTATCATCATTGTGTCAAGCGACAGCCAATCCCACTCGCCACAGCGCGCCAACATCATCAGTATGCGTAGGCGCCCCAGCGCAACCACCAAACCCGACTCACCATAGCGCGCCAGCATCATCAGCATGCCTAGGCGCCCCAGCGTCATTGTCAGACCGAACCGCGCCAGCATAATTGCTTATAAGCCGCGTGAACCGAACACGTCAGCATCACCTCATTACGCCAGCATCATTAACATGCCTGAGCAATCAAGTGAGAGTGAGTCAGACCCACGGGCCAGCATCATAAGGGTGCCACCGATCGTCGTAAGATCACCCATCAGCGCTAGCATCAGTAGCATGCTCACGCGCCCTAGCGTCATCTCGTCGCCACACCACGCCAGCATCATCACCATGCCAACGCGCAGTGTCACACCGACGACAATTCGTCTCACGAATCCAGTTCTGCCAGCGCAGGCTTCAAACAGCGCCAGCGAAATGCTGACGCCAAGCCAAAAACCGACTGTTACACTCAGTCAAACCACCAGAGCCATATCGTCCAGTCACGATCGCCTACCGCAAGCGACCAGTCACAGCAGCGTCAATCCTTCTACCGCGCCAATACAATTTGGGACCCAGAGGGCAGGCAAACACGCCAACATCGCCAGATCGCCAACATGCGATAGCGATATCACCACACCGAAACGCGCCCACCGCAGGGCAGGCATACGCACCAGCTTCGCCATATCACCAACTTGTGATAGCGACAGCATAGCGCCAAAACGCGCCAATCGAAATGCCTACACGTGCACCAAAGCCGCCATATCGCCACCATGCGATAGCGACACTCGCGCACCAGAAAGCGCCATAAGCAGAACATCACCACGTCACGACCTCTCCTACCACGAGCCGCAGGTTAAGCATGTCGCTACACCACCTTGGCCCGGCAACTGCAACGAAGAGGAGGTCATAGAGATAGGTGAGCTCGTCCCATCGCAACCGCCAGTGATACACGGGGAACACGAGGGCTACCTGATCCTTGACACTTCAAGTCCCGCAGTCGCCACGCCACCGCAACTCACCGAAACGCCCAATACCGCCTACCACCAGCTACGCCGATTCATCGACGACCGGTTGGAACATTGGCGACCGGGCCAACGAATCCGCTCGGCTATCACTATCGGAGAGCGCCGTTACAAAATCGTTATCGACAGGCACGGAACCGAATACGTTTCTGAACGCCCCGCGGAGTAAGGGGAAGATGTAAGGACTAAAATTATTTCATAATTTTGCCCCACATGTTTTATCTTTTTTTCCTTACAGCCGTCGTCGATACCAGCCAGCATCGCCAAACGACCTTGTGCTACCGGTGCTGGCCACCCGTACATCTTAAATGTACAGCATTAGTTATAAGTTAGATTTAGGTTACTAGGATAAGTTAACTAAAGATATAAGAATATATCTTTAAAATAATAAAGAACATTGAAGTTAACATTTTAAATAATTGATTTTGTTTGTTGAGGGACCGACCCCTTAGGCAAATTGGTTACAACGTCAGAGTGTACTTATTACTCAAGAGAAACACTCAAGTAGGCTATAGTAGGCATTATTAATTGTACTCTTTCTTTTTGCATGTCTATACTTCCACTCACGCACACTACCACGGGAAAGAGCGAGGTACAGCTAGAGGAGTGAGCTAGAGTTAGCACAGAGGAGGAGAAAACATAAAACGTAACGAATAAACTAGTAAACATAGTGCAGACTAGATCGCCTAACGAGTGCGAGGGAGAAAGCAACACCACACGTACAGCAACCACCATCACGTCACTTGCGGTATTATGGCGTGATTCTCGTATGTAACCATGGGCATAACGAGTGGAATACAATTCAACCGGTTTTCTAATGGAATGTGAAAGGGAATCGATGTCACTCATTCCAGTGGGGACGCCATTCGAGCCGAGCCTTAAAAAGACCCACAACACTCAAATCATGGTCAGTCAGTCGTTGTTAATTCGGTCAGTCATTGTTAGTGAAGATTACTAGTCAATCATTGAACAGTCAGTCAGTGGACAGAAGTCAGTCCACAGTACATATAATAAAAGCAGACATCAAACAGAAAGTGAAGTTCGGCTTCACGTCAAGGAAGGAAGCGGAGTTAACGCCAACAGTCAACGACGCGCAGAAGGATAGCGCATCTGCCAACAGAACAGCAGCGGACGGCAACAGGTCAGCACCGCAAACAGCCGGTGTGATTGACGAAGCGTCCATTCGATTCTCAGCAGCAACGCAACAACTCTGCAGTCGACGTGAACGTGGAGCAGCGACGGTACCAGTAACGTACAAGACTTTGGATTCAAGTAAGTTCGGTGGTACGCCGATTTAAGTGAATAACTAATTAAATTAATCAAATTCAAATAAAAATAATAAAATATAAGTTTATTTAAGACTTACTCTCAATTTCAAACTTCCTATTCGGTGAAGATAACCTGTGGTTTATACCCAGATATCGTCACCAACCCACCGCTCAACGCAGATCCCATTCTATTCGAGAACAAGCTATAATACATGCGTGGTCTTTACCCCGTATTACGCTCGTTCGGAAAACCTTCTTAAACAAATAAAATATAAATATATAAAACTTCGCATTGGTTTCATCCTGTCCATCTTCGCTGCCGATAACTTGTGCGGTTCACACCCCGTTATTCGGACAGCATTATAACATTCAGCAAATGAATATTCGAATAATATAAATTAGACAATAATAATAGTAGTTTATACCAATCCTGTCCATCTTCGCTGCCGATAACTTGTGAGGTTCACACCCCGTTATTCGGACAGCATAATAACATAAATAAGACGAATCATTGAATAATATAAAGTTTATTAATCCTCTCCTGTCCCACTTCGCTGCCAGAAACCTGTGAGGTTTGCACCCCGTTACCTGGTCAGCCCCTTAATATTTATAAAATGAATTCTTAAATAATATAACAGAAAGGATAATTACTATTTCCCCAACCTACCCTCGCCTTGCTGCAAGTAACTTGTGAGGTTCACACCCCGTTGCTTGACAGCTGCGCCAATGCAATATAACATATAATCAAATCGATAATAGATATAATAAGATCATTTCCATAAACACCAGCTTCGGTCGCGGTAACTTGTGAGGTTTATACCCCGCTACCACGCCCCTCTCTAGCTAAACGCTCCACCTACCGTTGAGTTCGACAGCCGTACGTGCCAGGTTTACACCCCGTATTGCGTCGACTCCCATCCAAAGTAAGTTTAAATATTTACCAAAACTTATAATAAATTAACGAATAATCAATCAAGAAAACTATAACTTACAAATAAAGATAACTAAAATCAAATCTGCAAGTGAGGACGACCTGTGAGGTTTAAACCCCGTCGCCTCACCATAACCATGAAACCAAGACAATCATAAGATTAATAAGAATCAGTACCACCGACGATCAGCGTACATCATCAAGCCATTCCCAGCAGCCGAGACGCAACGTGCCAGGATTTTGGTGATATAGTCATATTTTTATAACATCATTGTAACAAAGTCATTAGAATTTCCTTTTATTAAACATATATATATATATACATATATAAATATATATTTGATTTAATATTATTGAAATATATTAAGTAACCAAGAATTAATATTCCTTACATGTATTCCTGTGTCCCCAAATACATTTTTGTACCATGACTTTAAAAATATAAATCGTAGTGCTCTTTTCCAAGATCTATTCTCAGTTCAATGGAATGAAGTTTGGAATAGTGAAACTGTTGATCAAAAATTATTTGTTTTTTCAAAGATAATTAATAGACTGTTTACCAATTATGTCCCTCTTCGTAGTGTTACAGTAAAGAATGCCTCCTGCCCTTGGTTCAATAGCAGAGTTCAAAACGCCATAAACAAGCGTAATAAATTGCATGGTCTGTGGAAAAAATACCCCACAGCTGAAAAATGGGAAAGCTATAGATTAGCTAGAAATGAGTCAATACGTATTTTAAGACACTCAAAAAAATTGTATTTTTTCTCCAAACTTAAAACATCTCTTCCTTCAAAAGTTTTGTGGAATAATATCAAAAATCTTGGTGTTTGTAGCAATACAAAATCTGAATGTTTTATCGATCCTGATCTGCTTAATAACTTTTTCTTGTCCAGTACGCTGAACTCTGTAAACATAAATTTTACACCTCCAACACAATATGTTGAACAAACGTTTGAGTTTTCTGCAGTTAATGAAAGCGAGGTAGGCAAATGCGTTCAAAAAATTAGATCAAATGCTTTCGGAGCAGATGGAATTAATATTAAATTTTTAAAATAAATACTACCATTTATTCTCAGTCCACTGACACATATTATTAACCACTGTTTCACAACATCCTGCTTTCCAAGCTCTTGGAAAACTGCCATTGTTCTTCCTGTTCCTAAGAAAACAGCGGCAAATGAGCCTAATGATTTTAGGCCAATTAGCATTTTATCGTCCTTATCTAAAATTTGTGAATCTTTAATGGCATATCAAATATCAAACTACATATCGCAATATAAACTATTATCTCCACACCAGTCAGGCTTCCGCGCTGGACATAGTTGCTCAACTGCTATGATTAAGGTTATGGATGATATTAGGTACTCATATGATAATGGATCACTAACACTTCTATGTTTACTCGATTTCTCAAAAGCGTTTGATACAGTTAATCACGCTTTACTATGTTATAAGCTTAAATATATGTATGGCTTCTGTGACAGCGCTGTGGCCCTTCTGGAAAACTATCTTTCCTGTAGGGTACAGAAAGTTAAGGTTGGTAAACATTTTTCGAATTTTTCGTATGTTTGCAGTGGGGTCCCGCAGGGATCGGTACTAGGTCCTCTTTTATTTTCTATTTTTACTAATGATATTTTCAGCGTGTGCAAGAATTCATCCATGCATGCTTATGCTGATGATATTCAGATATATCTCTCCCGTAGAGCTGGTCTCATGGAAGACCTGGTATGCAGACTTAATGAGGATCTAGAGAGTATAGGTCAATGGGCTCTTAGTAATGGCCTTCAACTTAATACATCAAAGTCCTTTGTGCTACCCATCAGTAAAGATAATGTTTTCTTTGAGGATATACCTGATCTAATTTTAAAAGAACAAAAGCTTACTCTGGTTAGCAAAATTAAAAATCTTGGTTTTCAAGTTAACTCTACACTTAGCTGCAGTGACCACATTAACAGCGTGGTTCGAAAAATATACTATATTCTACGTAACCTAAGAGTTTCAGCTGAATTTACCCCTGTTGAATTAAAGCGTAAACTTGTTATTCAACTTATACTACCTATAATAACTTATGCAGAATGTGTTTATAGCAATTTGGACTCGCGATCCAGATTAAAACTTAGCTTAGTATTTAACCAGGTAACACGATATGTATTTGGGCTGCGAAAATTTGATCATATTTCTCAGTTTAAAAAAAGTATTCTTGGAATTGATATTATTAACTTTCTTAATGCTAGGAATTGTATCTTTCTCTATAAAATAATAATGTTTGAAATGCCTCCTTATTTGTTTGAAAAACTTCAATTTGGTCACTCAACGAGGAGTTACATGCTGACTCCACCAAGTTTTAACTACCTCAATTCCACAAGGTTATTTTTTATTAATGCCACTCGTCTGTGGAATTCTTTACCGAGTCATGTAAGAGCTTTAAGAGATATAACAAGATTCAGACGTGCCGTATTTCAGCATTTTGCTTCTATTTAAGTGTTTCTAGCCAGTTTTCTTAAAATCGATGCTTACCTTCTTCTTCATTTCTTTTCTTTTCAATTCTGTCATACTCTACTTCGATTTCTTCTATTTCTGCTTAATATTAAGATTTAAATTGTTACAAGTATAGTTAAGGTTTAGGTTATGTTTATATTTTATTTTGTATAATCCAGAAGATTTTATCCCAACCTTGTACATTAAAAGAACGAAGTTCTTATCGTACTATAAATATAAATAAATAAGAAATAAAAATAAGAAAATAAAGAAGAATAAAACTCATTATAACGACGATCGAAATATTTGCGTTTGTTTTAGTGTCCAAATACACAAATATTTGGAACGATCCTGGACAGCCGCATTGTCTGTCCCAGCTATAGACCCCGGTAAACGGGGAGTCATTACAATGGCACCCGGGCAGGGACACTAAAACAATTTCGATCGATCGTTATCACTTAGGAAACGCGCCATTGTCGTTGTAACCAATTCCTAAGGAGACCCTGACGATACTTAATATATATAACAATTATTACCAAATTTTACACTAATCGAAGTAACTTAAATTTTATTTTACCTCAAACGTTTCGGTAATTAAACGCATTTTAAAGCGTTATTTAGCATTCTTATTGCAGGCAATTTCAGGCAAAGGTAGCAAAAGGTAAGAACATCTATCTGGTTTATTTCAGCCAATTTATTTAGGCTTTAAGAGTCAGTCAAAAGGTAACCTCAGAGGAGGCTTTGGTGATCGACTGGGGCCTAAGGCAAAAAGAAATAGATTCGGCTATTAGGACAACAGGAAGTCCTCGCGAATAGCAAGATTTTGCTAGTTCTTAGGTATTCATTTTCGTGCCTTGTTGTGAGCATTTGTAATTTAGCTCAAACATGGTGAAGACCACCTGGATTTATGCCCTACGTAAGGATGATCTCGTCTCATACGCCCAAGAATTCGGCTTTGAGGAGTCCGGCACGGTGGAAGAGTTGCGCAGGCGATTTGTAACCTTCACCACCGACCCAGAGAACGAGATGAAGTGGGAACAGCGTCTACAAGAGCTTGAGGTTAAGCACGCAGATAAGAGACCTGTGTCACCACGTACTTTACTTATACCACCGGTACCTGAGATACAAGAATGTGAGGATCCACTACAAGGTTTCCAGGTACCAGACACTATTGCCAGACGTCATGACACCACGAGGTATGGTAGCGTCGTCGATCAGGTGCGGAGATGGTCCGTCCGATATGAAGGAGGCCATGACCCACTAGGGTTTATTGAGAGAGTCGAAGAGCTGGCCAGCGTCTATTGTATTGATAAGGATAGACTGCCACGAACTATGCCTGAGTTGCTCCGAGACCGTGCCCTAATCTGGTGGCGCAACCAAGACGCGCAGTGGAACAGCTGGAAAACCTTTAAGGTAAGCTTTCTAACCTTTTTCCTGCCCACACGTTACTTTGAACGACTTGAAGATCAAATTCGAGGCCGAGTGCAGCAGCATAATGAAAGATTTAAGGACTACTGCCTCGATATTCTAGATAGGATGCGCCACGCAAACTTTACAGAGGCGCAGAAGCTAGAACGACTATTCAGAAATAGTCACCTCGACTACCAGCTTTACATACGAACGAAAGACTTCGATACGTTGGATGAGCTCATCTCGATGGCTGAAGATTTCGAGAGCATCAGAGGAGAGAGCGAGACTCCGATACGAATACCCAATCAACGACAAATCGAGGAGAATTGGATGCTCACACAATCCGGAGAAGATAGAGTCAACCTAAACACAGCCTGCCGACGGTGCGGCCAGGACGGCCACGACAGGATGACTTGCTCTAATGCTCAAGTAACGTTTTGCTGGCGATGTGGGTGACGTGGTAAGACCACCTATCAATGCTGCGTACCACATCCGGGAAACGCGCCAGGATCCGTTTAGGCAAGAGGCGAGGACGGAATCCAATCATGCGCGCCTCGAACACCCGCGCCTCGAAACTTAAACTACGACAACCAACATATCTTTACCACCATCAACAATAGAGAATTTCAAGTTACAGCCACCGTCGACACTGGAGCCACACGCAGTTTCATTAACGAGATTTTATCCAGAAAACTAAGCTCAGCAGGAGAGAGACGAACCACGAAGATCAACGTGCGAATGGCAGACGGATCACTAAAAAGGGTCACAGAAACATTAACCACCGAGGTACGGATGGGTTCATGTCAATGCACCGTGACATTTTTGATCTTGCCAGATTTAGCTGATGACCTCCTATTAGGACTGGATTTCCTCATAAAAGTTGGAGCAAGCCTGAGCTTCGGTGGACATACACTGCAACTAGACGCAAATGATCAGACGCGAGTAATATCCCCGGCATGTACATCCTTGCGCACCGAAGCAGAAATGACTAATGAAGAGGTGGACAAATTTCTCCAGGACGAGCTAAAACAATTCGAGACACTTCAAGGACCTGCCAACATCACCAAGCACAAAATTGTTATGCTTGACGACCGGCCCCTCAAACAACGCTACTTTCCGAGGAACCCGGCGATGCAGGACATCATCAACAAGGAAGTCGACGAACTCATTGCTAAAGGCTGCATAGAACCCTCACATAGTCCGCATAGTGCTCCAATCGTACTGGTGAGAAAGAAAACTGGTACGTGGAGACATTGCGTCGACTACCGGCAGCTGAACGCAAAATCAGCCTGGACCTAAAGAATGGCTACTGGCAGTTCTCCATGGACGACTCCAGCAAGCAATATACGGCCTTTACGGTGCCTGGACGAGGGCTCTACCAATGGCGAGTTATGCCCTTTGGTCTTCATTCTGCACCAGCCACTTTTCAACGAGCGTTAGATAAGGTAATTGGACCAGAGTTAGAGCCGTTTGCGTTCGCCTATTTGGACGACATCATCGTGACAGGTAGCTCGAAGGAGGAGCACCTGAAGAATCTGAAAGAGGTCTTCCAGCGATTGAGAGCGGCTAACTTAAAGTTGAACGTCGAGAAGTGTGAATTTTCCGATCCGAGACAAAATACCTGGGACACGTGGTCAGCGAGAACGGTATCCATACGGATCCGGATAAAATAGCCGCGATCAAAATGTTAACACCACCCACGAGTCTCAAAGAGTTGCGACGATACTTAGGCGTAGCCTCCTGGTATCGGCGCTTCGTACCCAACTTTGCCACTATAATACATCCTATGACCCTACTGCTGAAAAAGGGTAAACACTGGCGATGGGGACCAGAGCAACAACAGGCCTTCGAAGTTCTAAAGGAGAAACTCACGGAAGCACCAGTTCTGGCCTGCCCTGACTTCAACAAAACTTTCGTGTTGCAGACCGATGCCAGTGACTACGGCTTAGGAGCCGTGCTGACCCAGAATGTCGATGGTGTAGAGCGTGTGATAGCCTACGCCAGTCGACACTTGATTCAAGCAGAGAAGAACTATAGCCCCACTGAAAAGGAGTGCCTGGCTATAATCTGGGGCATCAGGAAAATGCGATGCTACCTGGAAGGTTACAAATTCACGGTAATTACAGACCACCTCTCTTTGAAATGGCTGAACTCCATTGAGAGTCTATCTGGACGCATAGCGCGATGGGCTCTAGAGTTGCAGCAGTATAACTTCGACATCCAGTACCGGAAGGGTAAGCTGAACGTGGTGGCGGACGCGTTATCACGACAACCCCTGGAGAACCTCTTTAAAACCTCCAAGGCAGCAGATACCCAACGATGCCCGTGGCTGGAAAGAAGAAAAGTATAAGTCAAAGAAAATCCAGAAAAATTTGCAGACTATGTGGAAGAAGACGGCCACTTATACCGACACATCCCCAACCAGATCGGCAACGAGGACGCAGCTCCCTGGAAGCTTTGTGTCCCATCTTACTTACGTGACAGGGTCATGAAAGAGAATCATGACCAACCCAGCGCAGGCCACCTTGGTGTACGAAAGACCATCGCACGAGTAACCAGTCGTTATTACTGGCCTGGACTTTTCCGTGACATCAGCAAATATGTGAGGCGTTGTGATGTATGTCAACGATATAAAGTGAGTCAACAATCACCAGCTGGAAAGATGCTATCACGTATTGCAGACGAACCATGGTCAGTCGTCTGCGCCGATTTTGTTGGACCATTACCCAGATCTAAACACGGGAACACCATGATTCTGGTCTTTTTCGATAAATTTAGTAAGTGGACCGAGGCCATACCACTACGAAAAGCCACCAGCGAGAGTTTGCGCAAAAGCTTTCGAGAGCGCATTCTTGCTCGCTTTGGAGTTCCCAAAACCATCATTACCGACAACGGTTCTCAGTTTACTGGGCGTGTGTTCCGTAAATGTATGAAGAAATAGGCACCAAACAACAATTTACCGCGCCACATACGCCGCAGGAGAACTCCACTGAGCGAGTCAACAAAACGTTAAAGACGATGATCGCTCAGTTTAGCCAAGACCAACATCGAACCTGGGATGAGTGCCTGCCAGAACTCACTTTGGCACTCAACACCAGCAAATCAGAAGTGACCGGTTACAGTCCTGCTTTCCTGGTACAGGGCCGTGAACCATGTTTAACTGGTGCACTGTTTGATGAATGCACGATGGGCACCGGCCAAGAAGTAAGAGCGCCGGCAGCCAAGGCGGAGCAGCTTAAGGAGATATTCAGAATTGTGCGTCACAAGCTCAGTCAAGCTACCCAAGACCAAGCGCGACATTATAATTTGCGTCGCCGTGATTGGAAGCCTGAGATTATGAAGATGGTTCTAGTGAAACAACACTCTCTCTCCAGCGCCATCAATAGTTTTGCAGCCAAGCTAGCTCCGAAGTTCGAGGGCCCATATCGAATCGTCGGATACGCCTCACCAGTCATAGTTCAAGTGAAAAGAACAGGTGAGACTCGTATCCGTAAGGCCCACATCAGCGAACTAAAGAAGTACTATGACGAGAACAACATTGACCAAGACCACTGCGCAGCAGCATCTGCGAAAACAACTGCGAGGAGCGCAGCAGCACCTGCGAAAACAACTGCGAGGCGCGCAGCAGCATCTGCGAAAACAACTGCGAGGAGAGCAGCAGCATCTGCGAAAACAACTGCGAGGAGAGCAGCGGCACCTGCTGAAACAACTGCCCACTAGCAGCGGCATCTGCTGAAACAACTGCAGCTGCATCCTGCTGAAAAAACTGACCTAGCAGCTGCATCCTGCTGAAACAACGGCATTAGCAGCTGTATCTGCTGAAACAATTACAAAACATTGACGCGACGGCGATTCTTACGACACCTACCAGATCATACCATTCTAACCATCAGCATTTAACCAACAAACCCCAGCAACAACACTTAAGCAGCACTACAGAGTGCAACCAACATTGACAACCATTAAAATTTTATAATTTTACATTTTCATATTAGTTCCTGTGAACACCCCGAGTCCAACTTTATTTTTCAACAGGACTAATAAGTCACACCAACACCGCGATAACAATTAATTAACATGTATTTCTGTTCTCTAACCGGTACGATTGACAAACACAGGAAAATTCGTCAAACATGTCTGAAGAAGTGTGCATCGACCCTTACACCACTGCGTATGAATCAGGTGGCAGCACTACAATTCCGATCAGAACTGGAAACAATCAAGTGGCAACCAAGGAAAATTCAAACGTAACAGTCGATAAGTGCCACGTAGTGCAGACGTATTGCAATAAGTGTAAAATTCAAGTGCCAAAGACCTCATTAGAGAAAGTGAAATAATTAAAGGAAAAATAAATATCAACTCAGTTAAAATGAACCGCAGCCATGACGACAACAATAGGGATACAACGCCCGAAGTGAAATGCCGACGTTCTTTTGATGACGTCATAGCGAGACCGCTACCATCTTCAACGGCAGAGAAAACCGGTAAGTCCATTCTTACACCAACACCTACATCAGCACACACGTGCAGCGAAGCGACCGCGAAGCGACCGCGAAGCCGGAGCCGTGGAAAATTGTTAACTATCCACCGGGTCCCGGCAGCATCGCGATTTATAGCAGCGACTATGAACGCATTGAGTACGGCCTGTTCCTCAACGACTCGCTGATTGATTTCTACCTCATCTGGTTGATCCGACAACAGTCTCCCGCTCTACAGGCTGACACACACGTCTTCAGTACGCATTTCTTCGAACAACTCATGCGACCTGGACCCCATGCGACAGCCGCCGAACGGTATGAGCGTGTCCGAAGATGGACCAAGTGAGTGAATTTGACGCACAAGACATTCATCATTGTGCCCGTCAACGAAACCCTACATTGGTTCCTCGCGATCATCTGCCTCAGTCGCTGCCCCAGTCCATCTCCACAGCGTGGCGTAATCTGGCTATTGGACTCTCTTGCTCGCCAATCTAGACGTCATGTAGCGCCCATAATACGTGACTACCTGCAGTGCGAATGGCAAAGTATGCACCCAACCACGACCACCATGATTTGGGACGCCGAATCATTGCCATGCCATGAAGTCGCCGTACCACAGCTGACAAATAGTAGCGATTGTGGAGCCTTCCTGCTACATTTCGTAGATAAATTTCTACAACAGCCGGAAATAGACCTTCGAGAGCCCAAGTTCAAGACATGGTTTACGCCCGAGGAGGCAACGATCAAACGGAACGAAATTGCGGCATTGATCCAAAGCATGGTCGACGAACCAAACAAGAGCCGACTGCTTAAGCTCTATTTACCAGAGAAGAGAGCCAGTATCGTGTCGAACCCGCCCAGCCCGGCCGAACCAACAGCCACGGCCAGGAAAAGCAGGCAGACGTCGCGCCGGCTACAACAGGACAGCGTGTCCAGCAGCAGCTCCTCTGAGACCGATACCAGCGATTCTTCCAGCGGCAGCTCCGGTAGTAGCTCGAGTACGAGTGAATCCAGCCAGGAGAATCCACCACGATCAGAGCGTCCGGCTAGTATCATCATTGTGTCAAGCGACAGCCAATCCCACTCGCCACAGCGCGCCAACATCATCAGTATGCGTAGGCGCCCCAGCGCAACCACCAAACCCGACTCACCACAGCGCGCCAGCATCATCAGCATGCCTAGGCGCCCCAGCGTCATTGTCAGACCGAACCGCGCCAGCATAATTGCTTATAAGCCGCGTGAACCCAACACGTCAGCATCACCTCATTACGCCAGCATCATTAACATGCCTGAGCAATCAAGTGAGAGTGAGTCAGACCCACGGGCCAGCATCATAAGGGTGCCACCGATCGTCGTAAGATCACCCATCAGCGCTAGCATCAGTAGCATGCTCACGCGCCCTAGCGTCATCTCGTCGCCACACCACGCCAGCATCATCACCATGCCAACGCGCAGTGTCACACCGACGACAATTCGTCTCACGAATCCAGTTCTGCCAGCGCAGGCTTCAAACAGCGCCAGCGAAATGCTGACGCCAAGCCAAAAACCGACTGTTACACTCAGTCAAACCACCAGAGCCATATCGTCCAGTCACGATCGCCTACCGCAAGCGACCAGTCACAGCAGCGTCAATCCTTCTACCGCGCCAATACAATTTGGGACCCAGAGGGCAGGCAAACACGCCAACATCGCCAGATCGCCAACATGCGATAGCGATATCACCACACCGAAACGCGCCCACCGCAGGGCAGGCATACGCACCAGCTTCGCCATATCACCAACTTGTGATAGCGACAGCATAGCGCCAAAACGCGCCAATCGAAATGCCTACACGTGCACCAAAGCCGCCATATCGCCACCATGCGATAGCGACACTCGCGCACCAGAAAGCGCCATAAGCAGAACATCACCACGTCACGACCTCTCCTACCACGAGCCGCAGGTTAAGCATGTCGCTACACCACCTTGGCCCGGCAACTGCAACGAAGAGGAGGTCATAGAGATAGGTGAGCTCGTCCCATCGCAACCGCCAGTGATACACGGGGAACACGAGGGCTACCTGATCCTTGACACTTCAAGTCCCGCAGTCGCCACGCCACCGCAACTCACCGAAACGCCCAATACCGCCTACCACCAGCTACGCCGATTCATCGACGACCGGTTGGAACATTGGCGACCGGGCCAACGAATCCGCTCGGCTATCACTATCGGAGAGCGCCGTTACAAAATCGTTATCGACAGGCACGGAACCGAATACGTTTCTGAACGCCCCGCGGAGTAAGGGGAAGATGTAAGGACTAAAATTATTTCATAATTTTGCCCCACATGTTTTATCTTTTTTTCCTTACAGCCGTCGTCGATACCAGCCAGCATCGCCAAACGACCTTGTGCTACCGGTGCTGGCCACCCGTACATCTTAAATGTACAGCATTAGTTATAAGTTAGATTTAGGTTACTAGGATAAGTTAACTAAAGATATAAGAATATATCTTTAAAATAATAAAGAACATTGAAGTTAACATTTTAAATAATTGATTTTGTTTGTTGAGGGACCGACCCCTTAGGCAAATTGGTTACAACGTCAGAGTGTACTTATTACTCAAGAGAAACACTCAAGTAGGCTATAGTAGGCATTATTAATTGTACTCTTTCTTTTTGCATGTCTATACTTCCACTCACGCACACTACCACGGGAAAGAGCGAGGTACAGCTAGAGGAGTGAGCTAGAGTTAGCACAGAGGAGGAGAAAACATAAAACGTAACGAATAAACTAGTAAACATAGTGCAGACTAGATCGCCTAACGAGTGCGAGGGAGAAAGCAACACCACACGTACAGCAACCACCATCACGTCACTTGCGGTATTATGGCGTGATTCTCGTATGTAACCATGGGCATAACGAGTGGAATACAATTCAACCGGTTTTCTAATGGAATGTGAAAGGGAATCGATGTCACTCATTCCAGTGGGGACGCCATTCGAGCCGAGCCTTAAAAAGACCCACAACACTCAAATCATGGTCAGTCAGTCGTTGTTAATTCGGTCAGTCATTGTTAGTGAAGATTACTAGTCAATCATTGAACAGTCAGTCAGTGGACAGAAGTCAGTCCACAGTACATATAATAAAAGCAGACATCAAACAGAAAGTGAAGTTCGGCTTCACGTCAAGGAAGGAAGCGGAGTTAACGCCAACAGTCAACGACGCGCAGAAGGATAGCGCATCTGCCAACAGAACAGCAGCGGACGGCAACAGGTCAGCACCGCAAACAGCCGGTGTGATTGACGAAGCGTCCATTCGATTCTCAGCAGCAACGCAACAACTCTGCAGTCGACGTGAACGTGGAGCAGCGACGGTACCAGTAACGTACAAGACTTTGGATTCAAGTAAGTTCGGTGGTACGCCGATTTAAGTGAATAACTAATTAAATAAATCAAATTCAAATAAAAATAATAAAATATAAGTTTATTTAAGACTTACTCTCAATTTCAAACTTCCTATTCGGTGAAGATAACCTGTGGTTTATACCCAGATATCGTCACCAACCCACCGCTCAACGCAGATCCCATTCTATTCGAGAACAAGCTATAATACATGCGTGGTCTTTACCCCGTATTACGCTCGTTCGGAAAACCTTCTTAAACAAATAAAATATAAATATATAAAACTTCGCATTGGTTTCATCCTGTCCATCTTCGCTGCCGATAACTTGTGCGGTTCACACCCCGTTATTCGGACAGCATTATAACATTCAGCAAATGAATATTCGAATAATATAAATTAGACAATAATAATAGTAGTTTATACCAATCCTGTCCATCTTCGCTGCCGATAACTTGTGAGGTTCACACCCCGTTATTCGGACAGCATAATAACATAAATAAGACGAATCATTGAATAATATAAAGTTTATTAATCCTCTCCTGTCCCACTTCGCTGCCAGAAACCTGTGAGGTTTGCACCCCGTTACCTGGTCAGCCCCTTAATATTTATAAAATGAATTCTTAAATAATATAACAGAAAGGATAATTACTATTTCCCCAACCTACCCTCGCCTTGCTGCAAGTAACTTGTGAGGTTCACACCCCGTTGCTTGACAGCTGCGCCAATGCAATATAACATATAATCAAATCGATAATAGATATAATAAGATCATTTCCATAAACACCAGCTTCGGTCGCGGTAACTTGTGAGGTTTATACCCCGCTACCACGCCCCTCTCTAGCTAAACGCTCCACCTACCGTTGAGTTCGACAGCCGTACGTGCCAGGTTTACACCCCGTATTGCGTCGACTCCCATCCAAAGTAAGTTTAAATATTTACCAAAACTTATAATAAATGAACGAATAATCAATCAAGAAAACTATAACTTACAAATAAAGATAACTAAAATCAAATCTGCAAGTGAGGACGGCCTGTGAGGTTTAAACCCCGTCGCCTCACCATAACCATAAGACCAAGACAATCATAAGATTAATAAGAATCAGTAACACCGACGATCAGCGTACATCATCAAGCCATTCCCAGCAGCCGAGACGCAACGTGCCTGGATTTTGGTGATATAGTCATATTTTTATAACATCATTGTAACAAAGTCATTAGAATTTCCTTTTATTAAACATACAGAGATATATACATATATATATATATATTTGATTTAATATTATTGTAGTATATTAAGTAACCAAGAATTAATATTCCTTAAAGAAGAATAAAACTCATTATAACGACGATCGAAATATTTGCGTTTCTTTTAGTGTCCAAATACACAAATATTTGGAACGATCCTGAACAGTCGCTTTGTCTGTCCCAGCTATAGACCCCGGTAAACGGGGAGTCGTTACAGTGTGTGCTGTGCTTGAGGATCGTGAAGATATACGTGATATAGGAGGTTTAATATATAATTAATTGTAAAAGTATAATATACAAAAGTACCAGCGTACATTTTTCGGCAAGAAGGTACTCGGGTACTTTTATAAAGTCAATAGTACTCAAAAAAGTACTATTCCACCTTAAATATCATCCCTGATGTGTATATATTAGAGTGGGTCGCTTTATATGGGAGAAAAAATGAATATAAAAAGACACCCCCTAAAATGAAAGCTTACATCGAAATTGTTTCAGCACTATAAAAATTTTTTTTTTTGGGTGTCCCAAAAAACAGCCAAAATGGTCTTTTAGTTATAACATTAGTATTTTAAGTCCGATCATGAAGTGCAGCATATCGCTGTATAGGTCTGAAAGAATACTACATCGTGTTCTTTGGTGTCGATGGTGTCAGAGGTCATCTTCAAGTAAATATTTTACAATTTGTATTTTTTTGCTCTAGGTACCCCATAACTTCGATTTAAAATTATTGTTTGAATAAACTTCATAAAAAATCAAAGTACTCTTGTGAAGGAATTAATTGATTTTGTTCACTACAAAAAAAGTTACAAAGGTTAGAAGTTTTAGTACAACTACTGTATTTCTATTATTGAAATATTCAGTAGTTCCTTATTTAACGTGATGCCGCAATAACTGCTAATCTCAGAAATACTTTACCTTTGGGTACTTCTTCTTTCAAAAATGATTGCAATTTGCTTTTAAGAAACTTGTTCCGTTATATTCAGTACTTAATCGAAATCGGGAGCTGGCTCCACTTTTTGAGTGTGTCATAGTTTTTAAAAAAATTAAATTTGCAAAAGTGAAACATTTTGGTAAAAGTAAATTCAAAGTTCCAGGTAAATATTTATATGATTTTATTCAAAAATATTTTGCATTGATTTGGTTTTTACAGATTTCCTCTGCCACTCACAAAACACTGAGCGGTTTATTCACATTGGGAGTGAATCTGCTGTTGCAAAACTCGACAGCCACGAACGCTTAGCCAACTGAAATCACGTCAAAATTTAATATAACTTCTAAGAGAAAATTTCAATTGCTGAATGTTTCTTTATATAAATACAGTAGTTGTACTGAAACTTCTAACCTCTGTAACTTTTTTTGTAGTGAACAAAATTAATTAATTCCTTCACAAGAGTACCTTCATTTTTTATGAAGTTTATTCAAACAATAATTTTAAATCGAAATTATGGGGTACCTAGAGCAAAAAAATGCAAATTGTAAAATATCTACTTGAAGATGACCTATGACACCATCGACACCAAAGAACACGATGTAGTATTCATTCAGACCTATCCAACGATATGCTACACTTTATGATCGGACTTAAAATACTAATTTTATAACTAAAAGACCATTTTGGCTGTTTTTTGGGACACCCAAAAAAAAAAATTTTTACAGTGCTGAAACTTTTTCGATGTAAGCTTTCATTTTAGGGGGTGTCTTTTTATATTCATTTTTGGTGACCCGCCTTAGTATATATACATAATAAGGAAATTTATAAAGGACGTATCTGATAATTTATCAAATAAGTGTTTTTTGCATGATATGTTAGAATGAAACCAAAAAACTGATATATGGTTTTAAATACTAAATTTTTTGACGATTTTCGTTACAATCTGCATTAAATAACTTTTAATTACATAACACTGTATGAAGTTAAAATTATGGAATGTATAAAATTATGGAATGTGTAAACAATGTGTTCTAATGAGTAGACGTGTTTTTTTAATCGCTCGACGTTTGCATGCATAACTAAGTGTTTACTTATCCAAATTAATCATAATTGCGGGAAAAATTAAGAATATCGCTTGTTGTCATTGTGTTTAAGTTATACTTCTTATCAAAACCAAACTCATTGATTTTAAGCAATTTTTATTGCTGATTATTATTAATAAAATCTGAGCTCAGGAAGATTTCCCGCCAAAGTTATAAACTCAACTTACACCATGACCACTAGAGCTAAAACAATGCACTCCAAAAATTTGCCCTCAACACCGACGCAGTCCGGCTCTCTTATGACCACTGGCACTATTCTCACTGTTGATCAACTAGATGAGAGACTAAACAAACAGACCGATCAGCTGGATTTGCGCCAAAAACAACAAACAGAAATGCTCATTAACAGTATGCAAAAAGAACTAGGCAAACTGCGTGATGAGTTTAATGCAAAAATAGAAGAGGTCGAAAATAAATGGATGAAGAGGATAGATAGCGTGAATGTAGCATTAGCAGATGTTGTGGTGCGTGTCGAGAAAATTGAGTGTGATGCTGAATCAATTGGAGTGGCTGCATTAAGAGAGGAGATGGCCGACTTAAAAAAAAGTTGTCGATGATCTTGAGCGCAAAGAGGTTGCTGCTGATGCTTTGCTGTTCGGAGTCCCAGAAAGCGACGATGAGAACTTTTCGGTGCTGTTCAATAAGCTGTGCTTTACCCTTGGGTGCCGACCCCCGCCGCTTAAGAGTATGTTTCGCGTTAAGAGCATTGCACAAAGAAGAAGAAATGCTCCCATAGTCATCAAGTTTTAAAGCTCGTATGAGAGGGATACAGTTCTTCGGTCTGCAGCTTTCTATCGAAGAAGCAACTGTAGAGATCTAGCTCTTAGTGATTTGGGACTCAATTCTCACTCCAATTCTCACTCCAACATTTACATAAATGAGAGCTTAACTAAGCGTTGTCGTCAAATTCTGCAGAGTGCGATTAAACTAAGACGCAGTAAACAGCTGTTTTCTGCGAATAAAAGGAGAGGGCAGATCTTTGTGAAGAAGCATGAAGATGGTGAAAGCTTCTTAATAAATGATTTAAACCAACTTGCTGCTTTCGTCGAGGGTGAGCTGATAAACAATGAAGATAACGAGAATAATAATATCTAGCGCTGCTTATTTTTGTATTTATCTTTTATTTATGTTATTACTATTCTTTTCTTTTGCTTTCTTTTTCACCCCTATTCCTATGACCTTTAACTTTTTTATGGATTTATGTGCATCTTGTTTTTCACTATCATATATCTATAATAATTATATTTGTAAAGTTATCTGGTTATTTTCTTTTTTTTTAAATAATGTCAATGAGTTTTTTATTTTTAAACTTAATTTAATTGGTTTTTACGGTTTGTCTGAAGTGTTTACGTTTAATTGATACTTCTATGATTGGTGGTAACAATTTAACTAATGGTACTAACGAAAATAGTAAGGTTCTTGTTAATATTCTATGTCGACGGTTTTCTGGTCTAAAAATTGCTCATTTTAACGCTCGGAGTCTAAATTCTAGTAAATTAGATTATTTAAAATTTGTGTTTGAAGACTCATCTATTGATGTGATTTGTGTATCTGAAACGTGGTTCTGTCCCGAAGTCAGCGACTCTGCTTATGCGTTAAATAATTTTAACTTATTTAGGAATGATAGGAGTGAAAGGAGAGGGGGAGGCGTAGCAATTTACTGTCATAAAAGCCTAAGTGCTACAGTGGTACAGAAATCTTCAAACAGTTCTGTAGAATATTTAAATCTGTGTGTAACTGACAATCATGTTAAAATTTATCTGTCTTGTGTTTACAACCCTAGTAAATTGAATAGTCTTAACTCTTATTTCTCAGAACTTTCTAACTCATCAATTGATTTTAATTACTTTGTTATATGTGGTGACTTTAATGTTAATTTATTGTGTAATGATAATTTTACTAAATCAGTCTATGATAATATCTCGTCTGTCGGTCTGTCAATTGTAAATGAAACTATGCCCACACGATTTTCTAATAATGATACTCCAAGTCTCCTTGATTACTTTATTGTTTCTGATGTCTCATCTATTCTACTGTTTGATCAAATTTATTTTCTTTCTGATCACGACTTAATTTTTTGTACTATTGATATAGCAATGCATCGCACTGTTACGTCCAAAACCATTAGTTATAAGGACTTCAATTCTATTGATCTTCCGTGCTTTTACAATGACGCTTGCTGCATTCCATGGAATGATATCTGGTTCTTTTCAAACGTAAGTGACAAAGTAGATGTCCTTACTCAAAAAATAAACTATCTTTTTGAAACCCATGTTCCTATGCGGACTATTGTTATAAATAATGTGTCTTGTCCGTGGTACACGTCAAGTGTCCAGAATGCAATAAAAAGACGTAACAAAATGCACAAGCGGTGGAAAAAAAATCCGTCGCCGGAAAATTGGGAAGATTATAGAGCGGCAAGGAATGCATCAGTTCATATTTGCAGGCAATCAAAAATAAGATACTGCTCTAATAAGCTGAAAACGACGCTTCCTTCTAAAGAACTTTGGAAAAATCTTAAAAATCTTGGTATTGGCAACAAACCAGTAGTTGATTGTTGTGTTGACCCTGATATAATGAATGATTTTTTCCTAAATAATAATGATAGTCAAAGTAATCTTGAAGAATTGACAGATGTCATAGTTGAACCAAGCTTTCAGTTTGCTACAGTTAGTGAAAATGATGTTGTCAAACAAATCATGAAAATTAAATCAAATGCCGTTGGTGAGGATGGAATTTCGATTAAATTCACCAAACTCATTCTGCCTTACATAATTAGCCCTTTAACACACATAATAAATCATTGTTTCGCTTCCTCTTCTTTTCCTTGGAAAATTGCTAAG
Source organism: Tetanocera ferruginea (assembly GCA_958299015.1). Lineage (NCBI taxonomy): Eukaryota > Metazoa > Arthropoda > Insecta > Diptera > Sciomyzidae > Tetanocera > Tetanocera ferruginea. The sequence continues at coordinate 96,441,809 of OY282641.1, read as the reverse complement.
GTCTTGCCTGTTGCCAAAAAACCACAAGCAAGTGAGCCAAGTGATTTCAGGCCTATTAGCATTTTGTCTTCCTTGTCAAAGGTGTGTGAAGCTATAATGGCTGATCAGTTAACCAATTTTCTCGCACAAAACTATCTTTTATCCCCATTTCAATCTGGATTTCGTGGTGGCCACAGCTGTGCAACTGCGACTCTTAAGGTGCTTGATGACATTCGATCTCCCTATAATGAAGGCCTTCTTACTCTACTTTGCATGATTGATTTCTCTAAAGCATTTGACACTGTGAATCATTCGTTACTGTGTCAAAAACTTAAAAACTATTATGGGTTTTGCGGCAATGCTGTTAATCTTATAAGTAGCTATTTATCGAACAGATTACAAAGAGTAAATGTTACTAATAAGTGCTCTCAGTACAAGTTTGTTTGCAGTGGAGTGCCTCAAGGATCAGTTCTAGGGCCCCTTCTTTTTTCAATATTTATAAACGACATCTTTAGTATATGCAAATACTCTTCTATGCATGCATATGCAGATGATGTACAACTTCATCTCTCTCGTAGGATGGGCCTTCTAGAAGATTTAAGCTACAGAATGAATGAGGATCTTGATAATATTCACAAATGGGCTATTAAAAATGGACTTAAACTGAATGCGCTAAAATCGTATGTGTTACCTATTGCCCGTAGTAAAATATGCTTTGATGACATTCCCGAATTGTTTATTGGGGACAGTAAACTAAAATTGGTAGGTACTGTAAAAAGCCTTGGTTTTTATATTAATTCGTCCTTAACTTGCACTGATCACATAAATAGTGTAGTCCGAAACATTTATTATGCCCTGCGAAACTTAAGAATGTCAGCCCAGTTTACACCTGTTGATACCAGGCGTAAGTTAGTGTTGCAAATGATAATCCCTGCAATAACCTATTCTGAGCTTATTTATAGCAAATAAGATTCTTGTTCTGAGCAGTGTTGCCGTTCGAGAATTTTAAAACGAAGTAAAATAGGCTACAAGATGGAAGTATTTTCAGAGATTTCGAAGTGTTAAAATGAATTAATTTTGTTTTAATATGAATGTTTATTAAGCATATTTAGGTACATTTCAAAATTAATAACGAAAAAATCAATAAAAATATTTTCATATAAATCAATCAATAAAGTTTAATAAGAAAATACGCGTTCAATAAGAAAATACTGAAATACATTTCAATCACTTATATGTATAAATTAACAATGTTAAAAAATGATATATTTCTAATTTCTATTTCTATTTTCTATGTAGCTATTTCTTCGGTTCTGAGGTATATATCACTGTTATAACAAACATTCGATAAAGTACTCGTTTAGGGATTCCAATTTAAAAAATTATCATTTAGAAAGTGGTCCTTTATTAGCATTATCGAATTTACGGTGCTTAATTTTAACTTACTTGTAGTTGTATTTTTAATTAGTTTTAATTGTGAAAATACTCTTTCTGTTGTTGCACCACCGTGAGGTAAGCTTAGCAACGCTCTTACAAAAGTTTTTATTTTTTGGTACATCAGGTCTTCTAAGGCACTTTTAAATTTAAAAACGTAGAACCAAAGCTCTTCAAATCCTTTTTCAGCTAAAAACTCATTTAATACTAAAAGACGCCATTCCTTTTCTAGACAGTCGATATCTTTTTCTTCGATGAGATTAGGAAAAAGTTTTATGAGGGGAACCAAACTATTAGCTAAAGATCTTGTATCCAAAATTTGTAATGTTCTCAAAACTGGATATATGAAATTGACTCTTCATAATTAGTGTACGAATGTAATGGAACTGTACACAACTTTTTAAAATTTCGTTCTTATCTGTTACAGATATATCATAGGAATCAAATTTTATCTGGGCTCTAGGCCCTATATATATATCAGACAAAGGCTTAATTCTAAAAGTATTGAGATCATTTTCAAAAATTATATCAAATTCTACGGCAGAGATGTCAATAAAATTAATTACAATACTTCTGAAATACAATTTTAATGATTTTAACAACTCATGAAAACTAGGCGACTCTGTTTGAAATTCTAAATTAAGTGAATTAACAGCACTCAGTGCATAAGACAAGAATTGTAAATATATCACATTTGAATCAGTCATTCGTGCTGCAATACGACCTTCACAACGCGCGCTTTTGCAAGAAGTATTTAATCGAACAGAGTGTTGCCACTATCATTAAAATTCTCTCATCCAATACAAAACTCTGTGAGAGAAGGTGGACATTTTTACGAAAACAGAGACAAGAGTGCATGATAATCAATTTAGGTTAATATATGAACTATGTATATACAATGAATGGTGAGACTCTGAAATTTATGAATATGTAATAAAACATAACGGGGAAATTCTAAGACAAAAGTTATAAGTGTTAATGTCCAGTGAAGTCATCAAGTGAAAATTTTTTGTTTTAAACAACTTAATTTATAATACATGTCAAAACAAGGTTTGGTGAGTAATTCGAAAACTAAAAATGAAAATTTATGTAAAAATTCCTAAAGAATATAGTGGACTTAACTCTTGGTCATATTCTCTTATTGGTTCATTTCAACTTAAAATCAAAACCTTGTAAAGAAAAAGTGTCCGTGTGTCACGAAAAAATCACACTTGTTGTTCTATAGCAATAACACTTCATTGGAGTAGCATGAAAATTCATAAGTAAAGCCAACTTTTTGTACTGAAGATTTTTGGTTTTATCAATTTTTTTGATTAGACACACAGAACCCATTTAAGAGACGTGACGCACGGACAAACCTTGTATATATTTTTCATATGAGCTGTTTTCAGTTGATCAACCAACATGAAACAATGAATAACTACAGACAACATATTTCGCATATCCTATATCTTTCTTGTGGCGTAGGTGTTGAATTACATGCAATAACAATAGAGTTAAACGATCACTGGCTTTTCGCGCTTTCTCAACGTTAATCCATTAAAGTCATGTCCCATTTCATCAAAAAATTTAATGTTTTGGATACCAGTCACTCAAACTAAGTTAATGTGGAAAAAATTTGCACACCAAATTTGGGTTGGGTTATATGCAAACCTTCTTCGCTATTTAATTATTTTAGTCTTATAAATTTTAAAAGAAATTCATATGGAGGAAGTTTTAAAATTTCAGTTCCACTTCAGTCCCTAAAAGCAAACCAAACAAAACATAAATTGATTGATAAAAATTTAATGATAAGGATTCCAGTGGCTCAAGACAAAGTTAATGTGCAAAAAATGTATCCACCAAAGTTTGGGTTGGGCTCAGGGACAACATAGGACGGTACTACTAACCATGCACACATAACTCTTATTACAGAATAGCTTTTAGTCTACTTTTGAGTTGATCTTTTGACAAGTTAATATCAAAAATAGATATTAGCAAAGGTACTCATGCGGTTTAAAGGAGCAGTTAACATATAGTTCCTTCAACTAAAAGGTAAATAAATTAAAGTGTTAGCATTTCTACTGCTTCTACGGTTAGAGTTGAAATTATTGAGAGAAAGAATTTCCGGAGAATCGAAAATACCGGTCATGAGTTGGTATAAATATATGATATCTGCGGACCTCCTTCGCTCACTTAGTGACTACATTCTTAATAGTTTAAAACGATCCTCAGAAGGAGGAAGCACTATAACATAATATAACGCTGTAGTTATACTCATGTTGTTCAATTTTTTTGTCCATCATTTCATGAATTCAAGCATAGAAGATGCTCTTTTACAAATTTACCGTCAAAAGAGCGGTGTGGTTGAAAATAAGAACAGAATATAAGAACTGCCAACGACTCAAGTCATGTTACTATACTGTTCAAACGTAAATGTTATTTTCATTGATAAAGACAGCAGTATCGATCAGCTACTTAAACGCTGTAGCCATTTTAAATAGAGTGCAAAATGCATCTACAAAAGATGCATGATATCCGTGTTAGGAATGGGTGCTCTATTGTTGTTCGGCAGCATGCCGGTTCAAACCCATAAATCAATTTGTAATTTTTAAAGATGCATTTTTTTGCAACCTGCATCTGTTAAATTGTTACATCCCGCAACTGTTGAATTCTTAGATGAACGTAAGAAATACAATATTTTATTTTGAACTACGTGAAACACGATTTTGTGTCCGTAACGTCACGCTGGTTAAACAGTTATAACTTCCGTAAATATCACTTTTTGTTAAAAAGATGAGTACCATGTTATTGTGTTAACTTTAATACATCAGGCTGCGTACTCAAAATTTTTAAAAAGTACACCAATTAGCTGAAATTTTGAAAAATGTAACACCACCTCAAAAGTCATGTCCTAAAAATGTCCGTGCGCCACGCTAGACAAAAAGTGCAATAACTTTCGAATTCGAGCCATCAAGAACAAACATTTTTAGTGTTTTTGAAACGGGGCGTGTTAAGTAATAGAATAGGCTTAAAGGTATAACCACCAAAAGCCCATTCCGGAATTCCAAAGTAAATAAAGGGAGAAAAAATCGTACGAATGTCCGTGCGCCACACGTAAAAATGCCCAGGTACAAGTTATGAATTCCTTTACACCAACAGTTATGCCATGTTATTGATTTTTTGATGTGAAATGAAGTAAAAAATCAAATATACTTAATTACTAAAAAAAGTTTTAATCACTCAAAATCGAAGTGTTTTCACAAAAGAGGAAGTGTGGAAGTGTTTGACATAAAAGTGAAGTAAAAAACTTCGATCGAAGTGAAAACGGCAACGCTGGTTCCGAGCACAAATTGCGAATTGCTTTTAACCACGCAACGCGATACGTCTATAATATTCGTAGGTTTGATCACATATCTCAGTTCAAGAATGGTATTCTAGGTCGTGATATAATAAGCTATCTTAATGCTCGTAACTGCATATTCCTACATAAGTTGATTCGGCGTAAAGTTCCACAATACCTGTTCGAAAAATTGCAATTTTGTCAATCCGCCCGCAGTAATATGATGTATACTGATGTATAATACCTAACTTTAATTCTCTTAACTCAACAAGGCTATTTTTCGTTAATGCCATAAGATTATGGAATGCGTTACCCAGTCACATTAAATCTATTTGTAATGAAAGCACATTTAGGCAGGCCGTTTTAAATCATTTTTCTTAATTCCGAATGTCTTCAAAAAATGACCAGATTTCTATCTCTTTTCTGTATTTCTATTTCACATTTGTTAATCTATTTATTTTCATTTTCAATGTTTTAATTTATCATCGGTTTAATTTTTTTTTTCTCTGTTTTAAATATTTTATTCATTTATTTCTTTTTTTTTTTTTCTCATTAATGTCAGTAATCTCAAATTCGTATATTCTAAGTTATATTCTCCATATTATCAAAATGAATCTAATACTATAATCTCTGTTAACTTTATTAATGTTAGTATATAAGTTATGTTAAATTTTTTTTTAAATGGAATATCCCTGATGCTATCTATATCTTTGTACACGAAAAGAACTCGTTCTTATTGTACTAATAAAGATCTTTATAAATAAAAATAAATAAATAAATAAATAAAAAATTGTATTTTCATGTAAAATTATGGAATTATGAGTGACGTCCTTTCTATATTATGTCATGTACACCTATTGTGCGTGTACACCAATCCTATGATGTACACACCCTGCCATTCGTTCTGGCCTTGCTGGTACGCTGGCGTATGCGCGGCTAAGGCTCGCCGGATATGGGGTGGTGTTCTTGCCAGACTCGACTGACAGAAGGGCTAGACGAGAATAAAAAGTCGTACCAGACTTGACATTTCAACAAAACGAAACGAAAACGCGACAGACTAAACCGGAACCGGAACCCCGAATCAAATTGTTCCTCCATCGGAACCATCCCTGGCCTCTATGGTGTCGATGGCATTGCATCGACCTGGCTACCCTCCCCTTTTGGCTAAATGCCAACCATGGTGACCAGCTTGCCTGAATATTTTTAGGTCACCCCAATATACGCATACTTACGCCAACTCAACACTGTTTACGCCATCTTCTGTTTCCTTTTTTACAATATCATCTTTCGCTAGCTGAGACAAGAAACAACCATTTAATTAAACTTAAATAAAACCAGGGCTTATTATGTGACTAAATATGGGTAATAACATTTTAACATTTCAAATATCTCTTATCTCTGAGCAAAAAAAAAACATAAATACCTCGTCCCATTTCAGATCTTATTTTAAGTTATTGTTAAAAATGGAGCTTAAAATTTTCTCTTAATTGTCTCTGTTTTAACAATGGAATAAACTCGAGTTTAATTTCTAACATTAAGTTAAGCTCTGTATTTCTCCTTTTTTTTTTTTTTTTTTTTTTTTACTACAAAATCATGTGGTTATCCAAGTTTAAGGTAGAGTCAATTTTAATTCGGTATATCTTATCTTGAGTTTAGTTAAAAGCTATTGTTTTTTTTTATTATTATTAATTTCGAAACCTCTAATTAACTGTTAAATTTAGTTTAAATGCTAGACTGAAACACTTTTCCAAGTTTAAATTAATCTAATAATATTTCCAATATAGATTAAGCATTAATGTGTACTGTAAAATAAATTTTTGGAATTAGATTTTAACTATCGGGTTAAGCTTTTGATTTATGTTAATTTAATTTTTAGATTGCCTTAAATTTTTTTTTTTGTTTTGTTTTTTTTTTATTATCTTTCAAATTGGTATTGATGTTAGTTAACGTTAAAATAAAGCATGTTTTTTTTTTTTTTTTTTTTAAATAAAAACTAATACAGTTAGATTTAATTAGCTTTATATCATTTCAAATTCTAGTTATATGTCAGAGTATTGATTTAAACTTTTTTTTTTGTTCTTGTATTTTTAATTTCAAAACTTCAAATTTCAAAGTTTTATATTTTTTGTACTTAAATTTTATTTTTTTTATTAAATCTTCCTTTTTTTATTTTAGAATTCGACTTTAATATTCATTGTTAAAATCTTATTTCAAAATTTATTTGAAGTCCTGTATTATAGTTTATATATTATATATAGTTTATAGTTTATAGTTTATATTTTAGGGTTTATATTTTATATTGTAGCTTTAATCTTATTTGTAATTCCAGTTATGATTTATTTTCAATTTCCGGATTTAGTTTTAGTTCTTAACTTAAGATTTTAATTTTGAAAATTTCGATATCAACTTCCGGCTTAGCTGTTAATTTATTCTCATCTTTAGTTTCTATTATACCTTTTTGCCTAAACTCATGTTTTGTATTTTTAGCGTCAAGAATAGTATCTTAAGTTATTTTAATTTTAATCTCATTTTGTAATTTGTGTTTAACCTTTTTGCTTAAACTTATGGTTTGAATTTTATCGTTAAGATTAGTATCTTAGGTTAATTTAAATTTAATCTCTTCAGTGCTTATATAGGTTTAAAATAATTTTGAATTTAATTTAAAAATTTTATAATAAACAATTATCTAAAGGGAACTCGTGAAAATTACTTATGTTAATAATAGTTGGTTAAAGTAGCGGTATAGCACAAATAAACTTATGATTTTAATTCCAAAGCGATGAAGGCAATCCTATAGTAGTTAAATTAAAATTAGTTAAATAATAAAAAATTCAATTGCCAAGACTTCAACTATAACTGCTACCATAGTGTACTAAGATATAAATTTAAACAATAAAGTATTATTTAGGGTTTCTCACGTCGTCCTCTGGATCCGCTCCCGCTGTATCTGTAGTTACTGATTGTATTGTTGTTGTAGATCTTGTTGTATTGTTGTTGTAGATATTGTTGAATGGTTGTTGTAGATATTGTTGCGGTGACTGTAGTTTTTATAGATGTGTTTATTTTTGTTGTAGTTGTTGTTGTTGTTGTTGTGAAAATGTTGCTTTTATAGATGTTTATTTTTGTTGTAGTTTTTGTTGTTGTTGTTGTATGGTTTTAGATGTAGTTATCGTTGTTGTTCATAATGTTGTTTTATAGTTGCAGGAATAGTTGCTGTTGTTGTTGTTATATAGTTTTTTTTTTTTTTTTTGTTTACTTTTTCGTTTGGTTTTCTTTTGTTTATTTCTATTTGTTTTACTTCCAAAAATTAATCGATTTTTTTTTCTTATTTCTGTTTTTTTTTTTACTATCAGTTTTCACTTAACTTATTCTTTTCTTCTGTTTTCTTTTGTTTCTTTTATTGTTATTTCAAATTACAAATTATTATCGATTTTCGATTTTTCTTTTTTCTGTTTTTTTTTTTTTACTATCAGTTTTCACTTAACTTATTTTTTTTCTTCTGTTTTCTTCTGTTTCTTTTATTGTTATTTCAAATTAAAATTTATAATCGATTTTCGATTTTTCTTATTTCTGTTTTTTTTTACTATCAGTTTTCACTTAACTTATTCTTTTCTTCTGTTTCTTTTATTGTTATTTCAAATTAAAATTTATTATCGATTTTCGATTTTTCTTATTTCTGTTTTTTGACTATCAGTTTTCACTTAACTTTTTCTTTTTGTTTTGTTTTCTTTTGTTTCTTTTTATTGTTATTTCAAATTAAAATTCATTTTCGATTTCCGATTTTTCTTATTTCTGTTTTTTTTTACTATCAGTTTTCACTTAACTTATTCTTTTCTTCTGTTTTCTTTTGTTTCTTTTATTGTTATTTCAAATTACAAATTATTATCGATTTTCGATTTTTCTTTTTTCTGTTTTTTTTTTTTTTTACTATCAGTTTTCACTTAACTTATTTTTTTTCTTCTGTTTTCTTCTGTTTCTTTTATTGTTATTTCAAATTAAAATTTATAATCGATTTTCGATTTTTCTTATTTCTGTTTTTTTTTACTATCAGTTTTCACTTAACTTATTCTTTTCTTCTGGTTCTTTTATTGTTATTTCAAATTAAAATTTATTATCGATTTTCGATTTTTCTTATTTCTGTTTTTTGACTATCAGTTTTCACTTAACTTTTTCTTTTTGTTTGGTTTTCTTTTGTTTCTTTTATTGTTATTTCAAATTACAAATTATTATCGATTTTCGATTTTTCTTATTTCTGTTTTTTGACCATCAGTTTTCACTTAACTTTTTCTTTTTGTTTGGTTTTCTTTTGTTTCTTTTATTGTTATTTCAATTTACAAATTATTATCGATTTTCGATATTTCTTATTTCTGTTTTTTTTTACTATCAGTTTTCACTTAACTTATTCTTTTCTTCTGTTTTCTTTTGTTTCTTTTATTGTTATTTCAAATTAAAATTTATTATCGATTTTTCTTATTTCTATTGTTGGTTTTCTAATTTTGTCTTACTTTTTTTCTATTTTTTTCTTCTTTTTTTTTCTATGGCACTAAGTTGCTGTGATTGACGCTGCGGGAGTTGCGGTCGCTGCTGTTGTTATTGTTATTTTTATTGGTGGTTTATTGTTGATCGAGTCGCCAGTCATCTTTCTGCGCACATCTAAACAAGCAAATATGCCCTTGAAGCGTGAATTTGAGCTGCTGCCATCGCTGCTATGATTGTCGCGATGATTACCGCCACTGCTGCCATGGCGATTTCTGCTAGATGTGCTGGAGCTATTGTTGTCATCTTCACGGCGACTTGATGACGATGATGATGACTTTAGCCCAACTCTACGATTGGCTGTTGCAAAAGGTTTTGGTTCGTTTGTTGACTTCTTGAACTAGCATTTGAAGAGGATGAACGATCGTCATTTGATTTGTTGCTTGTTTGCTGTTGGTGTTGTTGATATGGTCGCTGCTGCCACTGTGTTGTTGTTATTGTTGCTGCTGCTGTGTTGTTGTTATGGTTGCTGCTGCCATTGTGTTGTTGTTATTGTTGCTGCTGCCATCACCCGATGTTACCGTTGCTGCCTGCTGTTCCGCTGACGATGACTTCTCCATGTCAGCGTCCAAATCGTTGGGCAATTCTGGAATACCACCAATACCACTCGTCCTCGTATTCAAAATTTGTATTCTTCGATTCACTCGAAATGGACGAAGATGATGATGATGATGACGAGGAAGATGATGACGATGAGGAAGCGTCTACATTTGTTTTACCTCTATATTGGCGCCGCCATCACTAACACTACTTCCACTACTCGACGAGGACGACGAAGACGATGATAATGCGCCCAAGTTCTTTCCCTTTTTTTACTGCTTTGCTTTATTATTTCTTTTAGTTGCCTCTTCTTTTCTTTCATCCAGAAAATGTTTGCTTTGTCTCGTCTCTTTTCGACAGTGATTCTTGGGTTTGTAATTTGAAGAAGAGGAGCACATAAAATTCCACAAACAACCAACATAAAGAAGAGGAATTGGGATCCAAACGAACAAGCACCGTCGTCGTGCGTCACTTTGTTCGACCGTTTGAACGACCGACGGACAGACAAATAGACAGACGCACTGCACAAACGCCGTATATAATTTTGTTGTTGTTTCTTAACGCGTTTCACATATAGATATATATTTCTATATATAGTTATATACGTGTGTACATATTTTTTTTTCTGCCTCGGTTTTGAATTATTTGAAGTGTCTTATTTTTGTTTTTTTGCTATACGTTTTCACTTAATTCCCGGCAAGCGCCGTTTTATTGTTAATTCATTTTTCATGCGCCTACCCGATCGTTAAATGCACACAATTTTAGGACATTTATTTGTATATTTATTTGTTTGTTACACTAGCAATGATTACATTTAATAAATTTTGCACATCTTTGCTCTGTATAATTGTTAGTTTTTTTTTCGCAACGCTTTTGGGGTATACAAAATTTTACGCGAGCCCGTCTCGCCTCAATGGCGTCTAGTTCGGGAAAGAAAGATGAATTTTCCAAGTGCGTGGTCGTCGTGCAGTTGTAAAGGTTGTTCGTTTTTCGTTGTCAATGTATTCGTCGCGTCGGTGGTACCACTTGTGGGTCGTATTCGCCCAGGGCTGCACAGTCGACATTTATCGGCCTTCCGTTCGTACCCGATGGTATGCGATCTGCAAATTTTTGTACCACCGTGGGTTGACACGTCATCAAGCCATCCGAACATTTTCGACGCTCGTGCCACTTCCGGGATACTTTGGAATAGAAAGTCAATTCCAATTGGCTGATGTGGAACCAAGCACATCTTTCCAACGTATCCGGTGTGTATACATTTTTTACAACCCAGACATGGGATTGCCATATCAGATTGACGTTGATTGCGTGGTCCACGCCAGATGGCGTTAGTATAAACTAACTTACCATGGGTATTCACGCCTAAAGTGGCCCTGACAATTAATTAAACCAATGTTCCTTTTATTTCAAAATTTCATGTAAAATTCTTTAATATTAGGCTTATACCCCTATCACCATCCGCGAGTCGAACAAATATTTAGTCGAAGTCGCTAAGTTGGCATCATTGTCCGGGAATGTAGAAAATTTTATTCGACTTAAACGTCAAAAACAGCCGAATGAAAAAACTTCGTGCTATCATTGTTCGCGAATTTCGCAAATGTCACTCGACTGAAACGTCAAAAACAGACAAGTGAAATTATTTTGTGATAAGCCGGCGAATTTAGATGTTTTCTTTTGCTATTTTGTTTTAATAATGGAAAATAATAGCAAAAGGTAAGCATTTCCAATTTTTGTCGTTTTTGTGCTGTTTAGTTTTGATTGTTATTATTTCTAGCATGAAAAAAACCAACAGCCGGCAGTTCCGGAAAATGGTGGAGCTGATGTAGCAAAATCCAACCATAGCCACTAGATTGGGGAAAATTGGATCCACAAAGTCCAGCAGCAGGGAATCATGGAAGGTCTTTGCTATGCAATTGAATGCTCTGGCTGGACTTCAGGTTAAAGAGTAAAAAGAAATTGTCAGCCATTCGCAATGAGGCGATTCAGACTGGTGGGGTCCTTACAGATAGCTAAGCCTGTCACCTATCGAGCAGGCTGTTGATGCTCTCCTCAATTTGAAGGATACAGCAGCACCAAATGGCCAATATTTTGGCGAAAACGCACCCGGCCAAAACGGTTGAATTCCTGCTCCAATGTCGCAAGACTATGGCGAAACTATCGTGCCTGAAGAACGAAGGAGTCATTGACTAGGAGTCATTGACGAGTCAGGCGAAACTATCGTGCCTGAAGAGACCAATGACGAAGGAGTCATTGACGAAAACACTCCGCCTGCAAGGATAACAAGTAGGCAAGGCGCAATCGAAAGAGATATGGAGCGCATTGATATATTGAAACAGCAAACAGATACTCAAACAGAGGTTTTACAAAAATTTAAAAGTTTGGAAAAGGATTTGCACGAAATCGCAAAATACACAAGAAAGATGTACGACCTGAAAAAGGAAAAAAAGCTATTTTATAAGCAATAGAAGAGAAGAAAGAAAGTCGGCATAAGGAAAAATTAGACTTGTAATTGAGACTTTCATAAATTAAGAAGCTAAAGTATGGTGCCGAGTAGAACACGAACGAGAATATTTCTTCGATTTCGTGCAAATCCTCTGTTTGAGTATCTGTTTTCTTTTTCAATATATAATTTTCTTTATTCTGTAAAAATTTTAGTTACGTTTTTAATTCATTATAGTTTAATACTAGTCACTATACTTATTTTGTTTTTTTTTATGTTTATGTAAAATAATTAATTTAAGTTTTGTTTTAAAAAGATTTAAAATTAAATATATAAATTAAATATAAGAAATGATATATAAATGAATATATAAAATTTGAAATAATATATTTAAATTGACAGCATTGTTTCTTGTCTTCGACGCACACCATCATTGATATTAATTTCAATATTTATATGCTGCAAAATTGGAGGCTCAACTTCGTCAGCTGCTATTTCACGTGGGTTCGGCACATTGAAATGCTTGCATATGTTGTGCAAGGCACAGCATGAATTTATTATTTTTGTTGCTTTTTTTGGAGAGTAATGGAGTTTCCTCTCATTTAACAGGCATCGAAAGCGAGATTTAAGGACTCCAATGGTTTTTTCCACAATATTTCTTCCTTTGGCGTGTATTTTATTAAACATTGCTTCTCTGCTTCCAGGACTTGTGTTGCGAAAGTGTACACAATCAAATACGGTCGTAGTGGGTAGCCGGAATCACCTTAAATATTTTGAATAATTTCATTAATTTTTGTTTGATTATAACATGTAAAAATAATTTAATACCTGAGTACATTGAGGTTAGTTTTCCCGATCGATACATCCTCTCAAGCATAACCTTCAATAAACTGGCATTCCAAACGAAAGAGTCATGACTTGCGCCGCGAAACCTGGCATCAACAAACCGTATTTTCATGTTGTGGTCACAAGCCTACATAAACAGATGTAGAGATGTAGAGATTTAAAATAATGTCATTACATGGTACTTACGATCATTGCGTTTATGCTGAAGTATCCTTGCCGGTTCAGGTAGTGATAATTTGCATGTACCGGGGCAACAATACCAATAAGCGTTCCATCGACGCAGCCAATAACCCCCGGGAATCCGGATTTTAAATAGTATGAGTTTCTGGCCTCTTCTTTGTCCTGTTCAGACATTTTGAACACAACTTTGAAAGATTGAAAAGAATCTTCAATATTCTGCAGAATGAAAACGAAAGCTTCTTTGTTCAGTCTAAAATAAGATTGGGACCTATAAGAAATTTCCAATTATTTGATTAACCAAGCATATACAATTACTAACAGGCCATCAGGAAGTTCTAGAGGATTGGATTTATCCCTGATACTTCGACGTAGTCTGCATAAAGTTTCTTTTTGCTCCAGTTCGGCTTCTCCAAAGAATTAGTCTGCACTGCTTATCATTGCTGTTATTATTTTAATTTATTTATTAATGTTTTTTTTATAAGAACAATTTCACTTTGCATTAAAGTAAATACAATTTGTTTGACGTTTCTTTGTTAACTTTTATGTTTTGGCAGCACTGAATTCGAGGCGAATAGGCAGGTTCGCAAACAATGATACCATAGCAATAGCAATTCACTAGCTTCATCGACTCGACTGAAAAATTCGACACGCCGAAGGTGATAGGGGTATTAAACTCAGCAACTTATCAGCTGCTACCTTCTCCGTTACATAGTAAGCCCTCAGAATACCCTTAAAGTAAACAAATCAATTGTCATTGTCAAAATAAAATAAGCTTGTTCAGTCGCAGCACCAATTTTGCTCGTATTCCAGACGAAAGCAACAATGTCTGATTGTTCTCTCCTTGTATTCTTCTTACATACTTACCTTTTTTTACTTTACATAATTTGTATTTAAGTAAGTTGTCATTTAAATCTAGCATTACGCAGACATATCTAATTAGCAATAAAGTTTTTTAACGTTTTAATTCGGAGTATTTTTTATTTCAATAATAATTTTTCGAATTTCATCATGACGACCGTGACAGGACACGGATGTCTTAAGTAAATATGTGATTGTTTAAGCGTGAACTACATATCACTACATTCACAAAATAATTTTTGACTTTTTTAATGAATTGCTTATTAAGTACGTGCGTTGTCATAACATAATATTTACAATAAGCCAACGCGGCACGATAGTGCAATCGGACTAAACCGTTAATCATGACAGAAGCAAAAATTGCTAAACTAAAGATAAAGCGTCATACTCAGATTGCGAAACAACTACGCGTCAAGGACTTTGTCAATTCGAAATTAGCAGTTGCATCGATTCCAGAACTTGAAACTCGACTGCAGCCTCTTGAAAAATATTATACAGATTATCAAGTCCATGAGTCTGCGATCGAAGAATCAGATGCACCTGATAACATGGGTTCAATGCGCGCGGAGTTTGAAGAGCTATATTTTACGCTAAGGCCAACGCTTCTGACAGCAAATGGTGATTTCAAACACAAATCTGATGCAGATGAAAGCTTAAATCAAAAGGTAGCAACTAATGGAAACGCGATTAAATTGCCGCAGATTCCGCTTCCGACATTTTTAGGGGACTACACGCAGTGTACTTCGTACTACAAAATCTTCTCATCACTTGTTCATCGCAACGATGCGCTAGACAATGTAACGCGATTCCATTATTTGCGGTCATCATTAAAAGAAGGAGCACTGCAACGCATTCAGTCAATTGAGGTTACATCTGAGAATTACGATGTGTCTATACAGCTGCTTGTCGTGAGGTACCAGAAACGCAACATTATCGTACGAGAACATATTCGACAGCTCTTCAACATTTCTTCGATTTCCAATAAATTGACATCATCAGCCTTACGGGACTTACTTGATACGATAAGCATCCAATTACGAGCGCTGACATCGCTGGGCAGGCCCGTCGCACATTGGGATGACTTGATAATTGAGTTGATTTTGTCGAAACTGGACAATGTCACACTTGACAAGTGGAATGACGACTCACCCACTGATCGACTGCCTACTCTAAATGAGCTTTTCAAATTTCTTGAAAGACGCTACAAGCATTTAGATGAGCGATCATCCGTTCAACCTCCAAGTGCAAGTGCGACGCCACAGGTGGCACATAACAAAACCCAAAAACAATTTCGCCCTTTGATACTGCGTGCCTCTTTCGTAGCCTCTGAAATCCAAAGGCCGCAACGAAGTTGCACATTTTGCAGTGGTACTAATCATCTTATTTATCGCTGCCGACAATTTCACGCGCTCAGCCCCAAGCAACGTTTTGATGCAATTCATGAGAGGAATCTTTGCAACAATTGCTTAAAAATTGGCCACACACATATGAATTGTAATGCTGAAAAATGCAAAACATGCAACCGTAACCATCACACACTATTTTACAATAATTCTTTTTACAACAACAACGCGCTCAAAAGCAGCAAACCGGTTGTTGCGAAAAACATTGGCAAAACAGAATGACAATTAACTGCAACGTTAGCAACAAATAGTTCAGCAACATTTAACAAGTCAAACGCATCCCCTCCTCACATTCTGCTCCAGCAGCAACAACAACAACACCACTATGTACGTCAGTATCACTACCTGCTTCCTACAGCAACATACCAACAACACCTGTTACTGTACCTGTTACTGTTAGCTACTGCGCTTATTAAAGTATTGAATAACTGGGGAGAGCTAATTCTTTTTGCAGAGCACTGTTGGACTCTGGCTCGCAATTAAACTTTATCTCTGAGCGACTTGCAGTCCAACTAGGCATACGGCGCCAAATCGCTCCAACAGAAATTAGCGGCATTCATACTACGGCGGTCATACTACTCAACTGAATTGAAATTTTTTGTTCTACCACGTATTAGTGAGCACTAGACCTGGGCCCTTTTGCACCAACAACTTTTCACTTTTCACTTTGCAACTTATCGTAATATTTGATAATTTTGCGTTGCACCAAACAAAAATTTGATAATATTTTTTTGAGTTATGAAAAGTGAAAAGTACTCAATTTAAAAATTTTTGTTTTCCGAAATTGGAAAAGTGAAAAGTGATAAGTATTATTTTGAAAAGTGATAAATTTGTCAAAATTGTATAGAAACGAAAAGTTTTTGTTGCACCAAAAAATTATTGAAAACTTATCAAATAAAATTTTGATAAGTTTTCATTATACTTGCTAAGAAAAAATTCACTTTTCAAAAAAGTGTTCCTAACAAAAAAAGACATTAAAAAGTGATTTTATTCATCAAATATTAGCTACACAGAGTGTCAACAATCCAAAATATCTAAATTTGAAACTATTTTTGAAGACGAAGTTATTCAAAGAAAAACTTATCAGTTCAATAAAAAAACAAATGAAGTTGACTTTACAAATGCCTACTTCATTTCAGTAACAATTATCTACCTTGTATTGTACAGGTATGAATTGAAAAGGTACATTAACTGCAACAATTAAACAACATATTATCGGAAATTGTATACCTTTAAGCAATGGGGAAGTTGACAGATGCGTTGACGTGACAACGATTTAAAATAAATTCTCTTCTGAGAATGGGTAACGTTTATAAATCTTCCCACTCTTTCGGAGCTCTCACGTAGAAAATAAACTGATCAGAAAGTGTTATAAGGACTGTTAAAAGATTTCGTTATATCACCACTCAGAAAAAACCATGATAACCCAACATAGTGCTTTGAAAAACTGTAACTATTCAAAATAGATTCTTTAAATAAAAGTATTATCCATTAAGTATTATCCAGTTGGATTAACAATTCCAGTTGGATTAACAATTCCAACACCAATTAATGTCATTTAAAACAATGCATATAAAATACCACAACCACACGATGCAAAACACCTATCGGTCCAATTGCGGCTAAAGAAAAACGATCATAAGTAGTTCCTTGTTATCGATAGGTTTTTCAGCTTTGCTTACAAGGTCATTTATCGATGAGTCTGTAGATTTACCTGTCTGGTTGGCATGTTGCGCTTTGCATAAAGGATATATATTCAGATTTTCTGTATGAAGGTCATAAGACTGATAGGTATAAAAGCTTTTGGATTAGTTTCCAAGCTTATGCCAACCTAGGCAGGTATTTTGCTATCAATTTTCTCCATGCTACTAATAGATTGCCATCGTCTAAACTGATGCTGAATTTTTTGCTGCAAAAGAGCTGGAAAAGTACCATTTACATCTGCTGATTTGAATGGTTTGAAGAAGTTTAATAACCCTATTTGGTCCTCCCATTACCTCTATTTGGAAGATTTATCCATCTCTAAAGAAAAAAGGGTTGTTAGGATCAGAGTGAGGCCACCATAATCTCTCATATATTGGGCTATCAAAGGATTATGGTCTGACGATTGAAGATTTTCTGAAGCTGACAACGCAAAGAAACATGCCTTTATAGAACCACAAAAGGTCCTGATTGAGTGCTACTTCTAAGGACTGTGGTTTTCTTTAGATATGCCGCCAATACCCCTATGGTGTTAGTATTTTGGAAACCACCATACAAAATTTGCTGAATTGTTTTAATGTAATAGTTTTGAACGAGTTGTGTTAAATTATTTGTACCTTCTTCTTAATCTTCTTCTTCACCAAAAAATCAATTTTGTTCCTGACTTATTTCTATAACATGTTTCACGTACAAAAGTATTTTTAAATTGTTTGATAAGTAAATTTATTTGAAAAGTTTTTTGATAAGTTAATTTATTTGAAAAGTTTTTTGAATATTTTGGAGCAACGCTTATCACTTACACTTTTCAAAAACTTGATAAGTTGAAAAGTGAAAATGAGTGAAATTCAAACTTTGATATAGAAAAACTTATCACTTACACTTATCAGAAAAAAACTTATTTGATAAGTTGAAAAGTGATAAGTGATAAGTTGTTGGTGCAATAGGGCCCTGTTCATAGTTCTATGTAATTTGCTAAAGTATCTCCGATTTTCGCTCCCCTCAAAAAATCTGAATAATTGGACTATAAAAATAAGATTTTAAAAAAAATTTCATAAAAAAGTTGAAAACTGGGACGTCTCTCTTCAAAAATGTATATTTTGAGAAAAATTCAATTTGTAAAAATTATCACTTTTTATAAATTGCTTAAAAATGAATTTGGTAACAAAATTTATTTTGAAGTTTAACATTTTTGAGGTATTTTGGTATGGTCAATCGAATGGAGAAATAAAAATAGAGGCTTTTAAAACAAAAAAGTTGACTTTTTCAATTGTTTTTGTTATAAAACATGAAAAAAATATAAAAATTTTTATGAAATTTTGACTTTGAATCCAGTTTTAAGATTTGTCCTTCGCCAAAAACTCAAAATTACTTGCCTATGTTCTGAAGGATTTTATTACCTTTCAAACAAATTAAAGACTAGATCCGAAACACTTACCTTAATGCTTACAAGGCGATTTGTCCGAACTTCTACTTAAAAAAAAAAAAAAAAAATTCAACAAAATTTTGGGTTTACCATATTATAAAGTAAACAATGCTTTTAAATTGATATTTTTTTATTTTTAAACCATCAAAATATTAATTTTACACAAAAATTAAGAACACAAATAAGATATAAGAAACAAAAATAAAAGAAATTTCACTTTAGTTTATCGATAATTCTTGTCTTAGAAAAGAAAAATCTTGGAAAATCTTTCCTGTGCTTTTCAACTATAAGAAATGCCTTGTCCTTCGTAAATTTGTCTTTAAATTTTGTTGCGAGCGCTACTGCTCTTTCAGCAACATCGTTAACTACAAGATTCCTTTAGCTGCATTTTCTGCGTTGATGTAATTTTGATCTGAGAACCATTCGGATGGATCTTTTCTGAGAAATTCTGTTGAAATTTGCACGATGCTTTTATCAAACAAAATATCAAAATATTTTTTTGTATTTTCATTGATAAAATCGTGGATATGTTGTTGTGGAATAAGACTTATGTTTATAGCTATTCTGTTCGGTATTTCTACTGAGCCTGTCCTCTCTAAGGTTGCGGTTATAGTGAACGCGATTCAGACAGGCAGGCAGGCTGAAATCTGTGTGAAAAAACGAGATGCAAATAGCTATCTATCTCGCTTGTTTACATTGCCTGTCTGCCTGCCTGTCTGACTCGGCGTTCACTATAACCGCAACCTAAAGCTTCAATCATCAATCTTTTTGTTTGCAAGTCAATAGATCTATCAAAAAACGCCAAGCCAATAAACACTTCATTTAAGTACCAAGGATGGCGTGTTACTGCTTTGAGTACTTTATATGCAACTTCAGGATTAATGTCTTTATAATTGATTAGATCTTTCATTAACTGTAAATCAATTTTCGATGCTATTGCATATATGCAGGAATGCTGCATTCAAACCAATATTTAACGTATATTCTTAGGACAAATATAATAAATTCCTGAATATCAGCTAATTCTTTTCCTGTAATACAATTACAAAATAAACGTTCAAAGAAATGTAAATATAATCAAATGAAATACCATTTAAAGAAAACTGCTTTGGAAACATATATATTTTTATGCTATATATTGCTTTTCCCATCCAGCGAGCTCTTGAAACAGCACCTGGTTTTCTCACTTCGGTTATAATTGGTTCTCCAAGTCATAAAAGCGATAATTCCAATAATTCAATATAGTCGTGGCGTGCTGGTTTAATATGAAATTCTTGTTGATTTAAAGACAATTTTACGAAGGACGAGGAGCAAAAAAAACTGGCATTTCTTATAGTTGAAAAGCACAGGAAAGAATTTCCAAATACCACTAGGACAAGAATTATCGATAAACTAAAGTGAAATTTCTTTTATTTTTGTTTCTTATATCTTATTTTTGTTCTTAATTTTTGTGTAAAATTAATATTTTGATGGTTTAAAAATAAAAAAATATCAATTTAAAAGCATTGTTTACTTTATAATATGGTAAACCCAAAATTTTGTTGAATTTTTTTTTTTTTTTTTTAAGTAGAAGTTCGGACAAATCGCCTTGTAAGCATTAAGGTAAGTGTTTCGGATCTAGTCTTTAATTTGTTTGAAAGGTAATAAAATCCTTCAGAACATAGGCAAGTAATTTTGAGTTTTTGGCGGAGGACAAATCTTAAAACTGGATTCAAAGTCAAAATTTCATAAAAAGTTTTATATTTTTTCATGTTTTATGACAAAAACAATTGAAAAAGTCAACTTTTTTGTCTTAAAAGCCTCTAAATTTACCTCCAAAATACCTCAAAAATGTTAAACTTCAAAATAAATTTTGTTACCAAATTCATTTTTAAGCAATTTATAAAAAGTGATAATTTTTACAAATTGAATTTTTCTCAAAATATACATTTTTGAAGAGAGACGTCCCAGTTTTCAACTTTTTTATGAAATTTTTTTTAAAATCTTATTTTTACAGTCCAATTATTCAGATTTTTTGAGGGGAGCGAAAATCGGAGATGAAAATGCCATTATGAACAGGTCTAGTGAGCACCAACCGGAGTATCAGTTCAACATTTCCAATTGGAATATTCCTGCAGAAATTCACTTAGCTGATCCCGCCTTTTTAAACCACAAAAGGTTGATATGTTACTAGGAGCGGGGATTTACTTGGATCTGCTGATACACGAGCAAGTTCGCCTGGGCGATAAATTTCCAATTTTACAAAACACACAGCTTGGTTATGTAGTCACCGGTTGGGTAACTGAAGTGAAAAAAGTAAGTTTTCAGTGCAGTAAAATCTCCACATCGTCGACTACCTCTTTAGAAATGTTGCTTGAACGTTTTTTGGAAATAGGAGCACACACCGCTGACACAAAACCTATGACGGCAAAAGAGAGGCACTGCGAAATGCATTTCACTTCAACAGTGCAAAGGTCTGAAATATATTCAAGTTAAGACTTCCATTCAAAGAACCTCCAACGTCTCTGGGAGAGTCGTTCACAACAGCAAGGCGTCGATTTTTTTCATTGGAACGCAGGTTAGTAAATAACCCCTCATTACAACAACAATACGCTCAGTTTATGACAGAGTACGAGACTCTTCATCACATGACTCGATTGGAAGATGCAAACGACTACATGTCAACCAACGAGTATTTTTTGCCGCACCATTGCGTAAATAAAAATAAAAGCCGAATGATCAACAACAAAGCTGCGCAATGTGTTCGACGTATCGGCAAAAACAACAAATAATACGTCACTAAATGTTATTGTAATGTGTGGACCTACAGTGCAGTCTGATCTATTCACTGTCATAACTCGGTTTCGAACATATCGCTACGTTTTTACAGCAGACATCAGACAAATGTATATACAGATAGATGTAGACCAACTGGATCGTCGCTGTCAGTCGATTCTCTGGAGGAAAAATCCGCTTTCGCAGCTCAGCGTTTTCCAATTAAATACGGTCACCTACGGCACTTCTGCTGCTCCTTACTTAGCAACACGATGTCTTACACAGCTAGCTGAAGATAAGAAAGAAATTTTCCCTCTGGCATCAACCGCGCTGCTTAAAGAAACGTACTTCGACGACATCATGACTGGAGCAAACACAATGGAACAAGCCGCATCTCGTTTAGCAGACCTACAAACATTGCTTACATCGGCTCACTTTGAATTGAGCAAGTATTGTTCTAATGACCCAGAATTATTGCTATTTGTTTCAGAACAGCAGAAGCAAACATTCCTCAGAATCGGTGACAATGACTTCATAAAAACATTGGGTCTGTTCTGGCATCCAACTGCAGATTCATTCGCATACCACTTTACCTTCGAACGACCAGCAACAACTACAAAACGAACTGTGCTATCAGATCTCGGAAGAATATTCAACCCTCTCGGCCTGATAGGCCCAGTTGTAGCTATGGGAAAAATTTTCATGCAGCAACTGTGGAAGCTAAAATTGTCGTGGGACCAACCACTGCCGGATGGCTATTAGCAGCGTTGGTGTAATTACGTTCAGCAATTGGAAGGTCTTAAGTCAGTTCGAATTCCAAGACATGTACTTTGCAACGTGCCAAAGTCTTTGGAGACACATTCGTTCGCTGACAGCAGTGAATTGGCATACGGTGCATGTTACTACCTACGCAGTGTTGACTATAACGATGACGTCACTGTGCAGCTTATTTGCTCGAAATCACGAGTGGTGCCAACAACATCAACGTCAATAGCAAAACTTGAGCTACAAGCAGCGCTTCTTATGGCGGAACTCTCAGAACGAATACTCAACATTCTTCCAAGTGCAGTCAACAAACGATATTATTATACCGATTCCAAGATTGTACTGGCTTGGATCGCCCAACCTTCATATACGTGGACAACCTTCGTAGCAAACAGAGTTGCTAAAATCCAGGAGCTCACGCGAATCGAGGAATGGGGATACGTAACACAAAGGAAAACCCTGCAGAATTTTTACAACCATCACTGTGGAAAAGAGGTCCAGAATTTTTGTACACAGCAACTGCTGTGGCTCTTCAGCTGCCAGCGGACAACTTAGAAGACATCCCTGAATTGCGCTCAAATAAGATAGTGCTCTTTGCAGCAAAGCCAATCTACGATGACGTTACCGCAGGAGTCAATCATCGTGACTCATTGCAACGGCTTGAACGCATATTTGCTTATTGCCTAAGATTTACCAACAACGCAAGAAAGTCATCAGAAGTATATGGGAAAATAGTCCCTCTAGTGAGAATTGGGAAAACTATAGACGTGCCAGAAATAACTCCACTTTGCTTATAAGGCAGTCTAAGATTAAATATTGCTCTTCCAAACTTAGAACGTCTCTTCCATCTAAAATTCTTTGGAGTAATATTAAAAAGCTCTGCCTTGGTGAAACACAGGCTTCTCAATGCCAGGCTGATCCGAATGTTCTCAATGACTTCTTTCTGTCAAATACTATAACCCCACAAATAAGTACTTTTGATTTCCCAAACCCAATAGAACAAACTTTTCAATTCTCAATGGTCACGGAAAATGATGTCGCTAAGTATGTGCTGAAAGTCAAATCAAACGCTGTGGGTGAAGATGGAATTTATATTAAATTTATTAAGATTATTCTTGCTCATGTTATTAGTCCACTTACTCATATCATAAGCCACTGCTTTACCACGTCAATTTTTCCGAAAACTTGGAAAATTGCTACAATTACGCCTGTTCCAAAAAACAGCGCGCCTTCTGAACCCAAGGATTTTCGGCCCATAAGTATTTTGTCGTCACTGTCTAAAGTTTGCGAAGCAATAATGGCTGACCAGATATCAACATTTATCTTGTCTACTAATCGTTTTTCTCCACTACAATCTGGCTTCCGTCCTAGACACAGTTGCTCAACTGCTACGTTAAAAGTTATTGATGATATTAGATCCTCCTACGATGATGGGAAACTAACATTACTCTGTCTGCTGGATTTCTCGAAAGCTTTTGACACAGTAAATCATAAGCTTCTATGTCTTAAGTTAAAAAATCTTTACGGTTTTTGTGATAGTGCGGTCAATTTATTGAGTAACTACTTAACAGACAGAATGCAAAGAGTAAAAGCTAAGAACTGCTACTCACAGTATAAGTTAATCTGCAGTGGAGTGCCCCAGGGGTCTGATTCTCGGACCTCTTTTGTTTTCTGTTTTTATAAATGATATTTTCCAATGTTGCAAATATACTTCAATGCATGCTTATGCAGATGATGTTCAACTCTATGTGTCAGGTAGAATGAATCTCAAGGAAGACTTAACATCTAAATTGAATGAAGATTTGAGTTCCATTAATCAATGGTCTCTTAGAAACGGTTTACGACTGAATGCCTTAAAATCCTACGTACTTCCTATATCGAAAGACAAAATTTACTTTAGTGATATTCCAGTTGTAATGTTAGGTGAGAAAAATCTTCTCTTGGTTAACAAAGTAACTAGTCTAGGTTTTAATATTAACTGCTCCCTAACGTGTACTGACCAAATAAACAATGTAGTTCGAAAAATATATTTTATCTTGCGTAATCTTAGAGTTTCAGCTGAGTATACACCAATTGATACAAGACGTAAGCTCGTAATCCTACTTGTCCTGCCTGTGATCACGTACTCTGCACTTATCTATAGCAAACTAGACTCGCGCTCTCAGCTAAAATTGGAAATTGCATTTAATCATGCTACTAGATATGTATACGGACTACGAAAATTTGATCACTTAGCTCAGTATAGAAACTGTATACTCGGTTGTAACATTATAAGTTACCTCAATGCTCGCAACTGCATCTTCTTGCACAAGCTTATTAAACACAAAACTCCATTTTACCTCTATGAGAAATTGCACTTTGGTCAGTCGCTCAGAAGCCCAATGCTAATCCTACCTAGCTTTAATTTTCAAAACTCAACAAGACTATTCTTCATCAATGCCATCAGACTATGGAATTCACTACCAACTCACCTTAAGACTATAGTTAATGAGCTTAAATTCAAGTATGCCATTCTAAAACATTTCTCTCCACAAAATCCTTAACAATATTCAGTTCTCTAAATCTAAATCTCTTCTTTAAATATTTCATCTGATTACATTTTTTGCCACTTTATCTTCAATGTCTTTCAATATTTTCTTTGTCTTTTCTTATATTTTACTTTGTCTTCACTGCTTTTAACCTTTATAATTATATTAAAATAATTTATTTTTAATTATATTTTTATTTATATTTACATCTTTGTTAAGTCTGTACTGCTGTTTTACAATTACTTGTCATTTTGTATTGTTTACTATTAAATCTTAAGCAAATTACATGTATCATGCTTTGTACTTGAAAAGAAAATGGTTCTTATTGTACTAATGAAAATCAATTAATAATAATAATAATGATAATAATAATAATAAGTTCGAGTCAAAGGACAATTCACCATAGCAGAAAATGACGCAGCTCTTTTAGCCTTACTTCGAAACGCTCAGCGCAGCCATCTCACTACAGAGTACAAAGCAACTTCTCAAAACAATAACGTCGACAAGAACAGTCAAATCAAAGGTTTAAATCCATTCTTGGGCACTGATGGGCTCGTCCAAGTCGGCGGACGTCTTCAAAACAGCAATTTGCTTAAAATTCCAAGCATCCAATCATTTTACAGAAAAATTGCATTCTTACGAAAATTTTAATTTCTTCTTATCATTTCATGTACATGCACGCTGGCCAGCAAACACTGCTCTCAATTTTGCGGCAACCTTATTTGCCTATTGATGGAAAACATTTGTGTCGCAGTGCTGTACATTGATGCATCCAATGCTTTCGCACTAAGCCGTCTAAACAAGATCCGCTCATGGGCAGCCTTTCAAAGGAACGTGTTCAACCTGGACGTGCGTTTTGAACCACTGGAATAGACTTCTGCGGTCCAGTTCCTGTTCATTTGCAAGTTCGTGGCAGACCTTCAGTGAAGGCTTATGTGGCTATATTCGTGTGCTTCACAACAAAGGACATTCACATCGGAGCGGTAAGCGACCTATCAACTGCCACATTTATCGCAGCGCTACGTGGTTTCATTGCACGCAGAGGTCTATGCGCAACAATTTTTAGTGACAATGCCACTTATTTTATTGGCGCTAAAAATGAACTCTCCGAGCTGAGGAAAGTTTTTCAAAGCGAACACCATCAAGCAAAACTAATAGAATTTTCTCAACAGCATCGAATAGAATGGCGCACAATTCCACCAAGATCTCCTCATTTTGGAGGCTTGTGGAAGGCTGCAGTAAAGCAGGCAAAACATCACCTCATCAGAGTAGTAGCCAACGCAGCACTTTCGTTTGAAGAATTGTCTTCCATCACTGCTAAAATAGAGGCAATTCTGAATTCGCGTCCAATAACGCCGCTTTCGTCGGACCCGTCAGATATGGAAGGACTTACACCAGGGCATTTTCTGATCGGAGTACCGCTAACATCATTTCCTAAGCCAGACGTGATTAACTGATCTCAATTAAAATCGTTTGGCTCGATTTCAACGGCTCCAGCAGTTACAACAAGTTTTTTTGCGAAGGCAGTCGAACGATTATCTCCATTTGCTCCAGCAGCGTCATAGGACAACACAAGGTGCCTCAATACAGCCGGATATGCTTGTTTTGGTACAAGACGACAATCTTCCACCATACAAATGGTCGTTGGCTAGGGTACTTTCAACAATTCCTCGACGAGACGGAATTCATCGCGTAGCCGAAGTTAAGACACAACATGGGATTTACAAACGGGCCATAGTGAACATATACCCCCTTCCTATTTATGATTAAAAGTACACAAGTACATTTTAAGGAGGCCGGCATGTTCAGTCGCAGCAACAATGTTGCTCGTATTCCAGACGCAAGCAACAATGTCTGATTGTTCTCTCCTTGTTTTTTTCTTACATACTTACCTTTTTTACTTTACGCAATTTGTATTTAAGTTAGTTGTCATTTAACTCTAGAATTACGCAAACATATCTAATTAGCAATAAAGTTTTTATAACGTTTTAATTCGGAGTATTTTTTTATTCAATAATAAATTTTCGAATTTCTTCAATGCTAATGGCCCAGTTAAACATTTTTGGCATGCTTAACCCACTATGCAACGCAAGACCTTCAGCCTGATGAACAAAAATCACCAATTCCTTACAAGCAATTGCTTATAAGCTGAAGGTATTGATTAATTAACAATAGCTAAGATAGCCAAGAAATAACCGGTTTATTCTCGTATGAATAAAAGTCAAAGCTATTGCTGCTTTTGCTTAAGGAAATGGTACCTTGCCTTTAAAAAATTTATGTATATTCAGATACAAACAAAAACAGTTGGGTGCTGCTTGCAGGTGTTGTTTAATTTTCTTCCTGTGAATCAAATGTATGTTCTTTGTTAACGATAAAGCTTCCGAAAATCATAATTTCTGCATTCTTTTCGCACATTATAAAATGTTTACTTACTAATATTAAGAAACTGTGCCATTTTCACTTTTAAATGCAGTGAATTACAAATTAAAACTAACTTTAACTGGCAAAAGCAATTCCTTAGTTTATTCATACGCTTGTAAGCAATGTCTTAAAAAATTAGAAAAATATCATTAAATTTCCCTTTGCTAAGGAAATTAGGAATTGCTTAAGGAAAAATGAATTGCTTAAGTTTTTATTAAACCACATTTTAGTAATTTCTTAGAAATTTTAAGGAAAAGCAATTGCTTACGTTTTATTCATTAGGATCATTGTCATATCCCAGTAAAGATTTTGGTGCTGATGTAATTAGGTTACTTCTTGTTTTGTGTGTTCTGTGCTTGCAGATCGTGAAAGCTATAAGTGATATAAGTAGTTAAATATGAAATTAATAGTAAAAGTATAAAATATAAAAGTACCAGGGCTTTTTTTCGGCAAGAAGGTACTTGGGTACTTTTGTAGAGTCAATAGTACTCAAAAAAGTACTATTCCACTCAAAATATCATCCCTGCTGAGAGCATAGTTTTGAGAAGAACATTTTTTAGTTTCATTTTTCGATGCGCATTGAGAATATTTCCAACGCTAGAAAATTTTTTGAAGTGTAATTTCTTATTCTTTTTGTACAGTTTGCTGACTTTATGTTTTTTTATTGTTTTCGACAAAGTCGATAAATAAAAACCATCGATAAATTTTATTATGCTACTATGAAACCCGTTTTGCGTCACAGGATCTTTCGAAAATCTGCATCAACCTGGAGCTTGGGAGAGAAAATAAAAACAAATAACATAAAAAATAAATTATTTTCTTAAGAAAAAATTTGTGAAGTGAAATTCCGGCTGACAAATTGTTGTGAGAAAATAAGTTTTTTAGAAAAAATTTTCAAATATTCATTTTTCAATTTTGATAAGTTGACTTTGAAAAATAAAATTCAGTACTTCCGCAGCGCAGTTACGATGAACAACAAAATTCAGGTATTTATATAAATTTTTTTCATTTATTTTGTTGCTCAGAGAATATTCAATTCTATTTTCTGAATGTCGACCAATCAGAATGAAGAAAACTCTCAAAATTATTTTCTTAATGAAACAATTTATAGAATGAGAGTGATAAGAGCGAGTTAAACTATCTCGCCGCCATTTTATTTCCAGTTTGCACCGGAAGTATTGTAATAAAAATTAACACAAAATAAAATCGAACCAAAATTTAAATCAAATCAAAAATAATTTACTTAGACTGAATACAACCGATTTTAAATTAAATTAAAGCAAAAGAAAAAAAAAACCTTGCACAGAAGACGAAAGATAGAAAAAAAAACAACACAAGCAAGCCAACAACCAATCACTGCTAAGACGGGGTAGAGATGTAAGCCCCTTTTTACACCCACCCAACCATGGTTACCTAAAAGTCCAGTGCATAAGATAACCCAAAAAAATAATGCGCGAAAACTAAATAAAAATGTCCAAGTCAATCATTATGCCCCCTCTTGAATGCCCCTGTAACAAAAAAAAAACAACCTAACAAAATAAACAAGATTTTTTTTCATGCAGGGAGTTGGCAACTCTATTACTACACACTGAAATAATGAAATGAGCTTAAAGCTAAAATTTAAAGATCACAGATAAATTTGTTTAATTTTTTTGTATAACCATAGAAATTTACTTTAAACAAAGCATTTAATCAAATACACAAAAAAAAATACTATAAAATATGCATTTATAAAAATTTTTTTATTTGGGACCATACAATTTGGAGGGCCTCTTAGGGTTAACAACAATAATTATTTTTTGCAATGATGTGTTCATCATGAATTTATAATTTTTTTCCCTTCCTCAAAGAGCTCTTTTACGGACCTGGGACAAATAAGAGAAAACAACAAAAAGGAAAATTCAATTTAAGTTAATACCTCATACAGGCTGAAAATTTTATCGGTTAAAAAAAAAACATTTAAGTCTATTTAAAATCTAGCTTCATAAAAATGCCAGCATATAAAAAAAAGAACATAAAAATTTAGTTTAATACAAAATATAAATGATAAAAAAAATATTGCAAAATGGATTATTTAATGAAATTTAAATTATGAAAATTTGACTAAAAATTTTAAACGAATAACCAAAAAACCATATCCTATCCTACCATTTTCAGCGCCGTTTGTCGCTATCTCTATGAAATTCTGCCCCTATTCGATGCACTTTCGGAACCTCTGGTCTTTCTCTAAAGTTTGGAAACGGTTTCCGAACTGTTCGTTCATGCTTTCCGAACTGTTATAAAATTTCTTTTTTTATTTTAAAGCGCAGGGTGGCACTGTTGCGAAATTTACTTTTAAAATATTTTTACGCACAGTATTTGCACTTTTTTCTTTTTTTCTATATATGTATATAACTTAAAAAAATATATGTATATATTAAGGCGTAGTGAAATGTATGGGATGAGATTTTTGCTACGAAGCGGGATTGAGAAACTGAAAACTTACAGCATTTTAAGTAATTTGGCCGAAGGATTCTCCGATGAATTTCGAACCGCCAACTTTTTAAAAATAGCTTTTGATATGAATGCGTTTAAGAAATATTGGTCCAAGAGGTTTTTTTGCTCATAAGAGATGAACTATTGTTATATATCAATGCTAGATAGTGATAAGAAGATACCATTAGAACAAAAAAGTGTTTGCAAAATTTTTGCTAGAATTTTTTTCATCCATTAGGCCACATCTTACGATTTCTGAAAGCATAAAACTGATTTTTAGGCTTATTGCTCCGGAACATGAGTCCAAATAAAGTGACGTCATTTCAATGTTTAGAAAGTTTATAGATAATTTATATACAAACATTTTGATGTATTCATCGATTGTGTGATATACCTGGTTAGTGAGATATATATTTTTGAAGAACAAAAAACGCAATTTTTTCATTTTATTGTGAATTTTAGAATTTCGATATTAGAGAAATCGTGCTACGCTAACAAATTTGGAATAACGATTGGAAAAAACGACCAGATGACAACAAATTCTGTATCCCGGGAACCAATCTCTAGTCCAACATGTGTTGCGTTACATAACTTAATTTAAGTGATGGGCACAAAAGAGATTTGAGGTGACTTTGAGTGAGTTACTCATTTATCAAAATTAAGTGGTGCAATGTCCCACTTCAAATGAGGTGTGTCTCGTGTAAAAAGAGGTTATTAGATATAAAAGTGTTGATGAGGTTTTTAAGGCGGCTATAAGGATAATTTTGAGTTTTGTTTTTGAAAATAAATTTGAGTAATAAAAAACTTATTCCAGCAAACAAAAATTTAATTTTTTAATAAGTCGTTGTTCATTGTAATTAACGTATTAGAATTTAAAACAAAAAATTATATTAAAATACAAGCTGGCACCCTGCGCGTTGCTGCCGTCCTTGTCCAATATCTTTTCAGTTTGCCAATAGAAGGCCATCAACAAATAGTAAACTCCACTCTGAGTTTCAATATTCTGTGAACCTTATTTCCAAAGCTATTAAAAATAAAAAATTGTTTTTAGTTCATATATAGATTTTTATATATTAGATCAATAGAAATTCAAAGAAAAAATCAATAAAAAAGTAATATGAATAATATTACATATTATAATAATATATCACATATTATAGTTTAAGAACAAAAGTTTTGAAACTTTGCCATCAGTAAGTATTTATTTCTTCTTTCTACAATTACTTGTCCAGACTTCAAAAATAGACGAAGTTAACAACATTGAATTGCAATTAAACGAACATTTTCGTCTTTACTCGTTAAGTAGCGACTCGTCTATATTGGTTAGGGCTTCAGCTGCCAAATTTGAGTTGTTTTGTGAAAATTGAAGCCGTACACATTTTTTTTTGAGGATATGATACACACAAAGCTCGTGTATGGGACATTTGAGTTGCCTCTTGTATGAGTTACCCAACACTACTTTATTTGTACTCATGTTCCGGAGCAATAAGCCTAAAAATCAGTTTTTTTGCTTTCAGAAATCGTACGGTGGGGCCATAGTGGGTGAAAAAAAATTTTGCAAAAATTTTTGAAAAAACTTTTTTTTTAATGGTAACTTCTTATCACTTTCTAGTATCGAAATAGAACAATTATTCACCTTTTATGAGCAAAAAACCCTCTTGAACCAATATATTTTAAACCTTTCATATCAAAAGCTATTTTTGAAAAGTTGGCGGTTCGAAATTCGTCGGAGAGCTGAATCCTGCGGCCATGTTGCTTAAAATGCTATAAGTTTTCACTTTCTCAATCCCGCTTTACAGAAAAAATTTCACTACACCTTAATATATATACGAAATAATATGAAGAAAGATTGTGGCCGACTTATCTGATTTCGGTGCGGTCCTGGCACACCGTATCCTTAATTTCTCCCTCGCCTGGTCTGCGCTGCGACCACACTGTAGAAATATAAAGTTAGTTTTCTTTCATTTTTTTCCATTTCCATCACCTAGATTTTTTTCTTCTTTGCTCTTTGCTTTCCTCACAAAATGTAAATTCCTATAATTAATAAATCCTATATTAGCTCCTAATTATAATTATAATGAGAAAATCTAAAACTATAAACTATGAAATTATTAAGCTCTTTTACTTACTCTTCTTGCAGGGAATTATTTCATTTAATTTTTCGTTGGCGCCACTACGTCACCCTCTCAATCTTTGTATGATGGTGGTTTTTTGACGTATTCACTTTTCTTATCGAAACTTTTCACTTTTTTGTTCTATTTCTTGCACCAACTACTTTAGTTCAAGCTTTGCACTATATTAAAAATCTATTTAATTTTCATGGCCTGAGTAACCCCCTATAGCTGTGTTCTAAACCGTACTTGTCCATCCTTTGCTTGTATTTTTCATACTCCTCTACCCTTTATGTATTAAGTTTTTCCAATTGAGTCTGTCTGTCTGTCTGAAGAAAAAGTTTCCTAATCAAATATCTTTCAGACTCTATATCTTTCTTTATCTGCAAATATTTTCCCTTTTTTCTTAGCCTTTCCACTACCCCTGACTAGGTTTAACAGTTGAGTTTAACTCTCTGCTTTATCGACTTTGATTCACTTTCGGACCGACATTCGGGTTGCAACAAAAACAAACAGACCAACATGGAGGAACGAGGTAGCTGAAAGACGGTAAGAATTTTGTTTGTTGTTTTTTATCATATTATTGCATATAAATAATCTTTTATTCTTTTTTTTCAGGTGTTTCAATATACTCAACAACATTAATACTCCCGTCTGCATGGATCTGCAGCTAATTTTCTAATTTTTTTCCTCTGTTGTGGCAGTGTACCTTAGTGAGCTATGTTTTAGCTGAATTAGTTGTTATGTGAGGCGTTTTTAAGTTGCCATGTTGAATGTAAAGCTATGTTCTATTTATTTATAGCCTATTATACTATAACTATAATGTATACTATAACACTATTTATTTTTAAGTTTTTTAAAAGCATAGATTTTTCATGTGCATATTTTTGATTTTGAAGTACTTTAAAGATATCTAATATTAAACTGCACTCCAAAAAAAAAATTAAATACAAATCGTAAGTATTTTAATATACGTTGCAAATTTTCCCCACCACCGCAGATTGATGTATATGTAGTTAATTAAGTTATAGGTTTGAACGCACGACGTTTCGCCTACTGGCCCAACCTTGGCACCACGTAGGCTTTTAAAATACCTTTGAAGTAAGTTATATTACGCTGAAGTCATATAAGTAAAAATAAATATTATTTTTTTTACCGCTTTTGTGTTATGAAATAAACAAGAATTCTACCGTTAGGTTAGGTTAGGTTAGTCCGGTTGCCTCTCATTGGAGTCTCACATAGACCAAATGGTCCTTAGTGGTGCCGGTTTATGAAATCCTTGAGGGAATTAGTGGAAGTCTTCAAAGATTTGCGCCTTATTCGCAAATCTTAGGAGGGATTCTAGGGGAATTTTGGCTGCATCCTTAAGCGACGATAAAGTCGGTGAGCCTAAGTATTTAAGTCTCGATCTAAGTAAGGCGGGGCATGTGCAAAGAAGGTGCTCCAGGGTTTCCTGGGCACCTGGTTCCTTGCACTTCCTGCAGTTGTCATCCATGGTTATACCCAGCTTTTAAGCGTGGGCCGCCACCATGCAGTGACCTGTGAGAATTTCCACCAGTGTCCTGCTGTCCCTTCGGGTGCGAGCCAGGATAAACGACAATCGTTTTCCGCATGCTGCATCGCACATGGTTTTTGAGATCTTGCATGTTGTCGTATCTCTCCATCTGCGACTCACTGCTTGTTTGGCTACGGTTTGGAGGTTTTTGTACAATTCCTGTAGTGGAATAGCTACGTGTTCTGTGAACTCTGATCCCAGCCCGGCACCTTCCTTTGCTAGTTCGTCTGCCATCTCATTTCTTTCAATGCCCCTGTGTCTTGGAACCCAAAAGAAACACACTCTCTTTGAAGTGTTCAATGCATCTAGTGCGTCCTTGCTTGCTAGGACATTTCTGGACTTGACGGTATCGGAACGTATGGATTTGATTGCCGCTTGGCTGTCAACAAAGATGTTAATTAAAGAGTGTTGAGTGTTTGTACTAAGAGCTATCTTTGCGGCCTTCCTGATGGCAAAAACCTCCGCCTGGAAGACACTGCAGTGGTCCGGTAATTTGTATGCTTGCCTTATATCGGGCTCTGCGCAATACACTGCCGCACCTACTCCCGTATTCATTTTGGAGCCATCTGTGAATATGTTGACCGCCCTCTGGGCCTGTTTAATACCTTTGCGCCAGTCGGTTGGTCCTAGAAGTGTGGGTATTTTGGGTTCGAGAGTTGTGCTAGGGATCATGTAGTCTGTGCTA
This sequence comes from Tetanocera ferruginea, assembly GCA_958299015.1. Lineage (NCBI taxonomy): Eukaryota > Metazoa > Arthropoda > Insecta > Diptera > Sciomyzidae > Tetanocera > Tetanocera ferruginea. The sequence continues at coordinate 96,407,853 of OY282641.1, read as the reverse complement.
CTGATTGCATCCTTGCCAATTCTACAGTGTCCAAAATTTTGTTTGCGGATGCTGCCAGCTGCCGTAAGCCGCTGTGCCGTTTTACTAGCCGTTAGTTTTGCATATATGTCTAGAGGATCCAGACATAGAATGGTTTCAAGAGCTTTCGTTGGAGTTGACTTCAGCGCGCCGGTTATGCATAGCGCAGCTTGTCGCTGAGTTTTTTTCAAGTATTTGAGGTATGTTGACTTATTCACCGCCGGTCACCACACAATGATTCCGTAGAGTAGAATTGGACGAACAACCATTGTGTAGATCCACTGCATTAGAGAGGGTGAGAGGCCCCAAGTGCTGCCCAGCATCTTCTTGGATGCATATAGCGCATTGGTTGCCTTCCTAACCCTCTCGTCTACATTGAGTCTCCACGTCAGTTTGCTGTCGAGTACAACTCCCAGGTATTTCGTGTGAGTTTTCGGGATGAGCCGAGTGTTGTTTATTCTTGGTGGAATCCATGGTGGTATCTTGTACTTATTCGTAAACAATACCAGATCTGTTTTCTCTGCGTTTATACTGAGGCCGACTGAGTTCGCCCATCTAAGTACCTCTTTTAGTGTATGCTCCATTAAAGAGCTTAATGTCGAAATTCATTTTCCCACTATAATTATGCTTATATCATCCGCATAAGCTGTTATCTTGGGGGCTTTGCCTTCAAAGTTTTTGAGTAGTTCGTTAACAACTAGATTCCAAAGTAAGGGTGAGAGGACTCCTCCTTGGGGTGTTCCCCTGCGCACTTCTCTTACCATGGTTGTGGAACCCCACTCGGCTTGGACTCTTCTACAACTTAGTAGGTTGTCTATCCAGAGATCGATTGCTGGTGGTGTATCGATCGCGCGTAATCCGTTTAGAATGGCCGTAGTTGACACATTGTTGAATGCACCTGAGATGTCTAGGAAAGCCCCTAGTGCGAATTCATTGTTGTGGAGCGCTTTCTCTACATGGACAACTAGGTTGTGTAGTGCTGTCTCCACCGATTTTCCTTTCGTATATGCGTGCTGGTTGGCTGCAAGCATCGGCCGGTTTGTGCCGTTTCTTATATGCAGTTCTACTAGCTTCTCGAGTGTTTTGAGTAGAAAGGATGTTAGACTTATTGGCCTGTAGTCCTTTGGATACAGGTGGCTACTACAACCTGATTTTGGTATGAAGACCACCCTAGCTGTCCTCCAGGCCACAGGCACATAGTTAAGTCTGATGCACCCTTTATATATTATCTCAAGCCATTGAACGACTTTCAAAGTGGACGCTTTTAACATGGCTGGAAATATGCCGTCAGGTCCTGGGGATTTAAATTCTGAGAAAGAGTTTATAGCCCACTGGATTTTGTCTGGTGTTATTAGGTTCGGACGTGACTCTGAATGGAGGGCTGTTTTGAGAGCAGCTTCCTGAGCCTTGCTGTGTCTGTAGTTTTCTCAATGCTCGAGCAGAAGTAGAATTCTACCGTAATAAGTACACAATTTTGATCACATTTGAGTAACAGCTTAAGTTGTCATTAGTTTCGTATCGTTAGTGTGACAACTCAATAATTTGGTAGATTTAAAGTTTTAACAAGGAAAAAAAGCAAGTGTCCAAAAAATAAATGAAATTTGTTTCGTTTGTGGTCATATTGTGCCAAAGCATGATCGGAAGATGCGAAAAAATTAGTTTACTCCAGAATTAAAAGTGCGTATATGCTTTATTTCGATGAAATACATTTAAGTAGTGAACATTTTACGCCCAATACTGTGTACAATACTCGCTCTAGCAATCTTTTAAATTGGTTCCATCAACGCCAAGCAAATTTGCCTTTTGTTAAGGCTTGTGGATAAATGACCCGAACGGAGATGATAACTCCAGGTGCTACGCATGCGTTAATATTAAAGCTGGAATCAGTAAAACCCCGGGATGGACTAAGATAATTAAAATTTTTGTTTTTTCTATTAAAAAGCAACATCACTTCTTTTTATATAAATATTTTTTTCGGGAAGCATAATTTTGCATTTTATTTAAAAAAATCAATGCATAATAAACGCAAACAGAACAAAAACTATAAATGTCTTCAAAATAAAATTTATAACGCAAAATCGTAATGAGTTCGTGGATGTTTAATCGTGAAATTTCAAACATGGATGGTATTATGATTATTTATGAAAATATGTCACATTTCAGACTACAAAATTAATATATTTATGATAAAAATAAAAAAAATTCATAATAATTGATATCATAAGATTTCCAATATAATAATTAATATAAACAAATTATCAAATTTGACCAAGAAATAAATAGTAAAAGGAATTTAAAATTATTTTTTACTTTGTAGTGATTTTGAAGTAGGTTTTTTTTTTTTGTTAAAAAGTTTTTCTCCTTCTTTTTTATTTCGTACTATAAAACATTGCTCTTATATCACCAGCTGAGTTTGAAACTATTAGTATTTTCTTGTTAAATTGAGTGTGTGTCTTCTGTTCTCTGTATATTTATGTCACTATATGCAAAATTAATAACATAAACGAGATATATAAAGCCCATTTACATTTATAAATATTTTCAGCCTTATTCAATAAATTTTCTTAAACAAAAGCTTAACAGTTGTTTAGTAACGCACGGTTTAATGATTTAAACAACCTTGCTAAGTTTGTTATTCATAAGCATTTCTTATTCAATGTGTAAGATGGTAAGGCAGTAGCAAAAAAGTTCACAATAGTCAAGAAATTGTTCACAATAAGCGGAAAAAATAACCATTTTGAAGCATGCCTATGATAATAATAGCATTAATACCACCTTTAAGCAAAATAACGCGGCAGTGCTGCCAATAATCAGAAGTTCAATTTAAGTAGACTTTAAACGCAAATTTCGGCGTTTAGAAGCTTCTTAAGTTACGTAGTTGTAAAACATCTTTATAATTTAAGATCTGTTGCTTAAAGCATTTTTGAAGTAACGCAGCCACTAAAATCAGTTTGTGAATAAGGCTGTTTATGTTTATGCACACCAATTTTCAATTTTATTTGCTGTAGTCTTCTGTTGTCTATATTTTAGAAAATAAACCTATCAGAAACAAGGGTTTCATGTAACTCTTTTTTTGTTACGTACCTATCAGAAACAAGGGCTTCATGCAACTCTTTTTTTTTGTTACGTAATTTTAGAATTGGAGCAATTTTTCTCAAAAACGCACTTTTTAGCTGCTTAAAGGTAGCATATTTTTTATTTCGCCACCTAGCAACACTGTTTTGATCGGTCATTGCTGACATGTACAGCGTTCAAAAATTAACTTATTTTGATCGCTGTACAAAGTGTTCATCCGCTCTTTCACTCAGTGTTTTTGACAGCTTCGCATTGAAAGCAACAACAAAACATTTTGAACGCCGTTCAAACGATCACCGTGCGAACTCAGCCAGTCAAGCAATCTCAACAGTGCTGCTGGGTGGCGAAACAAAATTTTTGCTAAGCTTGATTGGCATGTCTTGTGAGCAACCAGCAATCAACCAACAATCAGAATCTTATAGTATGTTCAGACTGGAAGCTTAATGCGCATTTAAAGCTTAATTCGCATTTATTTCATTAATGCTTCTCTAAATGCGAATTTATCCATAGAAAATTCTGTCAAGTTAATTCACTTAAGTGCTACTTCAAATGAGCATTTAGAAGTTTGCGACCCTGATTAGATATTCAAAAAACTGCTACTCGCTACTTTTTTCTCATCTCTGACTTGAACTCGTTTCATTAGCTGTCAATTTTGTTTACTGTCAGATTTTTTTTGCTTAGGCTGTGTGCCAATCGGAAACTTTTGACTCGTATAGATACTCAGGGAATAGTATAAATTTTGACAAGAGGGAAGAGAATTTCTGACACAAGCGAAAATTAAAAAAAGCATGTCTTAGTTGCATTGAAGCTTAGAAAAATTAAAAGGAGGGTTGTGTTAAATATATTAACTACATTATTTTGACTTTTTTTTCTGAAAAATAAGTATTGCTTGATGATGTTTCTGGATGCTGTTAATATTCAGAATATATTAATTTTTCATTAAAGCAATGTGCGGCCTGTGGTGTTGTGCTCAAAATGTAATGTATATAAGGATTTATAAATGTATATCTATATAAATAAAAATCAAATGTCGTTCGTGGGTAATTGCATCAGTTGAGAACGGCTGGACCGATTTGGATAATTTTTTTTTAAATGTTCGTCGTAGTCCAACTTAGGTTTTTGCGGAGAAGAAAAATTGACCACGCCCACTTTTTTTGATTTATCTAAAATCGGAAAACAGCTGCACCGATTTAAGTTTTTACGGAAAGAAAAATTGACTACGCCCACTTTTACGCCCACTTTTTTCGATTTATGTTAAATCGGAAGACGGCTACATCGCTTTGGCTAATTCTTTTTTTAAATGTTCGTGATAATCCAATTTAAGTTTTTACTGAAAGAAAAATTGACCACGCCCACTTTTGCGCCCACTATTTTGATATAAATATCTAAAATCGCAGAATGCCTTGGCTGGTTTGGCTAATTTTTTTAAAATGTTTGTAACAGTCTACAAAAGTTTTTTACATAAAGAAAAATTGTCCACTTCAAAGGTATTACACTTGGAATCAATCGCCAAAGAAATTTCAACGGCGTAAACAAGGAAATCCAGTTCCAGGTTACCCCAATTTATTTTCCACCGACTCATTAGGTCGCATGTACACAGTCCATCCAAGAAACGATGAGTGCTTCTATTTACGTTTGCTGTTAGTCAACGTTCGTAGCCCAACATCATTCCAAGATTTGCGAACTATAAATGGTGAACTGTGTGACACATATAGAGGAGCGTGTCAACGTTTGCGATGGTTAGAAAATTACACTCATTGGATGTACACCCTCGGAGATGCTGGGCTTTCGGCAAATCCTCATCAAATACGAACACTGTTTTCGATAATTATCTCGACATTCTTCCCATCCAAACCAAATGATATGTGGAGCAAATACAAAGATTCCATGTGTGATGATATTTTGCATCAGATGCGTATTAGAACATCAAATCCAAATTTGCAACTGAGCGAGGAAATTTACAACGAGGCTTTGATATTAATTGAGGACATGTGCTTGATGATGTCGAACAAGGCATTATGTGACTTAGGCATGACAGCTCCCAATCTTCCGATGCACGACGCATTCAATCAAGAGTTGCGGCGCGAAAAGCAATATGATTGCGAAACCTTGAGGGAATTAGTTCGAACGAGCGTTCCACTGTTGAATCGACAACAAAAATATGCGTAACACTCTTATGAAAGTTGTGAACGATGGAACTGGAGGGATTTTTTTTGGACGCTCCCGGTGGAACTGGGAAAACTTTTTTGCTCGCGTTGATTTTGGCAACGATATGCTCGCAAAATGATATAGCACTTGCACTTGCTTCATCAGGAATTGCAGCTACGTTGTTGGAAGGTGGTCGAACCGCTCATTCAGCACTCAAGGCGCCATTGAATATGCAAATCAATGAAAATTCAACATGCAACATTTCCAAGAAAAGTGCGATGGCCAAAGTTTTGCAACAAAGCAAACTGATCGTTTGGGATGAGTGTACAATGGCGCATAAAAAGTCTTTGGAGCATTAGACAAAAGAATGCAAGATTAACGAAACAATCAAAACCAGTTTAGTGGTGCGATGATTCAGATGGCAGGTGATTTTCGTCAAACATTGCCAGTGATTCCACGATCAACTCCAGCCGATGAACTTAATGCGTGTTTGAAGTCGTCCGTTTTGTGAAAAAACGTCAAGAAACTCAAATTGACTGTGAATATGCGTGTCGAGCTGCAGAACGATCAATCTAGAGAAGTATTTTCAAAACAATTGCTAGACATTGACAACGGCAAAATCCCGGTTGACATTTCAACCGACTGCATTCAATTTCCCGTCGCTTTCTGCCAGTTCACCGAATCAAAATCCGAACTCATCCGAAAAGTTTTTCCAAACATTGCACAAAACTACAAAAATCATGATTGGTTAAGCGAACGTGCTATATTGGCAGCGAAAAACATTGATTTCGAAAAATTGAATATTAAGATTCAATCTGAAATAGCTGTCGAATTGATGACGCACAAATCGGTGGATTCTGTTACTTCCCAAGATCATGGCGTCAACTATCCAACGGAGTTTTTAAACTCACTGGAATTACCCGGATTACCGCCTCACAATCTCCAACTGAAAGTCGGGTCGGTAATCACAATGTTACGAAACATAAACCAACCACGGCTTTGTAATGGCACCCGGCTTGCGGTTAAAAGACCTGATGAGTAACGTCATCGAAGCAACAATACTTAAAGGAAAGTCCAAAGGTGATGACGATTTGATACCACGGATCCCAATGATTCCGACCGACATGCCATTCGATTTTAAACGTTTGCAGTTTCTGGTAAGGCTTGCATTTGCAATGACAATTAACAAGTCTCAAGGGCAGTCATTGCGTGTTTGAGGCATTAACCTTGAAAATCAATGCTTCTCGCATGGGCAATTGCCACCATAAACACCATCAGCATTATTTGTTTTCGCTCCAGATAACAAAACAAAAAATATTGTGTATCAAAGAGCATTGCAATGAACAAAATTATGTTATCACAGCTAAGCAATCGAAAAAATATTTCTCTTTTTTAATTGGTTACCTGACCAGAGATTTTTGAATCAAAATGTAAATAAAACACCATAAGATTCATTGTACTTATTTTCAAATCAAATGTTAATCAAACATACCCCAAACCTATATGAATAAAAATTATCATTCAAAAAAATTTATTTTCCCCCTTTTTAACTATTTTTACACATTTGCAAAAGCTTTTCACAAATTCACAAAACAAACACTTTTTTTTTAATTAGGACAGGACAACGTCTGTCGGGTCAGCTGTCAAAAATAAAAAAATACTTTATTTCAGCTGCGGTTAACGGAATTTTAACCATATTTGATATGTCGGTTCAGTGCACTTACCATTATTTTTCTAAATATCAATCCGCCACGACTTTGCAACGGAACCACACTTTCAGTGAAAATAAAAATTGAAGGCAAAACAACGTCAGCTAGTAAATAATAATAACTTCTCAAAGATTCTGCGACTCCGTAGCCAATTACTTGTAGTTGACCGGACCCTCCAGAATATGATTAAAAAGGTGTAAAACCAGTAAATAATAAAAATTTGTAGATTAGATTACAAAATTACATTCCAAGAGAAACTATGGCATAGGGCGAGAATTGTTGTAGAACACAAAGAAAAATTTTAAAGATAACGAAAAGATGATGAAAATAACTTCATCATAAAAAAAAAAAATTCAGAATGAACATTTGCGAGATGGCGAAAATAGGATCGGAGCTTGTGCCTCTATTTTCAGGAGTAGACTCCGGTGAGCTACACGAGGAAGTGTATAAGTTTATACTTGGAACAGAATTAGCTTTCCAAGGGTTAGGAGAAACGAATTTAGAAAAATTTATTCAGTGTGTGAAACTAAGACTTTATGGAGATGCTTTCAAGTTAGTAAGACCAAGACAATTTAATAATCTTAATGAATTATTTATACTTATAAAGAAAACGTATTTGGAACGAAAAGAATTAGATGTAGTATGGCAGGAAATACAGAAGACATAACAACAACCTAGTGAAGAAATACGACAATATGCAAGACAGTAAAGTACTCTAAAAATAACAGCAGAAGTGAATTAAATAAAACTGTGATAACAACTTTCAGAGTTGGTCTGCAGGATTCAACTCTGAGAATATATTTGCCAAGCGTTAAAACAGGAACATTTGAGAGTGTAGTGGAAGAAGCGATAAGTGCATTTGGGCTTATCGAAAGAGGGAAAAATACGAAACCAAATCAGAGGATATTTGGTATAAATTTTAGTAAAAATTATGTGGCATGAAGGGTGGTTGATCATAAGGTTGAGGCAGGTCATAGCGTTTACTCATCATCAGAGAAACTGCCAGGAATTCAAATAACAAAAAATTATGAGGATAGAAGGTCTAGAAATGCTTACTTAACATGTTCATTTTGTAGTTGAATAGGGCACACAAGCGATGAATGCTACGCAGTAAAAAATCAAGTTTATTGTCTGAAGTGTAGAGATTATGGTCACGAATATAATTTAAACTGTTCAGCTAGCAAAAATATGAAAAACAATGAAACAAATAGAAATCAAAGCAGTTATGACAGAAGTAAGAATAATTATAACATAAATCAAAAGAGGAATGGTAACATGATTCAAGTATCAAAGAAAGATGAGGTCAAATGTAAATGGTGTGCAAGGTTCGGACACAAAATGCAGGATTGAAAGCAGGATCGAAAGCCCAGCCAAGGCCACAATTAGCTGGGAACCCAAAAAATTAAGAAAAACTGGGCCAAGTAGGGTAGTCACAGATGATTTCACGTCAAAAAAGATTATTAACATCTGTACACCAAGGAAAATGCGGAACAAAATACCAGAAAATCGTACATCGGTAGATAAGACTAAAGTTTTGGTAACTAATGAAGTAATGGAAAGCACTTCGACAGTAAATAATACGTCAGAGGATACAGCTAATTTTAATACCCCCACGCGTACTGCATAAGGGGTATATTAATTTTGTCACGACGTGTGTAACACACAAAAGGAGACGTGGTAGGTATAGAAAAGTCTATATATTCTGGATCAGCATCACCACCTGAGTTGATTAAGCCATGTCCGTCTGTCTATCCGTCTGTCCGTCTGTCTGTCCACACGATTACAGCCGCAATTTTGAAGCTATCGTAATGAAATTCGATATTTAAGCTTTTTTTAAAAAAACTAAGATCAATTTCGAGAATGGGCTAAATCGAATGAAAATCACGCCTACCTACCATACAACCCTAAAATTGAAAACTCTTTAAAGCGACTTATATTAAAGCTACAATACTTAAATTCGGTCGTTGTGTATTTTATGCCAAACTAAGATGTGTTGGAAAAATGGGCGTCATCCACCCACTAACACGCCCACCTCCCATACAACGCCAATATTGAAAATTCTATAAAGAGGCTAATATTAAAGATACAAAACTGAAACTCGGTATATGTGTATTCTTTGTCAAAACTGAGATGTGTTAGAAAAATGGGCCTCATACACAAACTAACACGCCCACCTCCCATACAACCCCAAAATTGAAAACCCTATAAAGAGTTTTATATTAAAGGTACAAAACGGAAACTTGGTATTCGTGTATTCAATGTTAAAACTAAGGTGTGTTGGAAAAATGGGCGTCATACACTAACTAACACGCCCACCTCCCATACAACCCCAAAATTGAAAACTTTATAAAAAGGCTTATATTTAAGCTGCAGGAAAACAATTTGATGTGTATGTATGTATTTTAGACACATAAAAAAAATAAAATCTCTCAAAATCTCAGACAAAATGCTCTCCAATTTAAGATTCTTTTACCCTTAAGAATCGGCCGTGGGGGTATTTTAACTTCGGCCAAGTCGAAGATATACCTTCCTGGTTTATTCAACAATTTTTATTCAAACATTGACGAATTTATGGTAACAGAGCAAGAAATAATAGTGGAGGATGATTTGACGTCGCAAAAGATAGTAAACATCCTCACCACTGAGTCAAAGACAGAAGTATCAATAGGTAAAGATACAGTAGGAAAAGAAGCTATATTACGTAGTTCTCAGGAAAGAGATAAAGACTTAGCAAACTCGTTACACAGTAAGAATTTTACGTTTCAAAATAGGAACGAACAAGGTAGGAGTTTTGGTTTTCGCAAAGTGAATGATGTATTCATAGAAATTCCCTGTAAGGATTCTATAGAAGGATGACTCATTTTACTTGTGGATACCGGGGCTGAAGCCAGTTTAGTTAAACTGAATACATTAAAGAAAAATTTGAATAAAGATACAAGGGAAATTAAACATTTGAGTGGAGCATTTGGAGGTTTTGTGGATACATTGGGGTCTGTAGAGACCCACACGATAAGATAAAGAACTTAAGTTTTAAGTTACACGTACACTCAGGGAAAAAATGCTGTTTTATCAAACAAATCATGGGTTGAAATAACAGATTTCACTGTTAAATACCATCCAACAAATGAAACTTTCAAATCAACAGTCGGTTGACTGTTGGTCTATAGAACACGAAACCAGTAAGAAACTTATTTATTGAAATTTTATCACTGGTTTGAAAGTTCATGTATGGCCGAGTGTGCTGACGTGTGCGTCTAGTACTCGAGTGTCCACGGGTCAAATCCGGCAAGGCCAACAAAATTTTTTTTTTTTAAATAGTTTTTTTAAATAAAAAATGCAATTTGTAATTTTATTTTTTTTTTTTTTGCAAGATTGTAAGCATTTGAATTTTTTGACCAAACTATTAAGGAAACAGAATTATTATAATTTCGATTATTAAACCAGACTGTCGCATGACAGTCTAGTGCACTTCCACTGAGCTATTGGCAACGATAATATAAATATAGCAAAACACATCTAAAAACTATTCCTTAGGAAAAAAAAGACAATTCAACAAAAACACAAAAATATTTCAACAGATGATTTTAACAGCACAAAAATACTTTGAAACGTTCATTCAACAACAAAAATTGATTACTTAAACGCAAATCATTAAATCGAACAGTGTTTTGAAATAACAGTGGCCGACTATTAATATTACAGTTGATATTTTTCTGAGTGTAGTGGCACTAGAACAAGGGTTGCCTACAGATGGTATTTTAGGTCGGGATAGTTTGTGGAATAATTAAGTTATAGATGCGATTAATAAGACGTTAACAGTATATGGTAAAAACATGGAGACTAGGGTGAAATTACCTCTAAAACAAATAAACGAGATTACACAATTCAAACGGTTAAAATTCCGATAAAAACAAATATTTCAGTTGTTGTAATACATAAACAAGAGATTATGCCGGGGGTTTATTTAGGTGAAACGTTAGCAAATGTGAAGAATAAAATGGCATATGAAACAGTGCTAAATGCGAATAAGGATGACTGTGTCATACCTAAGGATTTTAGACCAAATTTTTCAAATTTTAAAGAGTTCATAGTGGATGCGAGCTTGTCGTCTAGTGCTAGGGAAATAGACTTGAGAGAAAGCGTTAAATGATTGATAGAAACAGTTAAATTCGACAAAAGTTTAAACACTGAAGAAAGAAAAACACTGAAATAGAAAATTTAGTAACGACTTTTCATGATGTTTTCTTGCTTGAAGGGGATAAATTGTCATGCACCTCTGTTTTAAGGCATGAGATTCAAATGCAAAGAGATCAAGTTCCAATTAATCAGAGACAGTATAGGTTACCACAAATGCATAGGGAGGAGATACAAAGACAAGTAGAAAAACTTTTAGATGACGACATAATCAGGCCAAGCAAGTCCAGTGGAATTTGCCAATGTTGCTAGTTCCAAAGAAAGCCGGGAAAGACGGACAGAAAAAGTGGAGATTAGTTATTGATTTTAGAAAAGTAAACGAAGCCACAATCAAACAAGTTTTCCCTATTCCTCGAATTGACGAAATTCTGGACCAGTTAGGTCATTGTAGATATTTTTCAACACTAGGAAAAGACAGCTTTTAGTACGTCGTTAGGTCATTATGAGTTTAACAGAATGCCGTTTGGACTAACTGGAGCCCCAGCTACATTCCAAAGGCTTATGAATCAGATCCACAAAAACTGGAATGTGTGAAAAATATACCAGTTCCGAGAAATAGAAAGGAAGTTCAGGCATTTTTAGGTTTAGTAAATTACTATAGAAAATTTATATAAAATATGTCGCAAATCGTGTTACCAATAAAAAATATGCTTAAAAAGGACGTAAAGTTTCAATGGACAGACAACCCAAGTAAAAATGTTCCTCCTATAAAGCACCTTAGAACATTCTCAACAACATATTAAAACACAACATTTACGGATATAATCATTGTATAGTATTAAGACCAAAAAGGCGCACTTTTTTTGCTTGTATTAAACTCTACATCAGTAAAATTTTACCCTGCTGTACATATTCTTATCATTACTTTATAGGAGTTTTATACCATGTTTTCCTATCGCAATGCTTGTTTCTAAAGAGAGTATGAGAGAATATAAATATTTATGTCAAAATAAATTTTCGAAAAAAATATAAAAATATTCGGAAAAAAATTTTGAATTGTTTCAGTTTTTTTTTGTTTTGGTTCTGAACATTTGCTTTTGACTGCTGTTATTATTTGTTTTGCCTTGTGATTCTTTATTTATTATTTTTTATTTTATTTGTATCAATTTATTGCTTTACTTATCAAATTTATTAACGTGTAGCGGCGGGATTCGTACCAAGTACCTTTGTGTTGCAAGTCCGACGCATCAACTTGTCGGCCATTCTTACATACCCAATATGTTGAAAAAATGTTCAATAAATAACGTCGATTGGTAGCATGAATATTTATATCAGACATTTATTCGAAATGTCTATGAAAATTGAATGTTGTAATGAGGTGATGCTCCTTTTATTTGTTTTATAAAGGGCGAAATTTTTTTTTAACTATTTACGATTAATTAATGAACATTCAATTTAATTCATTATAAAGCGTTAATATTAAGCAAATACGAGTAGTAAAGAATTCTTCAGTATTAAAATATATGCGAAGTTTTATTATTTTGATGACTTCACTTTGTATTGGAGGGGCGGATTATTCTAAATTTCAAACTCAGAGTATCAGGTCAATACATTACTTTTGAAAAAATTCATAAGATTAATTTCATTATGGATTTTTTAGAGACTTTCCGTTCTAATGACGAAATTTTGTAAAGAAAGAGGGCGCGATTTTACTCAATTTCTTAAGCCTCGCTATTACATGTATTGATTAAGTTTATATAGCCCTTACGAAATATGGGTGGGTTTGTACACTCCGCACCGTTGTGAGACGAGGGTCAGCGATTGTTTTGAAGCACAACCCATGAAAAGCTGAATGTTGCAGTGTTGAGTTTTTTAAGGATTGCACCTAATTTTTGAATGCTTGTAATTGCGCTGGGCTGAGAGTTTTCAAATTCAAGGTCTTTACAGTGGCAGGACCAGGCCTATGGTCTTCAGCTAGTATATTCCAACTATCTTCAGATCCTTTGCCATCATGAGGCGATAGCAGATTGTTATTGTTTTCATCAGCTGAGCGTGCACCTTGTCTTTCAACAAGTTTTTGCGTACTTGTAGATGAGGCTTGCTGGATTACTTGGATGCTGTAGCGGACCCCGGACCTGCACCAGTGTGCGTTGTGCATCATGGAATTATGTTATTCATCCACACATTAATTTGTTTGCTTTTGTTTTTTTTTTTTATTTGTTTATATTTTTTATGTTTTAACGGACAGGCTCAGTTCGAAAAAGAGAGAATTTGTGTATTCCAAAAGTTAACGAAATTCAAACACAGAGTGGCAATGGTATAAATATTGTATAATTTCTTTATGCGAAGTTTATGGGAAGAATCACTTCCTAGTTATTTAATACAATAAATAAAACATGATTATACAAACTTAATGTAGTTTTTCTATAAACCTTGAATAATTTCTCAAGGTTTATAAGTTTATAATTTCTGCAAGAGAATATTCTTATCAATTTGATAAAGTTTACATGGACATAGTGGGTATCCTACCAGAGACTTTCTCAGGAAGTAAAAACATACTTACTTTTCAAGATGATTTTTCGAAATACATGGCATGTGTCGCAATACCAGATGCTGAAGCTAGTACAGTATCAAAAGCGTTCTTCGACGAAATTATAACTCGTCACAATACTCCAAAAGTTCTGATTACCGATAACGGTTCAAATTTTGTACCGAAATTATTTTCGGATGTGTGTAAAATGTTAGGAATTAAGAAATTACACATAACTCCATACCACCCACAAGCTAATGGCTCATTGGAAAGAAGCCATCGTCCATTAGCAGAATACTTACGAAGTTTTGCAAAAGAGGATGGGTCAAATTGGGACCAGTGGTTAACATCTGCCATGCATGTGCACAATAACACACCTTACATGAGCACCAAACAAACACCGTTCAAAACTTTACATGGGTTTAATTCAGAAATACCAACTAATCTCAAACGTAAATGTAGTCCGGTGAACAACACCGAAGATCCTTCAAAAATCCTTAAATACCAAATCCAAAGAACTCACGAACTATTGAGACAGAACCAGGAGCGAGCAAAAGAATTATTAAAAATACAGTATGATAACTCTTTAAATACTATAGAATTTAAAACTGGTGAAAAAGTACTGATGAAAAATCAGGCTAGAAAAAATAAATTCTCACCAATATGGATAGGCCCATATGAAGTCATAGCAATAAAAAGTCCAGTTACCACTGAGATTTTTGAAAGGAAAAGCTAAGAAAATACATAATTATTTACTGAAGTTGTTTCACAGCAATTAAATTATGTTATAAAAATAAAAATTAAATTAAATTAAAACTAAAATTATTTTAAAAAATTCAATCAAACATTAAATTAAACCAAAAGTATGTAAATAAAGTCAAACGAAACTAATTAAGATTCATCTATACTATTATATAAAAATGAAACTCCAAGATTCGCTTTTTCATGTATGTTGCTCAGGATCTCCGGAACCACTGTACTGATTTGAATGAAATTTTCACTAATCGAACATTAAATTATTCTAGACTGTCTTTGTATACTCTGAATTTTAAGTTATGAAAAAGCTAAGAAGTTTTTGGCCAATAATCTTACTTAAGTCAATATATTTCCATCAAATTAATCGCTTTTTTCAATATGCTGCCTACACCTTAACAGTTAGGTGGGTATGATGTATGAGCAAATGAAAGATCTTGCCGTTTCCAACAAAAAACTCAGTGGTGACATGTATCTCAGATCAATAGTTTTTCCGTAAAATTGATATTTTAGTTAAAAATTATTATTAATTTTCCTACAAATTTCTTGCAAGCATGTCGATTGTTGATAGCTTCGATGGCTATCGTTGTTTGCAGCGCACACATTCTTGTTTTCGCTGCAAAATGCTGCAACATGCTTCGTGCAGAAATGTAAGCCAAGTCGATGAACGAGAAGGAGACAATTTAGTTGCGACTGCGAAATCGACTGGTTATGTTGTGTTGAATTGCGGCTGCGCGCTGTTTTAAAAATAAATAGAGCAACATGGTTATGTGTTAAACATCCCTAGTAACACAAGGGGAAGGTTTAAGTTCAGAATCCAGCTTATAAAACAGCAATGTCTTTATATGAGCTCTGGTAGAATAATTAAAAGGATCTAGGCTTTTATAGCGAAATATTGAATTTATAATGTCTTGCTAGAGCATATACAAAATCATTATAAAGAGAGACGTAAGAAATGTCTTTAATATGCATTTTTAAATGCAATGTTTTTCCGTAAAATTGATATTTTAGTCAAAAATTATTATTAATTTTCCTACAAATTTCTTGCAAGCATGTCGATTGTTGATAGCTTCGATGGCTATCGTTGTTTGCAGCGCACACATTCTTGTTTTCGCTGCAAAATGCTGCAACATGCTTCGTGCAGAAATGTAAGCCAAGTCGATGAACGAGAAGGAGACAATTTAGTTGCGACTGCGAAATCGACTGGTTATGTTGTGTTGAATTGCGGCTGCGCGCTGTTTTAAAAATAAATAGAGCAACATGGTTATGTGTTAAACATCCCTAGTAACACAAGGGGAAGGTTTAAGTTCAGAATCCAGCTTATAAAACAGCAATGTCTTTATATGAGCTCTGGTAGAATAATAAAAAGGATCTAGGCTTTTATAGCGAAATATTGAATTTATAATGTCTTGCTAGAGCATATACAAAATCATTATAAAGAGAGACGTAAGAAATGTCTTTAATATGCATTTTTAAAAGCTCAGATTGTAGTGGTTATAAAGAGATGGCGACATGTCTCTTTAGTGTCTTTTTACTGTGCATAATAAAATTATTATAAAGATTGCGATTCGGCACATCAACTGAAAAATATTCTTGCTTGAAACGAAAAAACATCGAACTTAATGAAATTTTATCATTATTTTGGAAGTTCAAGTTTAGCCGAGTGCGCTGGCGTTCGAGTCTAGGAACTCGAATGAACTGTGTTCAATTCCCAACAAGAACACCAAATATTTTTTTTTTTAAAGAATGTTTTTTTTTAATTTTTTAATGAATGAATTTATTTAGATTAGAAACATGTGTGTCATAAGAAATGGATATTTTTTCTACAAATGAAGTTTTGAGTTTAACAAAACAAATTGTTCGGTTACCGCAATTTAAAAACAACTTATTTTAATGGCAAACGAAATTAATTTCTTGCAAGTAAATAACGCGTTTCCCGCAGCTGACTATTATTATGACAACTGTTCAAACGTTTCCAAAAAAAGATTTTAAGCACGATAAACGAAGTTCGTTTGCAGCAAACTGGCGATAAACGTTTTTTTTCTTTTCGTGCATGTATCCTGCGTTTTCATTCAAAGTGAACGTGTCATCAGGAGATGTGCTTAATAAGCATACGGGCAGTGAGGAAAACGAAAAGGTAAGATATATTTAATAAATATGTGCAGTAAAATTCGAGCACAATTCGAGCTATTTGGGAGAATTATGGAGTGCTTTCATGGCAGAAGTCAAAAGCGATAAAAAGGCCAATAAGTTTATTGAGAATTATTGATATATTGTTATCCAAGGAGATAAAATAAAGTATTTATGTTCAAGGAGTTTTAAATGGATTTATACAAGTTTTGAAATACATTGGATAAACTCATTTTCAATCCATTGTGCCAATATTCTCCACCACGATTGAGTGCTTGCGCCTGAATAACGCCAAAAAGCGTTTGTAGCAGTGTTCTTGAACGCCGCTGTTTTCACCAAAACACGTATCAATTATCTTCAATAAATGATTCAATGCCAAATGGCTGATACGGTTTGTAAGGCCCAATTTCTGATATTTTCTCTAAAAAGATCACCGACTGAAAATTCAGGGTTTTCCATAAATCATCGTCATAATCTAAATCTTCACTGTCAACATAAGAATAGTGGTCAGAATAATTCATGTTGCCGAAGTTATTGTTTAGGGTCACTCCATGGTCACTTGGTTTCAGCACAAATTTGGGTAAGGCAGGCACTACATTATCGAGTGCAGCAATAATGTCAATATTGTTCAAGCTATTGAGTTTTATTGACGACAATATTTGTCCTTTCAACAATTTCATCTTTTTCTCGAATGATATACGTTGTGATTTCAAGTTTCGGCAATATGTCCCACTTCTTTTAACTTTTCTCCAAGATCGAATCATATCTACAATTTCTTAAAACTTGAAAAAAAACTTGTATGCGTCGAGATTGACTGCAAATGATTTTTTGAACGACGGCATACTTTTCTTCATTTTATTACTTTATAACGCTATATTTAAAGACTTTATCAAGGCAAACCAAAGAAAAATATGATTCGTCTTCGACGTAGAGTTGTACATGTCACATATAACCTAGTGGATAGCGTGCATGACTATGACGCGTTAGGACGTTGGTTCGAATCCGGATATAACAGGTAAGTACAAATAAAATTTTAAAAGTGTAATAATAATGGCTTTATAAGAACAATCATATTTAAAATAAATTGTAACATATAAAAGAAAAAAAAATTACAAATTTAGTTTTTTATATTTATTTTTCGCGCAACTCTTTTTTAAGTCTTTGTAAGGAGTATTTTAAAGTCCTTTGAAATACCTCTACACAAGACATTTGTCTTGAAAGTCATGGAGGGGAACATGTCTTTATAACCCATACGCCAAATTGGCCTTATAAGCTCCTATAAAGAACATATAAATACAATTCCATGTTTTTGTAATTATCTTTAAAAGGTCTGTAAAAGAACCTATAAATACAAAAAACTGAAACTCAGTATATGTGTATTCTTTGTCAAAACTGAGATGTGTTAGAAAAATGGGCCTCATACACAAACTAACACGCCCACCTCCCATACAACCCCAAAATTGAAAATCCTATAAAGAGTTTTATATTAAAGGTACAAAACGGAAACTTGGTATTCGTGTATTCAATGTTAAAACTAAGGTGTGTTGGAAAAATGGGCGTCATACACTTACTAACACGCCCACCTCCCATACAACCCCAAAATTGAAAACTTTATAAAAAGGCTTATATTTAAGCTGCAGGAAAACAATTTGATGTGTATGTATGTATTTTAGACACATAAAAATAATAAAATCTCTCAAAATCTCAGACAAAATGCTCTCCAATTTAAAATTCTTTTACCCTTAAGAATCGGCCGTGGGGGTATTTTAACTTCGGCCAAGTCGAAGATATACCTTCCTGGTTTATTCAACAATTTTTATTCAAACATTGACGAATTTATGGTAACAGAGCAAGAAATAATAGTGGAGGATGATTTGACGTCGCAAAAGATAGTAAAATCCTCACCACTGAGTCAAAGACAGAAGTATCAATAGGTAAAGATACAGTAGGAAAAGAAGCTATATTAAGTAGTTCTCAGGAAAGAGATAAAGACTTAGCAAACTCGTTACACAATAAGAATTTTACGTTTCAAAATAGGAACGAACAAGGTAGGAGTTTTGGTTTTCGCAAAGTGAATGATGTATTCATAGAAATTCCCTGTAAGGATTCTATAGAAGGATGACTCATTTTACTTGTGGATACCGGGGCTGAAGCCAGTTTAGTTAAACTGAATACATTAAAGAAAAATTTGAATAAAGATACAAGGGAAATTAAACATTTGAGTGGAGCATTTGGAGGTTTTGTGGATACATTGGGGTCTGTAGAGACCCACACGATAAGATAAAGAACTTAAGTTTTAAGTTACACGTACACTCAGGGAAAAAATGCTGTTTTATCAAACAAATCATGGGTTGAAATAACAGATTTCACTGTTAAATACCATCCAACAAATGAAACTTTCAAATCAACAGTCGGTTGACTGTTGGTCTATAGAACACGAAACCAGTAAGAAACTTATTTATTGAAATTTTATTGTTTCTTGTTTATTGTTTATTGAATTGGCCGAGTGTGCTGACGTGTTCGTCTAGTACTCGAGTGTCCACGGGTCAAATCCGGCAAGGCCAACAAAATTTTTTTTTTTTAAATAGTTTTTTTAAATAAAAAATGCAATTTGTAATTTTATTTTTTTTTTTTTTTGCAAGATTGTAAGCATTTGAATTTTTTGACCAAACTATTAAGGAAACAGAATTATTATAATTTCGATTATTAAACCAGACTGTCGCATGACAGTCTAGTGCACTTCCACTGAGCTATTGGCAACGATAATATAAATATAGCAAAACACATCTAAAAACTATTCCTTAGGAAAAAAAAGACAATTCAACAAAAACACAAAAATATTTCAACAGATGATTTTAACAGCACAAAAATACTTTGAAACGTTCATTCAACAACAAAAATTGATTACTTAAACGCAAATCATTAAATCGAACAGTGTTTTGAAATAACAGTGGCCGACTATTAATATTACAGTTGATATTTTTCTGAGTGTAGTGGCACTAGAACAAGGGTTGCCTACAGATGGTATTTTAGGTCGGGATAGTTTGTGGAATAATTAAGTTATAGATGCGATTAATAAGACGTTAACAGTATATGGTAAAAACATGGAGACTAGGGTGAAATTACCTCTAAAACAAATAAACGAGATTACACAATTCAAACGGTTAAAATTCCGATAAAAACAAATATTTCAGTTGTTGTAATACATAAACAAGAGATTATGCCGGGGGTTTATTTAGGTGAAACGTTAGCAAATGTGAAGAATAAAATGGCATATGAAACAGTGCTAAATGCGAATAAGGATGACTGTGTCATACCTAAGGATTTTAGACCAAATTTTTCAAATTTTAAAGAGTTCATAGTGGATGCGAGCTTGTCGTCTAGTGCTAGGGAAATAGACTTGAGAGAAAGCGTTAAATGATTGATAGAAACAGTTAAATTCGACAAAAGTTTAAACACTGAAGAAAGAAAAACACTGAAATAGAAAATTTAGTAACGACTTTTCATGATGTTTTCTTGCTTGAAGGGGATAAATTGTCATGCACCTCTGTTTTAAGGCATGAGATTCAAATGCAAAGAGATCAAGTTCCAATTAATCAGAGACAGTATAGGTTACCACAAATGCATAGGGAGGAGATACAAAGACAAGTAGAAAAACTTTTAGATGACGACATAATCAGGCCAAGCAAGTCCAGTGGAATTTGCCAATGTTGCTAGTTCCAAAGAAAGCCGGGAAAGACGGACAGAAAAAGTGGAGATTAGTTATTGATTTTAGAAAAGTAAACGAAGCCACAATCAAACAAGTTTTCCCTATTCCTCGAATTGACGAAATTCTGGACCAGTTAGGTCATTGTAGATATTTTTCAACACTAGGAAAAGACAGCTTTTAGTACGTCGTTAGGTCATTATGAGTTTAACAGAATGCCGTTTGGACTAACTGGAGCCCCAGCTACATTCCAAAGGCTTATGAATCAGATCCACAAAAACTGGAATGTGTGAAAAATATACCAGTTCCGAGAAATAGAAAGGAAGTTCAGGCATTTTTAGGTTTAGTAAATTACTATAGAAAATTTATATAAAATATGTCGCAAATCGTGTTACCAATAAAAAATATGCTTAAAAAGGACGTAAAGTTTCAATGGACAGACAACCCAAGTAAAAATGTTCCTCCTATAAAGCACCTTAGAACATTCTCAACAACATATTAAAACACAACATTTACGGATATAATCATTGTATAGTATTAAGACCAAAAAGGCGCACTTTTTTTGCTTGTATTAAACTCTACATCAGTAAAATTTTACCCTGCTGTACATATTCTTATCATTACTTTATAGGAGTTTTATACCATGTTTTCCTATCGCAATGCTTGTTTCTAAAGAGAGTATGAGAGAATATAAATATTTATGTCAAAATAAATTTTCGAAAAAAATATAAAAATATTCGGAAAAAAATTTTGAATTGTTTCAGTTTTTTTTTGTTTTGGTTCCGATAGAAAAACTTCAATTCAAAACTGAACATTTGCTTTTGACTGCTGTTATTATTTGTTTTGCCTTGTGATTCTTTATTTATTATTTTTTATTTTATTTGTATCAATTTATTGCTTTACTTATCAAATTTATTAACGTGTAGCGGCGGGATTCGTACCAAGTACCTTTGTGTTGCAAGTCCGACGCATCAACTTGTCGGCCATTCTTACATACCCAATATGTTGAAAAAATGATCAATAAATAACGTCGATTGGTAGCATGAATATTTATATCAGACATTTATTCGAAATGTCTATGAAAATTGAATGTTGTAATGAGGTGATGCTCCTTTTATTTGTTTTATAAAGGGCGAAATTTTTTTTTAACTATTTACGATTAATTAATGAACATTCAATTTAATTCATTATAAAGCGTTAATATTAAGCAAATACGAGTAGTAAAGAATTCTTCAGTATTAAAATATATGCGAAGTTTTATTATTTTGATGACTTCACTTTGTATTGGAGGGGCGGATTATTCTAAATTTCAAACTCAGAGTATCAGGTCAATACATTACTTTCGAAAAAATTCATAAGATTAATTTCATTATGGATTTTTTAGAGACTTTCCGTTCTAATGACGAAATTTTGTAAAGAAAGAGGGCGCGATTTTACTCAATTTCTTAAGCCTCGCTATTACATGTATTGATAAAGTTTATATAGCCCTTACGAAATATGGGTGGGTTTGTACACTCCGCACCGTTGTGAGACGAGGGTCAGCGATTGTTTTGAAGCACAACCCATGAAAAGCTGAATGTTGCAGTGTTGAGTTTTTTAAGGATTGCACCTAATTTTTGAATGCTTGTAATTGCGCTGGGCTGAGAGTTTTCAAATTCAAGGTCTTTACAGTGGCAGGACCAGGCCTATGGTCTTCAGCTAGTATATTCCAACTATCTTCAGATCCTTTGCCATCATGAGGCGATAGCAGATTGTTATTGTTTTCATCAGCTGAGCGTGCACCTTGTCTTTCAACAAGTTTTTGCGTACTTGTAGATGAGGCTTGCTGGATTACTTGGATGCTGTAGCGGACCCCGGACCTGCACCAGTGTGCGTTGTGCATCATGGAATTATGTTATTCATCCACACATTAATTTGTTTGCTTTTGTTTTTTTTTTTATTTGTTTATATTTTTTATGTTTTAACGGACAGGCTCAGTTCGAAAAAGAGAGAATTTGTGTATTCCAAAAGTTAACGAAATTCAAACACAGAGTGGCAATGGTATAAATATTGTATAATTTCTTTATGCGAAGTTTATGGGAAGAATCACTTCCTAGTTATTTAATACAATAAATAAAACATGATTATACAAACTTAATGTAGTTTTTCTATAAACCTTGAATAATTTCTCAAGGTTTATAAGTTTATAATTTCTGCAAGAGAATATTCTTATCAATTTGATAAAGTTTACATGGACATAGTGGGTATCCTACCAGAGACTTTCTCAGGAAGTAAAAACATACTTACTTTTCAAGATGATTTTTCGAAATACATGGCATGTGTCGCAATACCAGATGCTGAAGCTAGTACAGTATCAAAAGCGTTCTTCGACGAAATTATAACTCGTCACAATACTCCAAAAGTTCTGATTACCGATAACGGTTCAAATTTTGTACCGAAATTATTTTCGGATGTGTGTAAAATGTTAGGAATTAAGAAATTACACATAACTCCATACCACCCACAAGCTAATGGCTCATTGGAAAGAAGCCATCGTCCATTAGCAGAATACTTACGAAGTTTTGCAAAAGAGGATGGGTCAAATTGGGACCAGTGGTTAACATCTGCCATGCATGTGCACAATAACACACCTTACATGAGCACCAAACAAACACCGTTCAAAACTTTACATGGGTTTAATTCAGAAATACCAACTAATCTCAAACGTAAATGTAGTCCGGTGAACAACACCGAAGATCCTTCAAAAATCCTTAAATACCAAATCCAAAGAACTCACGAACTATTGAGACAGAACCAGGAGCGAGCAAAAGAATTATTAAAAATACAGTATGATAACTCTTTAAATACTATAGAATTTAAAACTGGTGAAAAAGTACTGATGAAAAATCAGGCTAGAAAAAATAAATTCTCACCAATATGGATAGGCCCATATGAAGTCATAGCAATAAAAAGTCCAGTTACCACTGAGATTTTTGAAAGGAAAAGCTAAGAAAATACATAATTATTTACTGAAGTTGTTTCACAGCAATTAAATTATGTTATAAAAATAAAAATTAAATTAAATTAAAACTAAAATTATTTTAAAAAATTCAATCAAACATTAAATTAAACCAAAAGTATGTAAATAAAGTCAAACGAAACTAATTAAGATTCATCTATACTATTATATAAAAATGAAACTCCAAGATTCGCTTTTTCATGTATGTTGCTCAGGATCTCCGGAACCACTGTACTGATTTGAATGAAATTTTCACTAATCGAACATTAAATTATTCTAGACTGTCTTTGTATACTCTGAATTTTAAGTTATGAAAAAGCTAAGAAGTTTTTGGCCAATAATCTTACTTAAGTCAATATATTTCCATCAAATTAATCGCTTTTTTCAATATGCTGCCTACACCTTTACAGTTAGGTGGGTATGATGTATGAGCAAATGAAAGATCTTGCCGTTTCCAACAAAAAACTCAGTGGTGACATGTATCTCAGATCAATAGTTTTTCCGTAAAATTGATATTTTAGTTAAAAATTATTATTAATTTTCCTACAAATTTCTTGCAAGCATGTCGATTGTTGATAGCTTCGATGGCTATCGTTGTTTGCAGCGCACACATTCTTGTTTTCGCTGCAAAATGCTGCAACATGCTTCGTGCAGAAATGTAAGCCAAGTCGATGAACGAGAAGGAGACAATTTAGTTGCGACTGCGAAATCGACTGGTTATGTTGTGTTGAATTGCGGCTGCGCGCTGTTTTAAAAATAAATAGAGCAACATGGTTATGTGTTAAACATCCCTAGTAACACAAGGGGAAGGTTTAAGTTCAGAATCCAGCTTATTAAACAGCAATGTCTTTATATGAGCTCTGGTAGAATAATTAAAAGGATCTAGGCTTTTATAGCGAAATATTGAATTTATAATGTCTTGCTAGAGCATATACAAAATCATTATAAAGAGAGACGTAAGAAATGTCTTTAATATGCATTTTTAAAGCTCAGATTGTAGTGGTTATAAAGAGATGGCGACATGTCTCTTTAGTGTCTTTTTACTGTGCATAATAAAATTATTATAAAGATTGCGATTCGGCACATCAACTGAAAAATATTCTTGCTTGAAACGAAAAAACATCGAACTTAATGAAATTTTATCATTATTTTGGAAGTTCAAGTTTAGCCGAGTGCGCTGGCGTTCGAGTCTAGGAACTCGAATGAACTGTGTTCAATTCCCAACAAGAACACCAAATATTTTTTTTTTTAAAGAATGTTTTTTTTTAATTTTTTAATGAATGAATTTATTTAGATTAGAAACATGTGTGTCATAAGAAATGGATATTTTTTCTACAAATGAAGTTTTGAGTTTAACAAAACAAATTGTTCGGTTACCGCAATTTAAAAACAACTTATTTTAATGGCAAACGAAATTAATTTCTTGCAAGTAAATAACGCGTTTCCCGCAGCTGACTATTATTATGACAACTGTTCAAACGTTTCCAAAAAAAGATTTTAAGCACGATAAACGAAGTTCGTTTGCAGCAAACTGGCGATAAACGTTTTTTTTCTTTTCGTGCATGTATCCTGCGTTTTCATTCAAAGTGAACGTGTCATCAGGAGATGTGCTTAATAAGCATACGGGCAGTGAGGAAAACGAAAAGGTAAGATATATTTAATAAATATGTGCAGTAAAATTCGAGCACAATTCGAGCTATTTGGGAGAATTATGGAGTGCTTTCATGGCAGAAGTCAAAAGCGATAAAAAGGCCAATAAGTTTATTGAGAATTATTGATATATTGTTATCCAAGGAGATAAAATAAAGTATTTATGTTCAAGGAGTTTTAAATGGATTTATACAAGTTTTGAAATACATTGGATAAACTCATTTTCAATCCATTGTGCCAATATTCTCCACCACGATTGAGTGCTTGCGCCTGAATAACGCCAAAAAGCGTTTGTAGCAGTGTTCTTGAACGCCGCTGTTTTCACCAAAACACGTATCAATTATCTTCAATAAATGATTCAATGCCAAATGGCTGATACGGTTTGTAAGGCCCAATTTCTGATATTTTCTCTAAAAAGATCACCGACTGAAAATTCAGGGTTTTCCATAAATCATCGTCATAATCTAAATCTTCACTGTCAACATAAGAATAGTGGTCAGAATAATTCATGTTGCCGAAGTTATTGTTTAGGGTCACTCCATGGTCACTTGGTTTCAGCACAAATTTGGGTAAGGCAGGCACTACATTATCGAGTGCAGCAATAATGTCAATATTGTTCAAGCTATTGAGTTTTATTGACGACAATATTTGTCCTTTCAACAATTTCATCTTTTTCTCGAATGATATACGTTGTGATTTCAAGTTTCGGCAATATGTCCCACTTCTTTTAACTTTTCTCCAAGATCGAATCATATCTACAATTTCTTAAAACTTGAAAAAAAACTTGTATGCGTCGAGATTGACTGCAAATGATTTTTTGAACGACGGCATACTTTTCTTCATTTTATTACTTTATAACGCTATATTTAAAGACTTTATCAAGGCAAACCAAAGAAAAATATGATTCGTCTTCGACGTAGAGTTGTACATGTCACATATAACCTAGTGGATAGCGTGCATGACTATGACGCGTTAGGACGTTGGTTCGAATCCGGATATAACAGGTAAGTACAAATAAAATTTTAAAAGTGTAATAATAATGGCTTTATAAGAACAATCATATTTAAAATAAATTGTAACATATAAAAGAAAAAAAAATTACAAATTTAGTTTTTTATATTTATTTTTCGCGCAACTCTTTTTTAAGTCTTTGTAAGGAGTATTTTAAAGTCCTTTGAAATACCTCTACACAAGACATTTGTCTTGAAAGTCATGGAGGGGAACATGTCTTTATAACCCATACGCCAAATTGGCCTTATAAGCTCCTATAAAGAACATATAAATACAATTCCATGTTTTTGTAATTATCTTTAAAAGGTCTGTAAAAGAACCTATAAATACAAAAAACTGAAACTCAGTATATGTGTATTCTTTGTCAAAACTGAGATGTGTTAGAAAAATGGGCCTCATACACAAACTAACACGCCCACCTCCCATACAACCCCAAAATTGAAAATCCTATAAAGAGTTTTATATTAAAGGTACAAAACGGAAACTTGGTATTCGTGTATTCAATGTTAAAACTAAGGTGTGTTGGAAAAATGGGCGTCATACACTTACTAACACGCCCACCTCCCATACAACCCCAAAATTGAAAACTTTATAAAAAGGCTTATATTTAAGCTGCAGGAAAACAATTTGATGTGTATGTATGTATTTTAGACACATAAAAATAATAAAATCTCTCAAAATCTCAGACAAAATGCTCTCCAATTTAAAATTCTTTTACCCTTAAGAATCGGCCGTGGGGGTATTTTAACTTCGGCCAAGTCGAAGATATACCTTCCTGGTTTATTCAACAATTTTTATTCAAACATTGACGAATTTATGGTAACAGAGCAAGAAATAATAGTGGAGGATGATTTGACGTCGCAAAAGATAGTAAAATCCTCACCACTGAGTCAAAGACAGAAGTATCAATAGGTAAAGATACAGTAGGAAAAGAAGCTATATTAAGTAGTTCTCAGGAAAGAGATAAAGACTTAGCAAACTCGTAACACAATAAGAATTTTACGTTTCAAAATAGGAACGAACAAGGTAGGAGTTTTGGTTTTCGCAAAGTGAATGATGTATTCATAGAAATTCCCTGTAAGGATTCTATAGAAGGATGACTCATTTTACTTGTGGATACCGGGGCTGAAGCCAGTTTAGTTAAACTGAATACATTAAAGAAAAATTTGAATAAAGATACAAGGGAAATTAAACATTTGAGTGGAGCATTTGGAGGTTTTGTGGATACATTGGGGTCTGTAGAGACCCACACGATAAGATAAAGAACTTAAGTTTTAAGTTACACGTACACTCAGGGAAAAAATGCTGTTTTATCAAACAAATCATGGGTTGAAATAACAGATTTCACTGTTAAATACCATCCAACAAATGAAACTTTCAAATCAACAGTCGGTTGACTGTTGGTCTATAGAACACGAAACCAGTAAGAAACTTATTTATTGAAATTTTATCACTGGTTTGAAAGTTCATGTATGGCCGAGTGTGCTGACGTGTGCGTCTAGTACTCGAGTGTCCACGGGTCAAATCCGGCAAGGCCAACAAAATTTTTTTTTTTTAAATAGTTTTTTTAAATAAAAAATGCAATTTGTAATTTTATTTTTTTTTTTTTTTGCAAGATTGTAAGCATTTGAATTTTTTGACCAAACTATTAAGGAAACAGAATTATTATAATTTCGATTATTAAACCAGACTGTCGCATGACAGTCTAGTGCACTTCCACTGAGCTATTGGCAACGATAATATAAATATAGCAAAACACATCTAAAAACTATTCCTTAGGAAAAAAAAGACAATTCAACAAAAACACAAAAATATTTCAACAGATGATTTTAACAGCACAAAAATACTTTGAAACGTTCATTCAACAACAAAAATTGATTACTTAAACGCAAATCATTAAATCGAACAGTGTTTTGAAATAACAGTGGCCGACTATTAATATTACAGTTGATATTTTTCTGAGTGTAGTGGCACTAGAACAAGGGTTGCCTACAGATGGTATTTTAGGTCGGGATAGTTTGTGGAATAATTAAGTTATAGATGCGATTAATAAGACGTTAACAGTATATGGTAAAAACATGGAGACTAGGGTGAAATTACCTCTAAAACAAATAAACGAGATTACACAATTCAAACGGTTAAAATTCCGATAAAAACAAATATTTCAGTTGTTGTAATACATAAACAAGAGATTATGCCGGGGGTTTATTTAGGTGAAACGTTAGCAAATGTGAAGAATAAAATGGCATATGAAACAGTGCTAAATGCGAATAAGGATGACTGTGTCATACCTAAGGATTTTAGACCAAATTTTTCAAATTTTAAAGAGTTCATAGTGGATGCGAGCTTGTCGTCTAGTGCTAGGGAAATAGACTTGAGAGAAAGCGTTAAATGATTGATAGAAACAGTTAAATTCGACAAAAGTTTAAACACTGAAGAAAGAAAAACACTGAAATAGAAAATTTAGTAACGACTTTTCATGATGTTTTCTTGCTTGAAGGGGATAAATTGTCATGCACCTCTGTTTTAAGGCATGAGATTCAAATGCAAAGAGATCAAGTTCCAATTAATCAGAGACAGTATAGGTTACCACAAATGCATAGGGAGGAGATACAAAGACAAGTAGAAAAACTTTTAGATGACGACATAATCAGGCCAAGCAAGTCCAGTGGAATTTGCCAATGTTGCTAGTTCCAAAGAAAGCCGGGAAAGACGGACAGAAAAAGTGGAGATTAGTTATTGATTTTAGAAAAGTAAACGAAGCCACAATCAAACAAGTTTTCCCTATTCCTCGAATTGACGAAATTCTGGACCAGTTAGGTCATTGTAGATATTTTTCAACACTAGGAAAAGACAGCTTTTAGTACGTCGTTAGGTCATTATGAGTTTAACAGAATGCCGTTTGGACTAACTGGAGCCCCAGCTACATTCCAAAGGCTTATGAATCAGATCCACAAAAACTGGAATGTGTGAAAAATATAC
This sequence comes from Tetanocera ferruginea, assembly GCA_958299015.1. Lineage (NCBI taxonomy): Eukaryota > Metazoa > Arthropoda > Insecta > Diptera > Sciomyzidae > Tetanocera > Tetanocera ferruginea. Next base: position 96,379,009 of record OY282641.1, on the reverse strand, counting down.
CAGTTCCGAGAAATAGAAAGGAAGTTCAGGCATTTTTAGGTTTAGTAAATTACTATAGAAAATTTATATAAAATATGTCGCAAATCGTGTTACCAATAAAAAATATGCTTAAAAAGGACGTAAAGTTTCAATGGACAGACAACCCAAGTAAAAATGTTCCTCCTATAAAGCACCTTAGAACATTCTCAACAACATATTAAAACACAACATTTACGGATATAATCATTGTATAGTATTAAGACCAAAAAGGCGCACTTTTTTTGCTTGTATTAAACTCTACATCAGTAAAATTTTACCCTGCTGTACATATTCTTATCATTACTTTATAGGAGTTTTATACCATGTTTTCCTATCGCAATGCTTGTTTCTAAAGAGAGTATGAGAGAATATAAATATTTATGTCAAAATAAATTTTCGAAAAAAATATAAAAATATTCGGAAAAAAATTTTGAATTGTTTCAGTTTTTTTTTGTTTTGGTTCCGATAGAAAAACTTCAATTCAAAACTGAACATTTGCTTTTGACTGCTGTTATTATTTGTTTTGCCTTGTGATTCTTTATTTATTATTTTTTATTTTATTTGTATCAATTTATTGCTTTACTTATCAAATTTATTAACGTGTAGCGGCGGGATTCGTACCAAGTACCTTTGTGTTGCAAGTCCGACGCATTAACTTGTCGGCCATTCTTACATACCCAATATGTTGAAAAAATGATCAATAAATAACGTCGATTGGTAGCATGAATATTTATATCAGACATTTATTCGAAATGTCTATGAAAATTGAATGTTGTAATGAGGTGATGCTCCTTTTATTTGTTTTATAAAGGGCGAAATTTTTTTTTAACTATTTACGATTAATTAATGAACATTCAATTTAATTCATTATAAAGCGTTAATATTAAGCAAATACGAGTAGTAAAGAATTCTTCAGTATTAAAATATATGCGAAGTTTTATTATTTTGATGACTTCACTTTGTATTGGAGGGGCGGATTATTCTAAATTTCAAACTCAGAGTATCAGGTCAATACATTACTTTTGAAAAAATTCATAAGATTAATTTCATTATGGATTTTTTAGAGACTTTCCGTTCTAATGACGAAATTTTGTAAAGAAAGAGGGCGCGATTTTACTCAATTTCTTAAGCCTCGCTATTACATGTATTGATTAAGTTTATATAGCCCTTACGAAATATGGGTGGGTTTGTACACTCCGCACCGTTGTGAGACGAGGGTCAGCGATTGTTTTGAAGCACAACCCATGAAAAGCTGAATGTTGCAGTGTTGAGTTTTTTAAGGATTGCACCTAATTTTTGAATGCTTGTAATTGCGCTGGGCTGAGAGTTTTCAAATTCAAGGTCTTTACAGTGGCAGGACCAGGCCTATGGTCTTCAGCTAGTATATTCCAACTATCTTCAGATCCTTTGCCATCATGAGGCGATAGCAGATTGTTATTGTTTTCATCAGCTGAGCGTGCACCTTGTCTTTCAACAAGTTTTTGCGTACTTGTAGATGAGGCTTGCTGGATTACTTGGATGCTGTAGCGGACCCCGGACCTGCACCAGTGTGCGTTGTGCATCATGGAATTATGTTATTCATCCACACATTAATTTGTTTGCTTTTGTTTTTTTTTTTTTATTTGTTTATATTTTTTATGTTTTAACGGACAGGCTCAGTTCGAAAAAGAGAGAATTTGTGTATTCCAAAAGTTAACGAAATTCAAACACAGAGTGGCAATGGTATAAATATTGTATAATTTCTTTATGCGAAGTTTATGGGAAGAATCACTTCCTAGTTATTTAATACAATAAATAAAACATGATTATACAAACTTAATGTAGTTTTTCTATAAACCTTGAATAATTTCTCAAGGTTTATAAGTTTATAATTTCTGCAAGAGAATATTCTTATCAATTTGATAAAGTTTACATGGACATAGTGGGTATCCTACCAGAGACTTTCTCATGAAGTAAAAACATACTTACTTTTCAAGATGATTTTTCGAAATACATGGCATGTGTCGCAATACCAGATGCTGAAGCTAGTACAGTATCAAAAGCGTTCTTCGACGAAATTATAACTCGTCACAATACTCCAAAAGTTCTGATTACCGATAACGGTTCAAATTTTGTACCGAAATTATTTTCGGATGTGTGTAAAATGTTAGGAATTAAGAAATTACACATAACTCCATACCACCCACAAGCTAATGGCTCATTGGAAAGAAGCCATCGTCCATTAGCAGAATACTTACGAAGTTTTGCAAAAGAGGATGGGTCAAATTGGGACCAGTGGTTAACATCTGCCATGCATGTGCACAATAACACACCTTACATGAGCACCAAACAAACACCGTTCAAAACTTTACATGGGTTTAATTCAGAAATACCAACTAATCTCAAACGTAAATGTAGTCCGGTGAACAACACCGAAGATCCTTCAAAAATCCTTAAATACCAAATCCAAAGAACTCACGAACTATTGAGACAGAACCAGGAGCGAGCAAAAGAATTATTAAAAATACAGTATGATAACTCTTTAAATACTATAGAATTTAAAACTGGTGAAAAAGTACTGATGAAAAATCAGGCTAGAAAAAATAAATTCTCACCAATATGGATAGGCCCATATGAAGTCATAGCAATAAAAAGTCCAGTTACCACTGAGATTTTTGAAAGGAAAAGCTAAGAAAATACATAATAATTTACTGAAGTTGTTTCACAGCAATTAAATTATGTTATAAAAATAAAAATTAAATTAAATTAAAACTAAAATTATTTTAAAAAATTCAATCAAACATTAAATTAAACCAAAAGTATGTAAATAAAGTCAAACGAAACTAATTAAGATTCATCTATACTATTATATAAAAATGAAACTCCAAGATTCGCTTTTTCATGTATGTTGCTCAGGATCTCCGGAACCACTGTACTGATTTGAATGAAATTTTCACTAATCGAACATTAAATTATTCTAGACTGTCTTTGTATACTCTGAATTTTAAGTTATGAAAAAGCTAAGAAGTTTTTGGCCAATAATCTTACTCAAGTCAATATATTTCCATCAAATTAATCGCTTTTTTCAATATGCTGCCTACACCTTAACAGTTAGGTGGGTATGATGTATGAGCAAATGAAAGATCTTGCCGTTTCCAACAAAAAACTCAGTGGTGACATGTATCTCAGATCAATAGTTTTTCCGTAAAATTGATATTTTAGTTAAAAATTATTATTAATTTTCCTACAAATTTCTTGCAAGCATGTCGATTGTTGATAGCTTCGATGGCTATCGTTGTTTGCAGCGCACACATTCTTGTTTTCGCTGCAAAATGCTGCAACATGCTTCGTGCAGAAATGTAAGCCAAGTCGATGAACGAGAAGGAGACAATTTAGTTGCGACTGCGAAATCGACTGGTTGTGTTGTGTTGAATTGCGGCTGCGCGCTGTTTTAAAAATAAATAGAGCAACATGGTTATGTGTTAAACATCCCTAGTAACACAAGGGGAAGGTTTAAGTTCAGAATCCAGCTTATAAAACAGCAATGTCTTTATATGAGCTCTGGTAGAATAATTAAAAGGATCTAGGCTTTTATAGCGAAATATTGAATTTATAATGTCTTGCTAGAGCATATACAAAATCATTATAAAGAGAGACGTAAGAAATGTCTTTAATATGCATTTTTAAAGCTCAGATTGTAGTGGTTATAAAGAGATGGCGACATGTCTCTTTAGTGTCTTTTTACTGTGCATAATAAAATTATTATAAAGATTGCGATTCGGCACATCAACTGAAGAATATTCTTGCTTGAAACGAAAAAACATCGAACTTAATGAAATTTTATCATTATTTTGGAAGTTCAAGTTTAGCCGAGTGCGCTGGCGTTCGAGTCTAGGAACTCGAATGAACTGTGTTCAATTCCCAACAAGAACACCAAATATTTTTTTTTTAAAGAATGTTTTTTTTTAATTTTTTAATGAATGAATTTATTTAGATTAGAAACATGTGTGTCATAAGAAATGGATATTTTTTCTACAGATGAAGTTTTGAGTTTAACAAAACAAATTGTTCGGTTACCGCAATTTAAAAACAACTTATTTTAATGGCAAACGAAATTAATTTCTTGCAAGTAAATAACGCGTTTCCCGCAGCTGACTATTATTATGACAACTGTTCAAACGTTTCCAAAAAAAGATTTTAAGCACGATAAACGAAGTTCGTTTGCAGCAAACTGGCGATAAACGTTTTTTTTCTTTTCGTGCATGTATCCTGCGTTTTCATTCAAAGTGAACGTGTCATCAGGAGATGTGCTTAATAAGCATACGGGCAGTGAGGAAAACGAAAAGGTAAGATATATTTAATAAATATGTGCAGTAAAATTCGAGCACAATTCGAGCTATTTGGGAGAATTATGGAGTGCTTTCATGGCAGAAGTCAAAAGCGATAAAAAGGCCAATAAGTTTATTGAGAATTATTGATATATTGTTATCCAAGGAGATAAAATAAAGTATTTATGTTCAAGGAGTTTTAAATGGATTTATACAAGTTTTGAAATACATTGGATAAACTCATTTTCAATCCATTGTGCCAATATTCTCCACCACGATTGAGTGCTTGCGCCTGAATAACGCCAAAAAGCGTTTGTAGCAGTGTTCTTGAACGCCGCTGTTTTCACCAAAACACGTATCAATTATCTTCAATAAATGATTCAATGCCAAATGGCTGATACGGTTTGTAAGGCCCAATTTCTGATATTTTCTCTAAAAAGATCACCGACTGAAAATTCAGGGTTTTCCATAAATCATCGTCATAATCTAAATCTTCACTGTCAACATAAGAATAGTGGTCAGAATAATTCATGTTGCCGAAGTTATTGTTTAGGGTCACTCCATGGTCACTTGGTTTCAGCACAAATTTGGGTAAGGCAGGCACTACATTATCGAGTGCAGCAATAATGTCAATATTGTTCAAGCTATTGAGTTTTATTGACGACAATATTTGTCCTTTCAACAATTTCATCTTTTTCTCGAATGATATACGTTGTGATTTCAAGTTTCGGCAATATGTCCCACTTCTTTTAACTTTTCTCCAAGATCGAATCATATCTACAATTTCTTAAAACTTGAAAAAAAACTTGTATGCGTCGAGATTGACTGCAAATGATTTTTTGAACGACGGCATACTTTTCTTCATTTTATTACTTTATAACGCTATATTTAAAGACTTTATCAAGGCAAACCAAAGAAAAATATGATTCGTCTTCGACGTAGAGTTGTACATGTCACATATAACCTAGTGGATAGCGTGCATGACTATGACGCGTTAGGACGTTGGTTCGAATCCGGATATAACAGGTAAGTACAAATAAAATTTTAAAAGTGTAATAATAATGGCTTTATAAGAACAATCATATTTAAAATAAATTGTAACATATAAAAGAAAAAAAAATTACAAATTTAGTTTTTTATATTTATTTTTCGCGCAACTCTTTTTTAAGTCTTTGTAAGGAGTATTTTAAAGTCCTTTGAAATACCTCTACACAAGACATTTGTCTTGAAAGTCATGGAGGGGAACATGTCTTTATAACCCATACGCCAAATTGGCCTTATAAGCTCCTATAAAGAACATATAAATACAATTCCATGTTTTTGTAATTATCTTTAAAAGGTCTGTAAAAGAACCTATAAATACAAAAAACTGAAACTCAGTATATGTGTATTCTTTGTCAAAACTGAGATGTGTTAGAAAAATGGGCCTCATACACAAACTAACACGCCCACCTCCCATACAACCCCAAAATTGAAAATCCTATAAAGAGTTTTATATTAAAGGTACAAAACGGAAACTTGGTATTCGTGTATTCAATGTTAAAACTAAGGTGTGTTGGAAAAATGGGCGTCATACACTTACTAACACGCCCACCTCCCATACAACCCCAAAATTGAAAACTTTATAAAAAGGCTTATATTTAAGCTGCAGGAAAACAATTTGATGTGTATGTATGTATTTTAGACACATAAAAATAATAAAATCTCTCAAAATCTCAGACAAAATGCTCTCCAATTTAAAATTCTTTTACCCTTAAGAATCGGCCGTGGGGGTATTTTAACTTCGGCCAAGTCGAAGATATACCTTCCTGGTTTATTCAACAATTTTTATTCAAACATTGACGAATTTATGGTAACAGAGCAAGAAATAATAGTGGAGGATGATTTGACGTCGCAAAAGATAGTAAACATCCTCACCACTGAGTCAAAGACAGAAGTATCAATAGGTAAAGATACAGTAGGAAAAGAAGCTATATTAAGTAGTTCTCAGGAAAGAGATAAAGACTTAGCAAACTCGTTACACAATAAGAATTTTACGTTTCAAAATAGGAACGAACAAGGTAGGAGTTTTGGTTTTCGCAAAGTGAATGATGTATTCATAGAAATTCCCTGTAAGGATTCTATAGAAGGATGACTCATTTTACTTGTGGATACCGGGGCTGAAGCCAGTTTAGTTAAACTGAATACATTAAAGAAAAATTTGAATAAAGATATAAGGGAAATTAAACATTTGAGTGGAGCATTTGGAGGTTTTGTGGATACATTGGGGTCTGTAGAGACCCACACGATAAGATAAAGAACTTAAGTTTTAAGTTACACGTACACTCAGGGAAAAAATGCTGTTTTATCAAACAAATCATGGGTTGAAATAACAGATTTCACTGTTAAATACCATCCAACAAATGAAACTTTCAAATCAACAGTCGGTTGACTGTTGGTCTATAGAACACGAAACCAGTAAGAAACTTATTTATTGAAATTTTATCACTGGTTTGAAAGTTCATGTATGGCCGAGTGTGCTGACGTGTGCGTCTAGTACTCGAGTGTCCACGGGTCAAATCCGGCAAGGCCAACAAAATTTTTTTTTTTTAAATAGTTTTTTTAAATAAAAAATGCAATTTGTAATTTTATTTTTTTTTTTTTTTGCAAGAT